>LR738709.1:513504633-513532466 GCA_902687465.1 Secale cereale
CCCCGGCAAACTTGTGCGCGAGGAAGTCTCCTTCTGCTTAAGAGGGAAAGAAAAAGAGGAGGAAAACAAGTATATGGCCTTACGGCCTGCTAGTGCTTACTGGGGATGTGCGTTGCACAAGATGCCAAACAATGCATGCAAATAACCAAAGAAAAGCATGGAAATGGCAAGTAGTGCGAAGCACAAAAACTTTACTGATGCACGGGATCTGCGCCCGGCTTTGTACAAAGGTTTACATGCAACAGCGGCAAGACTCGTACAAAAGGTGGTTGCCGGAGCGGATCACGGCAACCGCGCCTTATGGGTGAAACTTGCGAAGATGCTCTATGTTCCAGGAGTTGCTCACCGGTAAGCCTTCTTCGGTCTCAAGGCGGACGGCGCCGGGCCTTGTGACTTGTCTCACCCGATAAGGGCCTTCCCACTTCGGCGTCAACTTGTTGGAATTCTTGGCGGACTGAATACGCCGAAGAACAAGGTCGCCTTCCTGGAGACTCCTGGCCTTGACATTGCGGCTATGATAGCGGCGCAAGGCTTGCTGGTATCGAGCAGCTCGTACAGCAGCCTGGAGACGTTCCTCCTCGAGGAGCAATGCGTCATCTTGTCGCAGTTGCTCTTGCTCGAGCTCATCATAAGCGAGTACTCGAGGAGATCCGTATACGAGTTCCGTGGGGAGAACTGCCTCTGCTCCGTAGACTAGAACAAAGGGTGTCTGTCCGGTGGCTCGACTTGGTGTCGTTCTGATTGACCAAAGAGCCGCCGGTAACTCCTCTATCCAGTTCCTTCCGCACTTGTGCAGCCTGTCGAAGGTTCTCGTCTTGAGTCCGCGCAGCACTTCAGCATTGGCCCTCTCCGCTTGACCATTGCTCCTCGGGTGGGCAACAGAAGCGAAACAGACCTTGGCGCCAAGGTCTTGGACGTACTGCATGAAGGTGCGACTAGTAAATTGTGTATCGTTGTCGGTGATGATTCTGTTAGGGATCCCGAAACGGCAAACAATCGACCTGAAGAACCTGACTGCTGACTGTGCTGTCACCTTTCTCACCGGTTCCACTTCTGGCCACTTTGTGAACTTGTCGATTGCAACGTACAAGTACTCAAAGCCCCCGACAGCACGGGGGAAGGGGCCGAGGATATCGAGCCCCCAGACCGAGAAGGGCCAGGACAAAGGGATCGTCTGGAGAGCTTGAGCTGGCTGATGAATTTGCTTGGCATGGAACTGGCACGCTTCACACTTGGTTACTTGTGCAGTTGCATCCTGGAGGGCTTCTGGCCAGAAGAACCCTTGTCGGAACGCCTTCCCGGCAAGTGCCCTTGCGCCAATGTGGTGACCACATATGCCTCCATGTATCTCTGCCAACAGCTTCTGTCCATCTTCTCTGGAAATGCACTTCAACCTGACACCATTGAGCCTTCTTCTGTACAGTTCGTTGTCAACGAACTGATACATACTTGACTGTCTGGTTATTTTCTCTATCTCTTCTGGGTCGTCGGGAAGTTCTCCAGTTTGCAGGAAACGAACGATCTGTTGTGCCCACGCCGGAGCCCGAGGCTCAACGGCAAGGACTAAAGGCATAAGGGCTGCTGCGGGAACCTCAGCTTCTACGGCAAGAACCTGCAGTTCTGCCGGAGCTGATGGCCCCCCGGCAAGCCTGCCGGGGCAAGGCTTGTCGGGAACGCTTGCCTCAACCGTACAGATCCTAGGATCTGCAGGAGCAAACTGTTCCTCAGCATTTTGTTTGTTGATCTTGGGGACCTTGGCGGCGGCTTCTGGAAGATCCGCCGGTAAGTAGTCGCCGGAGACCAACATTCTCTTCTTACTTTGCCCAACTGATGGTGTAATATATGCTTCAGTTAGCTTGAGCAGGAAGGTCCCTGGTTCCACAGGTAACTTCATCGCAGCACACTTTGAAAGGCCATCTGCAATATCATTCTGAGCTCTTGGAACGTGCTCCATTTGCAGACCTTCAAAGTGTTCTTCAAGCTTCCTCACTTCATCAACATAGGCTTCCATCAAAGGGCTCTGGTAGCTCTTGTTAACTTGTCGGACCACCAACTGAGAATCTCCCCGTACAATCAATTTCTTGATCCCAAGTTCAGCTGCAATTCTGAGGCCGGCAAGCAAACCTTCATACTCAGCAGTGTTGTTTGTCGCTTGTTCCTTGGGAAAGTGCATCTGGACAACATACTTGAGGTGCTCTCCGGTGGGCGCTATGAGTACGACGCCGGCACCGGCGCCTTGCAGCGAGAAGGCACCGTCAAAGTACATTACCCACTCACTACTTGCTTCTTGGACGGGGATACTTGTTTCTGGAACTTCTTCATCGGGCGTTGGGGTCCATTCAGCTATGAATTCTGCCAAAGCTCGGCTCTGTATAGTTGAAGTACTCTCAAACTTGAGACCAAAGCTTGACAGCTCCAGTGCCCACTCGACGATCCTGCCTGTTGCTTCTGGATTTTGCAATATCCTCTTCAACGGAAAGCGAGTGACCATTGTTATCTCGTGTGCTTGGAAGTAATGGCGCAGCTTTCTCGAGGCCATGAGGAGGCCGAAAAGCAACTTCTGCACCCCAGAGTATCTTGATCTAGCCCCCTGCAAGAGGGAGCTTACAAAATACACTGGGCGCTGCACCATCTTCCTTCACACTTCTCCTTGTTCCTGCGCAGACTTGTCCTTGTCGGGGACAGAGCTTGTCGGGGAAGCACCCTGCTCGTCGCTTGATTCACTTGCCGGTGGTGTAGACTCCTCGTCGGCCTCCCTCTCCGCTACTAACGCAGCACTAACCACTTGATTGGTTGCTGCTAGGTAGAGCAGCAACTTCTCTTGTGGCCTAGGTGCGACAAGTATTGGAGTGGAGGATAGGTATCCTTTCAAATCTTGCAGCGCTGCCTCCGCTTCGGAGTCCATTTCATAGGACCTGCCTTCTTCAAGATTTTGAAGAAAGGTAGGGCGCGTTCTGCAGACTTAGAAATGAACCTACTGAGGGCAGCTACACAGCCTGCAAGTCTCCTTACGTCCTTGACGCGCTTCGGGGCTTCGATCTGCTCGATGGCTTTTATCTTGTCGGGATTGGCTTCACTCCCCCTCTGGGACACGAAGAACCCGAGAAGCTTGCCGGAGGGGACTCCAAAGACGCACTTCTCGGGGTTCAACTTAAGCTGGATCTTGCGTAGATTCTCAAACGTCTCTTCCAGATCCTGTATCAGGGTATCTTTGCTCTTGCTCTTGACCACTATGTCGTCCATGTAAGCTTCCACATTTCTGTGGATCTGCGGCTCAAAAGCAGTGTGCACCACCCTTGCAAATGTTGAGCCTGCATTCTTCAACCCAAAGGGCATGCGTATGAAGCAATATGTGCCGCATGGAGTGATAAATGCAGTCTTCTCTTCATCTTCCTTGGCCATGAAAATCTGGTGGTAACCTGAATATGCATCAAGGAAAGAGAGCAGCTCACATCCGGCGGTGGAGTCAACAATCTGGTCAATACACGGCAAGGGAAATGGATCCTTGGGACATGCTTTATTCACATCAGTGAAGTCTATACAAAGTCTCCACTTCCCATTAGCCTTGCGTACGACAACTGGATTGGCTAACCACGTTGGATGGATTACGCCTCTAACCAGGCCTGCTGCTTCTAGTTTCTTTATCTCCTCGGCGATGAATTCTTGGCGCTCCACGGCTTGCTTCCTGACCTTCTGCTTGACGGGCCGCGCATGAGGACAAACAGCAAGCTTGTGCTCAATTACCTTCCTGGGAACACAGGGGATGTCAGATGGTTGCCACGCAAACACATCGACATTCGCCCGCAGGAAGGCAACTGTAACACCCCAAAAATTTAACCACATTTTTATTAATTAAAAATTTGGCTAGAAATAAAATTTTGAATTATATTAGGTTCTTTAATAATTTTAGAGCCTTTTCTATACCTGTCCTTCAAAAATCTTCTCTTCATATAGTAAATTTTTGGAAATAATTTTGTGGGCTCTGGTTGTATCTTGAGTCATTTCATTATTTGTTTAATAACAGTTGAAATTATTTTCATAATAAAATTTGTCTCTAAATAACTATTTTAATAGCATTTTCAGTATTTTAAATGCTTCTGTTGCACTACAACTATTTTTGGTAATTCTCTAAAAATTCCACCATAATTCTGAGAGGTCTTATGATTCCTATATGTCACTTTGGTGCAAAAACCCAACTTGGTGTTTTGCAAAATTTGAGTGAACCATCCCCTTTTCAATTCTGTCCCAGATTCCAGTTACAACTACAACTCCATTGTTCCTTGCTCCAAAATTTTTGATACTTGTCCATATCCTAGTCCTTCCTATTAAACCCTTAAGTCCTGAAGATCAGATCCATTGGAATTTTCTAAGTCCACCAAAAACCCCTCTGAAGTTTCTGTCCAAAACTGAATTTCAGTAAAACTTGCATTAGCAAGTTTTCTCTTTTCACAAACTAACTCCACCATCATCTCTGTCATCCAATGAGACATCATACTGCCAATTGTCACACCCAACACAACTCCCTACGTAGCCCTATCATTTCATCAAACACCCTGTGGGCATGGCAGGAAATTGGCCTCTCTCTTAACTACATTGGAGACTTGCACTTTTGGCCAAACCAGCATGTCCATGACCTCTCTCATGCCCTAAAGCACCACCCTGCTAATTTGCAGCTCATGTGGGTCACTCTAGATGCCTTTAGCATTTCGTCGAGCAACTTCTGTGCGTGTCTAGGGCGCGAGCAGAGCGCCTGGACTGCAGCCACTGGCACCCGTGCCCCTACCGCTCTGCTGCCTCCCCCTCTCATCCTAACCTTCCCCAGGATCAGCACGACGACCTGGACGCTCGCCGACACCCTCCCCTGGCTCCTAGCGCCGTCCACCGCCGCCGTTCACTGCCGCCCGACGAACACCGCTCGGCCACGTCTCCCCCGTCTTAACTCCTAACCACCCGAGCTCATACGCGGCGGCCAACGACAGCACCGACCCCGCTGACCACGCCACTGTCTCCACCGGTCTCACCATCGACCACGCCCGCCGTAAATGGCGCCGCCGGAATTTGCCCGCGGACGGCGCCGTCCGAGCCAACCAGAGCTGCCAGCTCGCCCTCGCTTTAACTACGGCGGCCACCGACGTAGCCACGTAGCACCGACCCACTGACCCGGCCGCCGCCCGGGGCACCTGGCCCCATTCCGAGGCCGCCAGCACGACCCTCCATTATTTCACATGGCCACCGCCCTCACCGACCTCGCCACAGACCGCGGATCGCCATGAATGCACGCCGCCGACGTGTCCATGTTCGGGAGCCCACCGAACCGCCTCCCCCTCCCTATAAATCCACCCCCGAGCTCGGCTAACCCATCACCACCACTTCCTCCTCCTCCCACAAGACCCCAACACAGCCACACGGCCGGGAGGGGTCGTCTTCTTCCTCTCCGACACCCACTGTCATCGCCACTGCCTTGATGGTTCCATCGCAACCACAGCCTCCCCACCTCCAATCTCTTCACCAAAAACTTCCCTCTGACCCCAAGAACCCATCCCACCTCTCAATTTGACTCGGGAGCCGCCGTGGACGGAATCCCCTTTTGCAACCGAGACGCCGTCCGCCGACGACCTCACCGCCGGCAGTTCCGTCCACCCCAGCCACAACGGCGGGCACCGGACGAACCCCTCTCTCCCCTGAGCACGATGGTGGGCTCAGCTCCACGGGAGGTGCCGCCTATCTCCGGCGAACGCCGCCGGAGCCTCGCCTCTGTTTCCGTTCTGGCGCGCGCACGTGGAGAAGACGAACCCGACAAGTGGGGCCCGCTCGTCAGCGGCACAAGCCGCGGGCCCCGCTGTTTGAGTGGAGGCGGGTTCATCTCGGAGCCGTTTCCGCGCGAGGAAGGCGTATTCCATGGAGTACGCTATCGACGTCAGCACCCCTCACGCAGCGGATCGACTGGGCTCGGCCCAGTAACGCGATACGGCTAAGTAGCGCTCAGGGCGCATTCCTACTCCCTCCTATTTTCCAATTCCAGTAGCTTTCAAATATTTCCACAGGATCCATTTCTTATCCAAAATTGATTATTCCAATTTCTGCAGACTTCTAAAATCATTCTATAATTATTTAAATTAAGTGAACATTTTTACTGTGCATAGTTTCTGATATTGCTTTTAATCATGTTTTCCATCTTAGTAATTCCATAACTAATTCATATGAACTCTAAATAAATTGATTCGTTTACTGTAATTCCTTATTTACCATCTAGTTTATTTTAGTCTTTATTTAAAAAAATATTTGAAATACTTTTTAGTACTGTTTTTGAATTATGTGGTGATTTAAGTATTTTTGAAAATAGGAAAATGGAGGGGAGATAATATTTTCAAAACTTTTGGTATGCACCCAATGCTTCTGCATGTTCAAGGCAAGCATCTTGAACACTTGATATGGTGAATGCTTGACAATTGTTTGCTAGTATATTATTAGCATGGTTTGATGCTTTTAATAGAATTTGCTTATGGGTAGTGAGATAGCATACATGCACTACAAGGATACCCCCTATAAAGCAACGCAAGTTGTACAACATTTTAACTATATGTTGTAAAATTCGCAATAGATACGGATATAAGCGTTGAAGGATATGTGTTCCAGATTATAGCTCATGACTCTAAATATATAAAAAAGGTGGAGAGAGTTGCGCTAAAAACAGAGCTCCCGTTCTAAAAAAAGGAAAAGAGCCCCCGATTCCCTTCATCTCTCCCAAACCGCCGCCACCCACCACCTCGCCCCCCTCCTTTGACCCACCTCGCCGCCGGCCCTCCCCTCGCCTCCTCCCACCTCGCAGCTTCGGAGGCTGCCGGATCCGCTGCATCCCCCACACACCCATCCCTCTCGCATCCCATCCCTCTCTCCTCACGCAGCTCCTCGTTGCGACACCTTCGGTGGCTAATTCAGGCGACATCCGGCGAGTTCCACGACCGCAAAGCACAGCTCTAGGTCCCCTCGCACCACGAAGCTTTCCCATCCGGCTAGATCCGGCACTCGCGGACACCAAATCTAGCCCGCGACCCTCCCGCCATGGCTAGGGTTTCGGGCGTCGGCACCGGCGCCGGAGGCCATGCCGTCCTCATCTCGTCCGGTGAGTGCATCCCCTTCCCTTGCTTCGTCCTCTCTCTCTCCGCCTTTCTCTAACTTCTGCTCTTCTATTCCCGTGTAATCGTGCAGGGACGGACAACCAGCGGATAGCCTTGCTGCAGCCCAGGACGAAACAGCCATGTTGCTTCCGCCACCTTCTCCCCTGGCTTGAGGTGATGTTCTCGATCTACCACAGTTAAGGCTGGCACTTCCTCCCTCTTTGCATTGCTAGGTTTTCTTTAGTTCATTGATATGGCACGTCTTCATCGCAATGGATGTTCGCTCACAGCCAAACGGATTGACATAGCTTCATGGAAATTATTGAATAATCCAGTCAGGATAAAACTTATGAATCTAAATAGCAACACACCTACAGTACGACACCAATATGGTGGCAAGGCGTCAGCATGCCTAAGTTCTGCACAACGTGCGTGTGGGGTTTGTACGGAAGATCAATGTCGCGCGCTAAGCCGGCCAGTCGTACTTTGTGCTTATCTTCACTGTAGTTACTATGAAAAAAATTCCTGTTATCTCATTAGTAATTAGGTGTGGACACATGTTCTTTTATTTTTTTGTTTAGGGAGCAGAATCTACCGATTTGGCATTCCATAAGGACCGAATTAACAACAATAGCGAGGAATATTAGGAGTTAATTCACTGCTACAAATATTCCATTATTGTCATTGTTGGTACAATCAAATTTTAAAGTAGAAATACTTAGCATAGATGTCAACACATGCACATATTTGTCAGATCCACATGTATTTATATGAGTACTACATTTTTCTATGTCTGAAGACTGAACTAGTTAAGTAACGGCTGATGATTTCAGTGAAAGAACCCTTTCTTTTATTTTATTTTTTTCTTTGGGTATCCGCAGATTGCACCATTTTGCTGTATGAGAAGCACTATTATAGCCTCCATATTAATTCTAGAAGAGGGCTACAAAGAACCATCAGATGTGCTGGCCAATTAAATGTAAGATGTTACATTGTACTCCCTCCGTTCCTAAATGTAAGTCTTTTTTAGACAATTCAAATGGAATACAACATACGGATGCATGTAGACATATTTTAGAGTGTGAATTCACTCATTTTGCTCCGTATGTAGTTATTTGGTGGAATCTCTAGAAAGACATATATTTAGGAACGGAGGGAGTAGATTGGTTCGAGAGAGAGTCGGTTCAGTACTATAGGCATGTGCGTGACAAACGAAATATATTAATCCAAGTGGACACTGTTTTCCTCCAGAAACTCTATCTAGGATGTGACAATGAAGTGCTGAGCAAAGAAGTGGCTTGGTGGGTATGGCATGCTTGATTTGATAAACCGTAAATTATCTTGTGCCTTCTCTCCATTTAACTGATATAATTCTCTCCCTGAAGCTGGAAAGACATTGTGACATGCAAATTTGATTTTGTCAACCTCAAAAGTTATCTGTTGGCTTCACTAACATAAATAATTCATAAGAGGTTTGCATCCTTCCTTTTTATTTATGTACGTTATGGATAGTAGTGCTACCTATGCACATTTTCAGGTTGTAGTCATATTCATCGTAAGGACATTTTTTGAAGAGCTATATTTGGTTTCGCAACTGCATGCACCAAGTCGATGCAGGGCGATGCCATGGAGCAAGTAGAGTTCGTGGAGCAACTAATGGACTATGCCATGGAAGGTATACGCTCTCCCTCTCCCTGCCGTGCTACTGCTTGTTGTATCCACGGCGATTGAGCCGTGCTATGTTCTATGCTGTTGTCCATGCAGATTTATAGAATTTGAGGCTGTAGGTTTTAGTGGATTAATTTACATAGCAATAAATAAATCTGTTTGTTCACACAAAACTGTTTGACTGTAGGTGTACATAAATTACCAATGGATCTCTAGGCTAGCAATGACCATATAAATTCATTTCACTGGGATTTGGGTTGTAGGTTTGTTCCGAAGGGTGGTGAGCACCTGTAGGTTTGTCTGTTTCTTGTTGGATGACTGAAAGAAACTAGATCTAAATGTTTTGGTTCGAATTCAGATGACTAAATCCGTTTTTGTTCAGTTTGTACATCAACACTTTGGCTACTGTCCATATGATTTTACTGAGGCATGATGTTCTGCAGGCCTTTTCGTATATTGTGGCGGCTGGATTTTTCATCAATAACAACTAACACTCATGCTGGTATCTTTCAATATTCACATATGATTTTTTTAAAGTATAGTGCTAGATTTTTTATTTTTTCTTACTTATTATTTGCTCTTGCTACAGTTGTAAGATGTGGTCCTAAATTTAAACTTGATGGTGCTAACATTACAAATTAAATCTGGGCAGCGCATGTCGATATGGCACTTGTGTAAACTGACAGATTTGGTAGGGAGTCGCAAAAATTGCAACACTCGGCAATGCAGAAAAAACAAAGAATGCATGGCCTTCAACCTTAGTACGCGTGTATTATCCTTCCTCTATCACTACTTGCGCCATGCCAATGCATTGCATCTTAACCGTTCATTTCGTTATTTTCTTTGTAGATTCAGAAGATATCTGGATGACTATATGGGTGCGTGGCAAGTATACTGCAATGATGATGATGATGTCTTGGTTCATGATGATGATGATGATGTTAGATATGCTTTCAGTTTTAATTAAGTTGTAGGGATGATGTTCTTGTTGGGTGATGTTCCTAGGTTAAGGTGTATTAAGTTGTAGGGATGTTGATGGTTGCTTTCAGATTAATCTTCGGTGTCAAGAAAATATTTAAATTATGCATCACATTTGGATGATGTTTTCTCGTGTAATATCAACTGTTGTAATGCAACCGGTTTATTCAATATATGATTTTTTTTTTCCTCCTGTGGGTATATTTTGTTTCCTCACTTGATATACATAATTATCACCGTCATGTGGAGCATTAATTTGATTGTTGGAAATATATAAATATAATAATATTATTCACATTATATATATGTGAAAACACCTAAAGCATTGCAAAGTCTCTGTTGCAAGTAATGAGATTTGGATTCCTATACATTAAGCACCAACGTAAATAAGTGTTGTAAAAGTTGGTTATATTTGTTGTACTCTTGCAACGGTACCTTTTACCAACGACAATATAAGCGTTGCATTATGCGCTAGCAACACTGGATAAGGCTACACATCTCAAACCGTTGGTAAATACACGAGCAACACATATATGGACTTCTAGATACGGAAAAAAGCGTTGCTATAATTGGGGTCCTGTTGTAGTGATGCATGGTCATGTTTTCTCTTGCATGCATATCATATAAGTTCTAACATGCACAAGTTATAAGAACCAGGAGTGTGCTCCTGCTTTGGACGTGCCGGTGGGCACGGGCCATTTTTGACACGGTGGTGTCACGAGATATTTGTGGAAGCAGGCAAGGGTTGTGGCCCTGTCCTGGTGATACTGTGAAAGAATGTTTTGTTGTGCTAACCACTGCAGGGAACATAAGCCTCCTGAGTCGACCGTAGATCGAGTCTTGTTCCGGTAACCCCCATACTTGTTTCGTGCTACCACTTGTCCCTGCCTCGGGTAAGGTATGGTTTAGTAAGTTGTTAACCCCTTTCCATGCACACACCGTACAGAGGGCCACGATGAGGGTTTCCAGGGCCCTTGACTAAATCCAGTCATCGGGTCAAGGGGGCATGGGTGTTTCCGGCTGTCGTGATGCCGAGAGGGAGTGTACCCTTGTAATCCGCGCGTTTGAATAGTGATCCCATGCTATTGGAGGTTGTAGCCTTCCCACTTAGAGTTTTACTTAACTGTTGTTTTGGGTGATTCCTGGCAGCAGAAAAGTTAAGCTGGTGTGTGCTGGTCAGGCGTGTTTTCAACCCAAAGACCATAATGGGAATTAGTCAGTGTCACGATACTGACTAAAGAAATCCTATACTTGTGGGTAAAGAGTACACCCTCTGCAGAGTTTGAAACCTATTCGAATAGCCGTGTCCGCGGTTAAGGACCACAGTCTGGGTTGGTCAAGTGTCGGTCTTAGATTCGGTCTCCGGAGGAAATATTTAAAATTGAGCAGGGTTATTTTGCAGGATAATTATCGTTGCTACTGGTGTTACCATTAGTATATTTGATGATATGATTATTATTGTGGACTAACCCATTACTCTTATTTTATTTTCTTAGAGTGTCTCAGGGGCTGGCTAGACTACCCCGAGCACTCGCCTTTATTTTCAAGTCCTTTTGTGGCGTCCCTCGAGTTTCAGGCGGTTCTATCACGCCACTACTCTTGTGGACACCCGACTGGCATTTCTTTTCAAGACCGACCGTGGTGTCACTTGACATCCGACCGGCATTTCTTTTATATTTTTTTGATGCTAATATTTATTTTCTGCACTAACTATTATTCACCATGCCATGTTTTAATCTCCTGTCAGCATGCATTTAATATAAGTCCATCATGAGCATATGCATATAGTTTAATTCATCATGACCATATAATTGTTTGATGCATTTGTTATATCATTTGTCCATGATGTTTGTGAGTACATTCAAACGTACTCACAGGCTTGTCCCTGGCTATTTACTTGGCCAGGTTAGGGGTTCTACAAGGAGTACCACAGTGACGTCCGTGCGAAGCCTAGGAGTACAGCCACGCGGGATAGGAGTTATCCGGGTCAGCTGTTCCTGTGGGAATGGAGCCCCATCGATGTGGAGATCCACAAGCCAATTCCTTCATCCACCACCGGAGTCATTGTTGTATCACTAGACCTTTGCGGTCTCGTATCAAATACTTGTAATTGCTTGGTATTCTGTAACAAGGACTTGTCCACCAGTAACAGAAATCCTGGGCTGGTGATGACACGAGGGGTTAATTTCTGGGTTATTGTGTCCCGGAAATCCGGCCCCGACAGCCTTGGTATCAGAGCCAGACTGACCATTGGCTAATCCTGTCCTGGCCTGGTCACTATCCCTAGGTTTCCACACCATCCACATCTTACCCTATCCACAGTCAAG
Source organism: Secale cereale (assembly GCA_902687465.1). Taxonomy (NCBI): domain Eukaryota; kingdom Viridiplantae; phylum Streptophyta; class Magnoliopsida; order Poales; family Poaceae; genus Secale; species Secale cereale. Next base: position 513,516,725 of record LR738709.1, read on the forward strand.
TCTGTCCCATCCACAGTGGCAACCGACATCTTTTGATAGCCGGTGCCCAACCTATCAGTCTATCCATAGGCCGTGTGCCTGTGCCAACACCTGAGCTTTCTCATCCACAAGCGTGCGACGGAAGACTCGGCTGACTTATAAAGGAAGCCTTGCCCCAAACTCAGCATATCACAGCCTCACCCCCATTTTGATATCCAACCACCAAGATGCCAGGTCCCCTCGTTCGCAACGAGACCACCGCAGTCGAGCTCGAAGGCTTCGTAGCCATCCTCACCAATCTCACCCGTCGTGCCTTCGGCATCGACGAGCCGCCGGAATATGTCGTGTACCAAGAGCACACGAGTAATTCCATCCATCACTTCTGGGCCACGGTGCACCTCTACGGGAGAGGCATCACATCGGAGCGCCCCTACCGGTTCACCGGGAGGACGACCTCCGACGAGCCCCAAGCCATCCAACTTGCAGCCCGAGAGGCTATAGTTCATCTTCGGCACCTGTCGCCGAAGGTTAACTGCCGCTCATTCTACTACTACCCTAGTCGTGAAGGCTATGGTAGCCCGACCCAAGTCGCCAACGGAGACCATGAGTCGGATCCTGCCCTGGTGCATTTGGTGCGCTACCTGAGAGTGCAGGAGGCACTGTTTGATCAGGTCACCTTTGATCTGATTGAGACCCGCAGGACGCTCGCTCTCCTGACCCCAGCAAGGAGTGAAGTCGCACCCGCCACCGACACCCCGACAGTGCTGCTTGGAAGGCCGGTTGAGCCCCCAAGTTCTGCCCATGTCATCTACCCGGGCAATGCCATCGCCTCACCCGGGGAACTCCGTCGTCTCTTGGAGGCCTACTCCAATGGGACGGTAACCTCGACACCCCACGAGGGACACCACCGCTACTCCAGCCCTGTAGCTCCTCATCCTACCCCGGCCAGCTCCGATGCGGAAGCACCGGGAGAGGACTCGGCATCCGCAAGACGCGCCCGGCTAGATATCAACCAGGTGGACTGAGTCCACCAGAATTGTTATCAAGCCCTAGTGGCTCGGTTTTTCCTTTAGTTCCGCAGTAGCTGTTGTGTGGCGTAGTGAGCTTGTAACCACCTGCGTGTCTTCAGCTAAAAGTATGTGTGATCTAGCATGAATTGTTTGACGAGTGGTTGCAGAGTAAATTCTAGACGTGACCCCTAATCGACATGCACAGTAATATGTCACCTTTCTTTTGGGGATTGAGGCCTGAGACTTTGACTCAGACAGCCCCGCGCCGGAGTCGGTGTCTCAGTCGTACCGGCACCACTTCATGTTTCATGACCCAGGCTCTCTATAAGAGGCCACTCTCATTTTCCACACCAGCAACCATCAGCATCGAGCACTGCCTTCCCCATTCATCCATCCATGTCTCACCCGGAGCTTATCTGAGGACCCCCGATGCTAGCCCTGGTAGTTTTGTTAAGATATTGTGGGATTTTACCCGCAATACTCTTGGCTCTACCCATCCACCCCTGTATGAGCTGTTCAAATCGAGGATCACTTCTGATCTCTCAAAATACTGGGCAGCTGTGCACATTCCACCAGCAAGTATAAACCAAGGCCCTCCCTATGTTATCTTCATCGGGAGATCCATGCCAACCCCAGGCATGGCCATCGAGTCCGTTGCTTATGAAGCAGTCACCCGTCTTCGATTTGCGGTACCTTGTGCCAGCACAAGAGAATACTGCTATTTCCCAAGCCGCGCTGCTTTTGGAGCAGAAGCTACGTTCCGCTGTGGACGTGCGGAGAGCGATCCAGCCCTGGTCTATCTCATTCAATATGTGATGGCCCAGGAGCGCTTCACCCAGCAAATACTGGAGTATCTCCACTACCTTGCTGTTCTGAATCCCCGGATTGCCATTGGCGGACCCCCTCTGCCAACTCAGGAGGGACACGTTCTTCGTTTGCTCCCTCAACTTCCTCCACTCCCTCCGGAAGAAGAAGGATGTGTTCCAACACCGGGAAGCCTTCCGCTTGACACCGGAGATCTCGTTTTCGGACCGTAGACGGTCGTGAGTGCGTTGGCATAGCGTGTAGTGTTTGTTTGCATGATGTGATCTTGTTTTGTTTGTATGTCATGAATGTATTGCCCTGTTTGCATTTTGCATATGAGTGTTTTGTTTGTGTGGTATGCTTTTTAATTCTTCCGCCCTTAACAAATCTCGAGGGCGAGATTTTCTTAAGGGGGGTAGAGTTTGTAACACCCCAAAAATTTAACCACATTTTTATTAATTAAAAATTTGGCTAGAAATAAAATTTTGAATAATATTAGGTTCTTTAATAATTTTAGAGCCTTTCTATACCTGTCCTTCAAAAATCTTCTCTTCATATAGTAAATTTTTGGAAATAATTTTGTGGGCTCTGGTTGTATCTTGAGTCATTTCATTATTTGTTTAATAACAGTTGAAATTATTTTCATAATAAAATTTGTCTCTAAATAACTATTTTAATAGCATTTTCAGTATTTTAAATGCTTCTGTTGCACTACAACTATTTTTGGTAATTCTCTAAAAATTCCACCATAATTCTGAGAGGTCTTATGATTCCTATATGTCACTTTGGTGCAAAAACCCAACTTGGTGTTTTGCAAAATTTGAGTGAACCATCCCCTTTTCAATTCTGTCCCAGATTCCAGTTACAACTACAACTCCATTGTTCCTTGCTCCAAAAATTCTGATACTTGTCCATATCCTAGTCCTTCCTATTAAACCCTTAAGTCCTGAAGATCAGCTCCATTGGAATTTTCTAAGTCCACCAAAAACCCCTCTGAAGTTTCTGTCCAAAACTGAATTTCAGTAAAACTTGCATTAGCAAGTTTTCTCTTTTCACAAACTAACTCCACCATCATCTCTGTCATCCAATGAGACATCATACTACCAATTGTCACACCCAACACAACTCCCTACGTAGCCCTATCATTTCATCAAGCACCCAGTGGGCATGGCAGGAAATTGGCCTCTCTCTTAACTACATTGGAGACTTGCACTTTTGGCCAAACCAGCATGTCCATGACCTCTCTCATGCCCTAAAGCACCACCCTGCTAATTTGCAGCTCATGTGGGTCACTCTAGATGCCATTAGCATTTCGTCGAGCAACTTCTGTGCGTGTCTAGGGCGCGAGCAGAGCGCCTGGACTGCAGCCACTGGCACCCGTGCCCCTACCGCTCTGCTGCCTCCCCCTCTCATCCTAACCTTCCCCAGGATGAGCACGACGACCTGGACGCTCGCCGACACCCTCCCCTGGCTCCTAGCGCCGTCCACCGCCGCCGTTCACTGCCGCCCGACGAACACCGCTCGGCCACGTCTCCCCCGTCTTAACTCCTAACCACCCGAGCTCATACGCGGCGGCCAACGACTGCACCGACCCCACTGACCACGCCACTGTCTCCATCGGTCTCACCACCGACCACGCCCGCCGTAAATGGCGCCGCCGGAATTTGCCAGCGGACGGCGCCGTCCGAGCCAACCAGAGCTGCCAGCTCGCCCTCGCTTTAACTACGGCGGCCACCGACGTAGCCACGTAGCACCGACCCACTGACCCGGCCGCCGCCCGGGGCACCTGGCCCCATTCCGAGGCCGCCAGCATGACCCTCCATTATTTCACACGGCCACCGCCCTCACCGACCTCGCCACAGACCGCGGATCGCCATGAATGCACGCCGCCGACGTGTCCATGTTCGGGAGCCCACCGAACCGCCTCCCCCTCCCTATAAATCCACCCCCGAGCTCGGCTAACCCATCACCACCACTTCCTCCTCCTCCCACAAGACCCCAACACAGCCACACGGCCGGGAGGGGTCGTCTTCTTCCTCTCCGACACCCACTGTCATCGCCACTGCCTTGATGGTTCCATCGCAACCACAGCCTCCCCACCTCCAATCTCTTCACCAAAAACTTCCCTCTGACCCCAAGAACCCATAACACCTCTCAATTTGACTCGGGAGCCGCCGTGGAAGGAATCCCCTTTTGCAACCGAGATGCCGTCCGCCGACGACCTCACCGCCGGCAGTTCCGTCCACCCCAGCCACAACGGCGGGCACCGGACGAACCCCTCTCTCCCCTGAGCACGATGGTGGGCTCAGCTCCACGGGAGGTGCCGCCTATCTCCGGCGAACGCCGCCGGAGCCTCGCCTCTGTTTCTGTTCTGGCGCGCGCACGTGGAGAAGACGAACCCGACAAGTGGGGCCCGCTCGTCAGCGGCACAAGCCGCGGGCCCCGCTCTTTGAGTGGAGGCGGGTTCATCTCGGAGCCGTTTCCGCGTGAGGAAGGCGTATTCCATGGAGTACGCTATCGACGCCAGCACCCCTCACGCAGCGGATCGACTGGGCTCGGCCCAGTAACGCGATACGGCTAAGTAGCGCTCAGGGCGCATTCCTACTCCCTCCTATTTTCCAATTCCAGTAGCTTTCAAATATTTCCACAGGATCCATTTCTTATCCAAAATTAATTATTCCAATTTCTGCAGACTTCTAAAATCATTCTATAATTATTTAAATTAAGTGAACATTTTTACTGTGCATAGTTTCTGATATTGCTTTTAATCATGTTTTCCATCTTAGTAATTCCATAACTAATTCATATGAACTCTAAATAAATTGATTCGTTTACTGTAATTCCTTATTTACCATCTAGTTTATTTTAGTCTTTATTTAAAAAAATATTTGAAATACTTTTTAGTACTGTTTTTGAATTATGTGGTGATTTAAGTATTTTTGAAAATAGGAAAATGGAGGGGAGATAATATTTTCAAAACTTTTGGTATGCACCCAATGCGTCTGCATGTTCAAGGCAAGCATCTTGAACACTTGATATGGTGAATGCTTGACAATTGTTTGCTAGTATATTTTTAGCATGGTTTGATGCTTTTAATAGAATTTGCTTATGGGTAGTGAGATAGCATACATGCATGGTCATGTTTTCTCTTGCATGCATATCATATAAGTTCTAACATGCACAAGTTATAAGAACCAGGAGTGTGCTCCTGCTTTGGACGTGCCGGTGGGCACGGGCCATTTTTGACACGGTGGTGTCACGAGATATTTGTGGAAGCAGGCAAGGGTTGTGGCCTTGTCCTGGTGATACTGTGAAAGAATGTTTTGTTGTGCTAACCACTGCAGGGAACATAAGCCTCCTGAGTCGACCGTAGATCGAGTCTTGTTCCGGTAACCCCCATACTTGTTTCGTGCTACCACTTGTCCCTGCCTCGGGTAAGGTATGGTTTAGTAAGTTGTTAACCCCTTTCCATGCACACACCGTACAGAGGGCCACGATGAGGGTTTCCAGGGCCCTGGACTAAATCCAGTCATCGGGTCAAGGGGGCATGGGTGTTTCCGGCTGTCGTGATGCCTAGAGGGAGTGTACCCTTGTAATCCGCGCATTTGAATAGTGATCCCATGCTATTGGAGGTTGTAGCCTTCCCACTTAGAGATTTACTTAACTGTTGTTTTGGGTGATTCCTGGCAGCAGAAAAGTTAAGCTGGTGTGTGCTGGTCAGGCGTGTTTTCAACCCAAAGACCATAATGGGAATTAGTCAGTGTCACGATACTGACTAAAGAAATCCTATACTTGTGGGTAAAGAGTACACCCTCTGCAGAGTTTGAAACCTATTCGAATAGCCGTGTCCGCGGTTAAGGACCACAGTCTGGGTTGGTCAAGTGTCGGTCTTAGAGTCGGTCTCCGGAGGAAATATTTAAAATTGAGCAGGGTTATTTTGCAGGATAATTATCGTTGCTACTGGTGTTACCATTAGTATATTTGATGATATGATTATTATTGTGGACTAACCCATTACTCTTATTTTATTTTCTTAGAGTGTCTCAGGGGCTGGCTGGACTACCCCGGGCACTCGCCTTTATTTTCAAGTCCTTTTGTGGCGTCCCTCGAGTTTCAGGCGGTTCTATCACGCCACTACTCTTGTGGACACCCGACTGGCATTTCTTTTCAAGACCGACCGTGGTGTCACTTGACATCCGACCGGCATTTCTTTTATATTTTATTGATGCTAATATTTATTTTCTGCACTAACTATTATTCACCATGCCATGTTTTAATCTCCTGTCAACATGCATTTAATATAAGTCCATCATGAGCATATGCATATAGTTTAATTCATCATGACCATATAATTGTTTGATGCATTTGTTATATCATTTGTCCATGATGTTTGCGAGTACATTCAAACGTACTCACAGGCTTGTCCCTGGCTATTTACTTGGCCAGGTTAGGGGTTCTACAAGGAGTACCACAGTGACGTCCGTGCGAAGCCTAGGAGTACAGCCACGCGGGATAGGAGTTATCCGGGTCAGCTGTTCCTGTGGGAATGGAGCCCCATCGATGTGGAGATCCACAAGCCAATTCCTTCATCCACCACCGGAGTCATTGTTGTATCACTAGACCTTTGCGGTCTCGTATCAAATACTTGTAATTGCTTGGTATTCTGTAACAAGGACGTGTCCACCAGTAACAGAAATCCTGGGCTGGTGATGACACGAGGGGTTAATTTCTGGGTTATTGTGTCCCGGAAATCCGGCCCCGACAGCAACGAGCGCGCTTTCCTATTTGTTGTCGAGCGTAGCACTGATGGTGAAAGTACCACCAGTGCCGTCCTCCTTGGCGGACACCTTTTTGGTTGTCGGTGGAGCGGCCATCCCCTTCTTGCACTTGCCGGTAGAGCTCGATGGGACGTCCTCAACGGCAGTGCAGCACTCCGAAGAGGTGCGTTTGCCGGAGTGGGCCCCAGAGCACTTGCCGGACTTGGTCTTGGTCTTCTTCCCCCCGGGAGCTTCAGCGGCAAGTGTGTTGCTCTCCGCTGCGGCCGCTGCATCCCGGTATATCTTGTCGGCACAGATAAGCGCGTCCTTCTTGTCGCCAGGGACAGAGATGACGCTTATCGGCCCCGGCATCTTGAGTATGTTGTAGGCATAGTGGGAAGCTGCCATGAACTTTGCGAGGGCAGGACGTCCAAGTATCCCATTGTATGGCAATGGGATATCGGCCACGTCGAAGGTTATCCTCTCCGTCCTGAAGTTAAGCTCCCCGCCAAAGGTCACTGGCAGAGTTATCTTCCCCTTTGGCTTGCTCCTTCCCGGGTTTATTCCTTGGAATGACCCGATTTCTTCGAGCTCGCCATCTGGGATCTGGAGTTTCTTGATCACAGCCGAGGAGACCAAGTTCAGGCCGGCCCCGCCGTCAACCAACATTTTGGTGACCTTGAGGTTGCGGATGGTTGGTGAGACCAGCATCGGCAAGCACCCGACCGCGGTGGTGCGGTCAGGGTGATCCTCAAGATCAAAAAATGATGGCCGTGCTGGACCACTTCAGTAGCCTGCGTGACTCAACGGGCGGCTCTGCTGCGTTTACTTCCCGCACCCACTGCTTGAGTTGGCGGTGGGAAGTATGCAGAGAGGCGCCCCCGTCGACACACAGAACTTCCGTGGCCTTCTGGAACTCCTGCTCGCTGTTATCACCTTCCTCCATGTCGTCGTCGTCTTCTTCCTCATCCTTGTCGCGGCCCCGGGGAGGTCGATCTCCTTGCCGCTGCTTGGCCTTGCCGCGGCGTCCTCCCCGGCCATTGAATGGCCGCTTCTTGCTTGGCTCTCCTCCGCCACCTTGGGCCTTCTCCTTGTCGCGATGCTCGTATTCGGCTTTCTGCTGTTCTACGAGGTACTCGACTCGCTTGCAGTTCGAAAGGTCATGACCCTTGGTGCGGTGGATCTTGCAGTATTGTTTGTCGGAGCCGTCCTGCTTGTCGGCTGCCGCTACAGGGGCAGGCTCCTTGCCGGAGCCGCCAGCCTGTGCCTTCTTGGCGGGAGCCTCCTTGCCGGACTGCTCGACGACTAGCACTTCCTTGCTTTTCTTTCTTCTGTTGTTCCGCCGCCGGCTCTTCTTTGCCGGGGCGGCGTCCTCACTGTCGCTTCCCCCTGCGCCAGTATCCTCACCGGGGAGTCTCCTCCCCTCTTCGGCGCGCGCGCACTTGTCATCCAGAGCGTAGAGCTCGCTGACATCCCGGATCTTGGTCATGGCCATCTCTTCTCGCATGCGGCGGTTACGCACGTTCTGGTGGAACGCGCTGATAACCGCAGCAGGGTGGACGTCGGGAATGTTGTGCTGCACGCGGCTGAATCGTTGAATGTACTGGCGCAGGGGTTCTCCTTCCTTCTGGGCCAAGATGTGGAGATCGCTCTCCTGGCCGTGGGGTTTGTGGCCGCCCGTGAAGGCGCCAACAAACTGGTGGCACAAATCTGCCCACGAAGAAATGGAGCCTTCCGGCAAGTGCATAAGCCAAGAACGGACGTTTGGCTTAAGCACTAGCGGGAAGTAATTGGCGAGTATCTTCTCGTCGCGTCCCCCGGCAGCCTGCACCGCGATGGTGTAGATGCCGAGGAACTCCGAGGGGTGCGTCTTGCCGTCGTACTTCTCGGGTACGTCGGGCTTGAAGTTTTTCATGCTGGGCCACTGGACACGCCGCAGCTCACGGGTAAACCCAGGGCAACCTGCCGTGTACGGCAAGTCGCCTGGCTCACCGGGCGCGTGCGTGTCAACAGCGGTCCCAGCGCGCTGATCTGATTGTCGCCGGGCTTCTCGTCGGCGCTCGATTGTCGTTCGAGCATCTTCTTGCCGCCGATCGTCGAGGACTTGGCGCTGGTCCCGACGAGCCCGTGGATGCGACGACGCCGTGGAGTCGTCGTCGACGTTAATCCGGCGGGGTGGCGTCTTCTGCTTCCGCGGCGGGGAGTGCACGGTGGTTGCACCCCCGGCGGTCTTGTTGCTGTCGGCCTTCGTCTGCTCGACTTGCCGTGGCCGCGATGTCGCCGGCTGCTGCGGCGTGTCGTTATTGGCGAAGGCGATGAGGCTCTGAATTGTCGCCCTCCAGTCTTCGGCCTTGTCTGCCGCTGGAGGCAAATCGAGGAGCAGTTGCGCTCTTGCGAGAGCTTCTGCTGGAGAGGAGGGGAGCGGGGGCGAGCGGTGCGAGGAGCGAGATATGCTCGGACTTCTAACAGGGTTAGAAGGAGCAGTTTCCCGCCCCGGCGACCGCGCCTTGCTCGTGCCAGGACGATGGCCTTGAGCATCCCGCGAACCTCCGGCTTGTCCTTGCCCCAGCAAGCGGATGGTACCTCCTGTACCGTGGCGCTGCTGGGTTGTCGTCTGTTGAGATGGACGTGGTGCATCTACGGACACCGAGGCCTTGGAATTTGTCCGGTCGTCCGCCTTGTCCTTGGATTTGGTGGCGCCCTGAGTTTCCTCGCCGGCAACCACTCTTCCGCCGGCGTCCCCTCCACCCACCGTTGGTTCTGGTGGCGGTGGAACAGACGCAGACGGGCCTGCGACCTCCGAAGCCTTCTTCTTCGGGGCCATGCTGCTGCTGGTGAAGTTGATGAAGCTGGAGAGGTTGATGAAGAATGCGCCCGCGTGAGCGCCGGATCAGGTTCGCACAACCTCGACGCCCCCCTACCTGGCGCGCCAAAGATGTCGGGGGAACTGTCCTCCCACAAGCACCTATGGGACCGGAGCCCCTTCTACGTTGCGGTAAGGGAGCGGAGGGAGCACGAAGAGCAGATCGAGGAGAACACGCGGGCAGTTTACCCAGGTTCGGGCCGCGCGGACGCGTAAAACCCTACTCCTGCTTGGATTGTATTGAGTTCTTGAGCTCGGGAGCTTGAAAAGCTAGCTACACCGAGCAAGGGAGCTGTCTAGGTTCCGAACCCTTTCTACGTTGTGCATGGGCCTCCTTTTATAGCCCAAGGGGTCACCGACATGTGTCAACGTAGAGGAGGGCAAAAATGTAACTGTGGTGGTAGTTGTAATAGTGCGGGAATAGTGCGTGAACAGTGGATGAACAGTGGTCATCACCTAACTTTGACAGTGGGGGACAAGGGCATTAAATGCCCGTCACCGTCGACCCCAAAAGTGTCCGTCCATGCTTCTCCATTCGTCACGGCGGTAGCCTCGTCACCGTGGATTGCCACCGTGTGCCCCAGGCTGCACAGCCGTCCGCCACGCGTCCCTGGAAGGGCCCCAGGGCGACGCGTGGGCAGATGAGCTGGAGCGCGGGCACACAGCGTGAGTTCTCCCCGGCAAGCACCTTGCCGGGGTCTTGACCTTGCCGGGCCCGGAAGCTTGTCGCTTCCCGGGTCCTTCCGGGGCGCATGATGCGCCGAGGCGCTTCTCGAGGTGCGCATTCCTTGGTCTTCCTGGCAAGCTCCTCTTGCCAGGGCCTTGTGCTAAAGTGACAGTCTTGAGCCTGGTACGGCCTTCCCGGCAAGCCCCTCTTGCCGGGGCCTTGATCTTCTGACTTGTATACTTTGTTCTTGAATGGCTTAATAAGGACCGGAAAGGTTTCCGGCAAGCACGTGGTAAACCCTGCCGCGGGAAGCTGCTACTGCCCGTGCACAAGTTGGGGTACTAAGGTACCCCTACCTTAGTACACCGACAGAAAGGGTCCGATAAACCGTGGTGCTAGCTTTCCTTTGACTATGAATCGTTGCAGGCCCCTCATAGGAGATACACATAGATACACATTTTCACCGGGTTCAAAACTGACTTCACGATGTTTTTTATCATAATAACTCTTTTGTCGGCTTTGGGCTGTCTTGAGTCGGTCCCGTATTATTCTGACTTTCTCCTCAGCTTCCTTGAGCATGTCTGGGCCGAAGATACAACTGTCCCCTGTTTTTGACCAATTTAGTGGGGTATGGCATCTTCGTCCGTACAAGGCTTCGAAAGGTGCCCTTTTCAGACTGGCTTGGTAACTATTGTTGTATGCGAACTCGGCATATGGCAAGCTTGCTTCCCAACTGGTCCCATAGGTGAGAACACATGCCCTTAGCATGTCTTCTAGAATTTGATTTACCCGTTCAGTTTGTCCTCCAGTCTGGGGGTGGTATGCTATGTTGAATACTAGTTGCGTCCCCAGAGCTTGCTGTGAATGATCCCAAAAATTTAGAGACGAATTGAGGGTCTCTGTCGGATATTATAATCTTCGGAACTCCGTGCAGGCAAACTACACGGGAGAGATAAAGTTTGACAAGCTTCTGGGTGGTGTGGGTTGTCTTGACTGGGATGAAGTGTGCCACCTTAGTTAGTCTATCTGTGATGACCCATATGGCATCATTCCCGTGCTATGACCGAGGTAGGCCAACAATAAAGTCCATCCCAATATCGTCCCATTTCCATTCAGGTATCTTGTTTGGCTGTAATAGCCCTGCTGGCTTTTGGTGCTCGACTTTAATGCGTTGACATGAATCACAACATGCAATGTATGTGGCTATATCCCTTTTCATACTGTGCCACCAAAACCTTTCCTGAATGTCCCTGTACATTTTGGTCCCTCCAGGGTGAATTGAATATGGAGCGGTGTGGCCTTCTACTAGAATTTGCCGTTTGAGGTCTTTTATATTGGGTACGCAAAGCCTGTCTCCAAACCATAATATTCCCTCATCGTCTATGACAAATTCTAAGGCCTTGCCCAGACTCACTTTTCTTTTTATGCCTTCAATGCTGGGGTGTCCATGCTGAGCCTTCTTTATCTGTTCTATTAGTGTAGGCCGTATTTCCATATTTGACACTTCGCCTTCAGTGACCATCATCAAGTTGAGCTTGGCGAATTCCTACTGAAACACAAGTCTCAAGTTTTGTAGGCTGCCGTTGTCCAAGCTGGGATTACAGCTGAGAGCATCTACCACTACATTCGCCTATCCTGGATGATAGTGTGCCAACGTCATAATCCTTCACCAATTCCAACCAGCGTCGTTGTCGTAAATTGAGATCTGGTTGTGTGAAAATATATTTGAGGCTCTTATGGTCCGTATATATTTCGCAACGATTCCCAAGCAAAAAGTGTCTCAACTCCTTGAGTGCATGAATGACTACAGCCAATTCTAAGTCATGAGTAGGATAATTTTCTTCATGCTTCCGTAGTTACCTGGAAGCGTATGCGACTACCTTGCCTTCTTGCATCAGTACGCATCCGAGGCCCTTCCGGGATGCGTCGCAATATACTTCAAAACTTTTGTGTATGTCTGGTATGACCAATACTGGGGCTGTTGTTAATTTCCTTTTGAGTTCCTGGAAGCTTTTCTCACAAGCTTCAGTCCATACGAATTTCTTATCCTTCTTGAGTAACTGTGTCATTGGTTTGGCTATGGTGGAAAACCCCTCAATAAACAATAGTAGAAAATAGGGCATTGGTCCAGCCCATTAGCCCCGGTTCAATCTAGAACCGGGTCCAATGGGGGTACTGGAACCGGTTCGTGAGCCCAGGGGGCCGGCCGGGCCACGTGGGCCATTGGTCCCGGTTCGTCTGGACCTATTGGTCCCGGTTGGAGCTAAAAGCCGGGACCAATGGCTCTTGCTCCTGGCCCACCACTATTGGTCCCAGTTGGTGTTATGAACCGGGACCAAAGGCACCCCTTTAGTCCCGGTTAGTAGCACCAACCGGGACTAGTGAGTTTCCTATATATACCCCCTCACTCAAGAGTAGAGCTCACTGCTCTGTTTTTTTTCTCGCCCAGGGGGAGAGGGGTTAGTGGTGCTCTAGCTCACCTCCTATGCACACAACGTGTTTGGTGGAATGCCCGAGCCACACTAGTTAAGCTTTTCTCCTCTCGAAGCTCTATTTTCTCCGAGATTTGTCTAGGTTTAGCGGTCCGTCACGTCCCGTCCCCGTCTTCGCCGCCGTTGATCGCCCCCGCCGATCTCGTCACCGGCACCACCGTGGTGAGCCTCTTGTTATGTCCATGCTTTTCTTACTTTTATTATTGCTTTAGATAGATATTTGTCTAATTTTCTTACGTTTATTATTGCTTGTTATTATATAGTGCGATGGTTTTGATATTCGCCCACGTGGGCCCTCGTCCGGTCTACGATTCGGATGTGGTATATTATCTTTAATTTATAACTATTTGTTTTAGTGTTTATGATAGTTATGCCGACCAACCTGACATGCATAGATGTTTTATTATGTCTAGGAGGTAGTTGAACCGAAAATTCCAACCGACCCTCTTGTGGAGAGGTTAAATTTAGTTGAAGAGGAAAACATTTCGTTAAAGAAAAAATTGGAAAAAATGGAGGAGGGGAAGATGGAATTGGAGTTGCATGTTGCGGAAGTTATCCATGATCACAAGATCAAGATGGACCCTATTGTCGAGAGGTTAAATTTAGTTGAAGAAGAAAACAAATTCTTGAAGGAAAAAATAAAAAAAATTGTGGACGAGAAGATGATATTGGAGTTGCATGTTGCGGATGTTGTCGATGATCACAAGATCAAGATGGATGCAATGCGGTTGAAGATTAAAAAGATTAGAAAATATGCCATTCATACCGAGGCTTGGTATCATTATGCCGTTGGATCAATTGTTACCTTGGTTGCGATTATGATAGCATTTGTTTTCGCATTGAAATGTTTTACATAGTTTCGATGTGTATGGAGAGCTATATGTTGTTAGATGAGAACTATATATGTATCTACTTTAGTTTTAATGTGATGATGAACTTTTATCCATTTGGTCACTTAATTATCTATTTATGATGTTCTGTAATGGTTTTTGACACACTTAATTATATATAAATGCATGCAGATGAACCGGCAATGGATGTACGGTGACAAACACACCTCCGAGTACATTAAGGGCGTGCGTGAGTTTCTAAATGCGGCTGAGGCAAACAAGCAGAATGGTTTTATGTGTTGTCCATGCACTAAATGTGTGAATACGATGTCTTACTCTAACCGGAAAATCCTTCACTCCCACCTGCTTTACAAGGGTTTCATGCCACACTATAATGTTTGGACGAGGCACGGAGAAATAGGGGTTATGATGGAAGACGGCGAAGAAGAAGAGTACGATGACAACTATGTGCCCTCTGAATACGGTGATGCTGCAATGGGGGGAGCTGGTGAAGATCAAGAGGAACCAGACGATGTGCCCAATGATGCTGCAACAGGTGAAGCTGCTGAAGATCAAGAGGAACCAAATGATGATCTTCGCCGGGTCATTGTCGATGCAAGGACACAATGCGAAAGTCAAAAGGAGAAGCTGAAGTTCGATCGCATGTTAGAGGATCACAAAAAAGGGTTGTACCCCAATTGCGAAGATGGCAACACAAAGCTAGGTACCGTACTGGAATTGCTGCAGTGGAAGGCAGAGAATGCTGTGGCTGACAAAGGATTTGAGAAGCTACTGAAAATATTGAAGGAGAAGCTTCCGAAGGATAACGAATTGCCCGACAGTACATACGCAGCAAAGAAGGTCGTATGCCCTCTAGGATTGGAGGTGCAGAAGATACATGCATGCCCTAATGACTGCATCCTCTACCGCGGTGCATACAAGGATCTGAACGCATGCCCGGTATGCGGTGCATTGCGGTATAAGATCAGACGAGATGACCCGCCCCGCCCCGCCGCCGTCACGCCGCCCAGCCCCGCCGCGAGATGTGAGGGCTTGCTTTTTTTATGTTTATATAAATTGTTGTATATATATATAGTTGTTGTATATATAGTTGTTGTATATTTTTTTTTATGTTTATATAAATTGCTGTATATATAGTTGTTGTATATATATTCATGTGTATATATAGTTGCTGTATATATATATGTATGTGTATATATTTTTTTTTCTTAGGAATTTGCTAAATATATATGTTAAATATATATGTATGTGTATATAAATATTTTTTTCTTAGGAAGTTGCTGCATGTGATGTATATATATATGTGTATGTGGCTATATAGTTTTTTGTTTATATATGCTAAATATATATAAAAAGTTTTATATATGCAAAAGTTACAAATTTAGAAAAAGAAGGATAGGAAAGAAGAAAATAAGAAAGAGGAAAGAAAGAAGAAGAGGAGAGGAAGAAGAGGAGAAATAAATAAGAAGAAGAAAAAAAAGAAAAAAAGAGGAGAAGAAGAAAGGAATAGAGGAGAAGAAGACTTCTTCTCCTTTTTTTTCTTTTTTTTTCTTCGATCTTCTCCTCTAGCGGTTCCTTTTTTCTTCTTCTTCCTTTTTTTATCGGATATGTCTATGTCGATATACACCCTCCCCGATAACTTCGACATTAGGGGGGGCCGGGGTCGAGGGTCGTAGAGGGACCGAGGGACCGGTCGAGAGATCGCCGAGGGGCCGAGGGTCGTCGAGGGGTCGAGAGGCCGAAGTTCGAGGGGTCGAGAGGTTGCCTAGCAGTCGGGGGTCTAGGGTTGTGGATCGCTGAGCAGTCGGGGGTCAAAGTATTGAAGAATTCCATGACTTCATCATTTGCCAGAAGTAACCGGGGCATTTTGGTACAAAGTTATGCAAAGTTATTCTGGAACGGAGTTCCTGATAGGATAATCCGTCTTTTGTTACGAATTATCCTATCTGGGACTTCGTTCCAAAATAACTTTGGAGAGCTTCGTACCATCATGCTACTGTTACTTTCGCCTAATGATGAAGTATTGGTTTTGTTGAATCCTTTGACACTCGACAAAATGTGACATGAGGGGGTCTAGGGTTGTGGATCGCCGAGCAGTCGGGGGTCGAGGGGTCGAGAGAGGTTGCCTAGCTAGTGTCAAAGTATTGAAGAATTCCATGACATCATCATTTGCCAGAAGTAACCGGGGCATGTTGGTACGAAGTTATGCAAAGATGTTCTGGAATGGAGTTCCTGATAGGATAATCCGTCTTTTGTTACGGATTATCTTATCTGGGACTTCGTTCCAAAACAACTTTGGAGAGCTTCGTACCATCATGC
>LR738709.1:513538862-513583072 GCA_902687465.1 Secale cereale
GCTGCCTCCCCGCCGCTGCCCCCCACTTCCCTCCTCCACCTCCCCCCACCCCTCTGCCATGGGCCCCCCTCCCCGGCTCATGCCCTAGGGCCGCCGCCACCTACTGCTGCAGTCACGGCAGCACCGGCCGCCGCCGTTCCCCGCCGCTGGTGCCACCGAAGCCAGGCACCATCTCCTCCTTGCCCTCTGCCCCCTCTGCCCAGCCCACGGTGAGCACCGGTCCCCCTCTTTGTTCTTATTTTTTTTGCATGTATAGATTTAGGAGTTGATGGATCTGTGGATGGATGGATAGATTGATGTAAGGATGGATGGATAGATGGATGTATGTATACAGGGGCGGTGCCAGCAATCTGGCAAGCTTTGGCAGCTGCCATACCTAATTTTTTCTAAAAATACAATGTATGCATACGAATGAGAGCAAATAATAAAAAGATTAAAGAAAAGTGGGGCAAATAAGCTAATCCTAACTAAAGTGGGGCAAGTCATCTGATCACCAAGTAAAGTGTGGCAAATCATCCAATCTCATCTTGCAATAGGATTTTCATTCTAAAGATCATGTGTGGCAGGAGTTTTTCTTGGCTGCCTCGGAGGCTCGGACTCAACACTCGAGCTCCTGCACCTACGGCGCTATGCACTGATGCATGACCTCAGTGCCACTGGCGGTGGCATCGCAAAGTCTAGGTAATGACTCCTTGACCATCTCCGCCTCCATGGACTTTCCCCTTCTTCTCTTTGAGTTGTACTGTATATTGTTTACTGCTGCTCTTCGAGTAGTATTGTAGTGGCAAGAAGCCATGAACTAGAAAAAAATGACATCTATGTATAGGGAAGGGATTAATAATGGTCTCCTTTGGTACTAATATTTTGCAATAGTTCTTTGGAGCATTGGGTTCAATGTTTGTGGCTGTCACATTCTGAAAGCCAAGAACTGAAAATTTATGTTCTTTATGTGACACGATAGTTTGTTGTTACATTTTCAACCTTTTCTATTTCAGATATATATAATTAAAATCTTCAATGGTTAGGTCCTGGTTAGATCGGGAATGGGGTGATAGGAGCAGCAAGCAACAATAGGGAACCAACAGGATCTCTTGTATGAAGATGCGCAGGTTTTCTTCAGGTAGTGGCGTACTGCAGATTTCGGAATCAGGTAATCTAAGTATTTAATTTTGTGTAGGAAGGTCATAAGCATGAGTGACATCTTTATGTAAGTAGATGATCAGATTTTTGCCTTTGAGCTGGCTACACTCAGTAAAAGAGCCTTATATTAAAAAAGATGTGTTACACATGTTCCAGTATATTCCTCTGTTTGGAATAGAAAAAAGAGTTATAAAGTTGTACTAAGTGGGATGGAGGGAGTACTTCTTTGTTGTGGCTACACTCAGTAGAAGAGGAACCCTGACACCACACCCTGACCCTGACCCCGACACCCTGATCGACACCCTGATCGACCCCGACATACGACACCCTGACACCCCGATCGACACCTACACCCTGACACCACACCCCGACCCTGCCCCCACACCGACCCCGACGGGGTCATATATTTGTGAATTATGAGTTAGGTCGTATATTTTTTGATTTTGTTATGCAAAACATCATATATATTTGTGTTAATCAGGTGGATTTAAAATGTGCAGTTGTTTCGTCGCTGCGAGGGTGCGGTGTTTGACGACCTCCCCGTGCGTTCGACGAGCTCCGCCCCTGCTTTCCTTGGTGAGCACAAATGACATCTCCTCCCCCCCCCTACATTTGCTCTGTTCTGGTCTTCGTGCCAATGAAACTGGCTAGCTATAGGTGTCAGTCATCAGTATGCGTAACCACTATGCGTCTCCCGTTCGAAAGGGTTACATCTATAAATATGCATGCATTTGCATATTTATAATCGTGATTCTTTCGAATTGTCCAACGCTATCCATGGACAGTCCGAGTATGTGTAGATTGGGTTCGTTTTCCTATATGCTCTGCTCCGGATCCGATGCAGAATTTCGTCAGTGCCTCCCTGTTGTTCTCCGGGTACACATCCTCTCTGCTTATTGCCGAGACGTGTATCAGGAGAACAGCGGGGAGGTGCTGCCAAAATTTTGCGTCGGATCCGGAGCAGAGCATGGGAAAACGAACTCAATCTACACATACTGGGGTGGGATTAGGACCTATCTTTATCTATTAGCATGTAGGTTGCATGGACGTAATAGAACTGACAAACTCCATTAACTGATGGATATGGTTTGCTTAATTATGTATATATTTATTGTCTGTCCAGTAGGAAGTCAATATGAGTGATCGTGCGTGGATGTACACCGGTTACACTAGTCAGAAAGTTTGGACCGACGAATGGTTAACAAAAACCAAAGAGTTTGTTAGAGCCGCATTTGCTAATGGCTAGAGATTAAGCTGGTGCCCCTGTGTCCGGTGCGACAACTTTAATAAGAGGGACGAGCTTGAAATGAGTAAACACCTGCAGAAGTTTGGTTTTACGCCTGGTTACACGGTCTGGACATTTCATGGTGAGTCTGCCCAACGTGCCAGACCTGAGGTGGTTCGTCGTCGCACCGACAAGCATGGTACCGGGATGGAAGACATGGTGCAAGACTTTGACGATGCTCGGGACTCGGACGAGGAGATGGAGGAATCTGCAAAGGCCTTCACTGAAATGTTGGAGTCCTCAAAACGTCCTCTCCACGAGCACACTGAGCTTTGTCAGCTGGATGCCATCTCACAAATCATGGCTTTGAAGGCTCAGTTCAACTTGGGTAGAGAATGCTACGACGCGATGATGACAGTATTCGGACGATTTCTACCCAAAGGCCATGTGCTACCTGCAAACCTGTACCAGTCAGACAAAATCCTTCGTGCTCTTAAGATGCCCTATGAGAAGATACATGCCTGTGAGAAAGGATGTGTCTTATTTAGGCACCAGTATGAGGACTTGAACTATTGTCCCATTTGCGAGTCATCCAGGTATGTTGTGGTAGACAATGGTATGGGTGAGAAGACGCAGACCAAAATAGCCGTTAATGTTCTTCGGTATTTGCCAATTGTACCAAGACTTCAACGTCTTTTCATGGTCAAAGAGACGGCCAGACAGATGACATGGCACAAAACGGGCAAAAGAACCGAACGTGATGCAGATGGGAATTTGATGATGGTGCACACATCGGATGGTGAAGCGTGGAAGCGCTTCGATGCATTACATAAGGAAAAAACGGCAGATCCAAGGCATCCTCGAGTCGCCGTCAGCACGGATGGGTTCAGTGTGTATGGTCAGACGGCAACCCAATACAGTTGTTGGCCCGTGTTTGTCATTCCACTCAATCTCCCCCCGGACAGATTATGCAAAGAAAGAACATTTTCCTGACGTTGATAATTCCAGGGCCCAACTATCCGGGGAAGAATATCAATGTGTACATGCAGCCGCTTAAGGACGAATTGCAAGAAGCTTGGGTTAATGGGTTCAAGACATATGACGCCTTTAGCAAACAGAACTTCATAATGCGTGCCTGGTACATGTACTCGACGCATGACTTGCCGGCGTATGCACTATTCGTTGGCTGGTGTGTGCATGGAAGGTTCCCGTGCCCCACATGCAAGGGAGCTCTTGAGTTTCGTTGGCTGACGGCAGGGCACAAGTATAGTTGCTTCGACTTGCATAGACAGTTTCTGGATCCTCACCATAAGTTCAGGAAAGACAAGAAGAACTTCATGAAAGGTAGACTTGTCAAACACTCTGCACCACCTGCATTGACAGGCCAACAAACCCTAGATCAGTTAAACGCTCTCGAGCCAGATCCGGAGCGTCCAGGGTATTTCAAGGGGTATAATAAGAAACACGCCTGGACTCACAAGACATGCTTATGGGATCTGCCTTACTTTAAAGACCTCCTTTGCCCACACAACATCGACGTGATGCACACCGAAAAGAACATTGCCGAAGCCATTTTTGGCACATTGTTCGGCATAGAGGGGAAGTCAAAGGATAATCCTAAGGCTAGAGTCGATCAAGAGGAGCTATGTGATAGACCGTTACAAAACATGCAAGATCCGAAAGGAAAGCGGAACTTCACGAAGCCAAAGGCATGGTTCAATCTTGGAAGGCCAGCTATGAGGGAAATTATTCTGTGGGTGAAAATGCAGTTAATGTTCCCCGATGGGTATGCAGCAAATCTAAAGAGGGGAGCGAGTCTTGAAAAATTGAAAATATTTGGTCTAAAAAGTCATGATTGGCACATATGGATTGAGCGGATAATGCCGGTGATGTTGCGTGGCTTCATCCCTGAGGATGAATGGCTAGTACTGGCAGAGCTGAGCTATTTCTTCCGTGTTCTTTGTGCGAAAGAACTATCGCCTGGTCTCCTCGTAGAAATGGAACAGTTGGCACCGGAGTTGATCTGCAAGTTAGAGAAAATCTTTCCGCCGAGCATGTTTAATCCAATGCAGCACTTGATTTTGCATCTCCCGACCGAGGCAAGATTGGGAGGGCCCGTGCAAAATCGTTGGTGCTACTCAACTGAGAGAATGCAGAAGACGCTTCGAGCAAAATGTAAAAACAAACGTAGAATTGAAGCATCGATGGCCGAGGCATTCATCACTGAGGAGGCGGCAAACTTCGTGACAGCACACTACGAAGCCAAAAATCGTCATTTGCATAATCCGAAGCCTCGGTACAATGCTGACGACCCTAAAAAGGGTCGATCCAACCTCAGCCTATTCAAAGGGGATCTCGCACCAGCCAGTGGTTCGAAACCAGTACCGTTAGGTGTCGAAGAATGGCGGACCATTTCGCTGTATCTCTTCAACAACCTAACAGAAGTGCGGCCGTACATCGAGTAAGATCTCCGTACATTGTTTCGCAATTTCTAATTCCTTTGAACTGCTCTTATTCCGGGATATTTGATGCAGTCGATACGTCGCCATATTCTCGTATGGAGCGGTGATACAAAAGGATTCCGTCGAAGAGTATGAGCTTCTCGCAAAGCAAGGAGGCGCCTATCCCGGTTTCATCTCTTGGTTCAAACAAACGGTAATTTCCGTTAGACCATTTCATTTCTTTGGCTAATTTGCGACTAATGCAACAATCCTTTCGTATTAAACTTGTAGGCTAATTCAGAGATTATGGATGCCGAATTGAGACAAGTAGCTAATGGTTTTGACTTTAAGGTCCGTTCATTTGACAAATACGACATCAACGGGTATCGCTTTCGTACCTATGGCAAAGAGCTATCTATGGCCGACCGAAAGTCTACAAATTGTTGTGTCTCTGCTATCGGCGAAGGAGGTATCGAGTATTATGGAAGAGTTGAAGCAATTTATGAACTTCAATTCTATGGTGAAAACCCACCAAACGTCGTAGTCTTCAGATGTTATTGGTTCCAGTCGAAGGATACTAGAAGGACTCATGAACATATAGGGCTAGTCGAAATCAAACAAAGCACCCATTTGGATGTTCCCGATGTCTATATTACGGCTCAACAGGCAACCCAAGTTTTCTATCTACCGTGGGCCTGTCAAAGTGATTCAAATCTCAGTGGTTGGGATGTTGTTTATGAAGTGCCGCCACGTGTTAGACCACCTCCCCCCAATGAAGAGGATTATGACCAAGACACATATGACGAAGGAGAATTCTTCCAAGAAACACGTCTTTCCAAAAAACGTTTCAAGAACCGCTCAACTGTACCCCTGAACATTGAAGTAGACAGCGATAGTGAATCCGACTTCACCCCTGAGCCGGAACAAGAAGAGCCGGAACAAGAAGAAGTTACTGCTGCAGATGACCTTTCAATGCTTGAACAATTACGTAAAGGAGGCCTTCCACATGTTGATGCATTTATTAATGATGATGATGAGCTCATCACTGATAGTGATGATGATGATGCATTTAATGATCCCGGAGCATATATAGACGATTCAGAGTAATATTAGTAGTGTCAGGTATTCAATTTTTTATTATGTTCATGATGATGATACTCTTAAATTATATACATAGTATTCATGTCAGTTATTCAATTTTTTTTATGTTATACTAATTTCGTTTACTTTTTGTCATTGCAGGTGTTGACAGGATGGTGGGCAAGGGTCCAGAGCGCTCCGAGCCTCGTGCGAGCGCTCCTGGGAGGGGTGCTTCCATTATTCCAGCCCAGCCCCTCCGGAGAGCGCTGCTAGACAGTATGCAGTCAGCACCGGCGGGCCCTTCTTCTTCGGCCGGCAGAGGTCGAGGGAGGACGAAGAAGGCTGCTAGAGGTGGACGTGGCAGCGGGAGAGGTAGGAAGGCTGCTACGCCTTCCTCGCCGCCACCCCCAGCTGATTCACCCGACCACAGGACCGCTCCGTCTGACGTGGACCCGTCTCGGACTCCGGTCCATGAGCCTCCGGTCGTCGATTCTTCGGCCCACCAGACTCAGGTCGCGGATCCTTCGCCCCACCAGACTGGGGTTGCCGATCCTTCGCGCCACCAGACTCGGGTCGCGGATCCTTCGCCCCACCAGACTGGGGTCGCCGATCCTTCGCGCCACCAGACTCGGGGCACCTCTCCTTCGCCACACGTGAGTCCGGTCCCAGAATCTTCATCCCGGAAGACTCCGGTCCCGGAGTCTTCTTCGCACGAGACTCCGGATGCTAGTGGCCCTATTGATGATAGCGAGGACACCTTCTCTGATGATAGCTACACCGAGGGCGAGATGGTTGACAAGGGCAAGAAGGTCTACCAGCGTGGCGGTACAAAGCTCCCGCCCGTGCCGACGACCCCCGACCAGAGGTGGTTGATACAGCCTAATGGGTTGAAGTAAGTGAATTTACTCTTTTTTAACCTTTTGCCTTCATGTTTCTTCAAATTAATATCTAATGCATTGGCCTTGACATACTGCAGGGGCTGGGTACACCCCCGTGGTGTCCGCAGGCCCAACCAGGTCCTTGGTGTGCTTTGCCGGCAGCACTTCCCTGGGTGGGTCACGTTGCCCGGTGAGGGTCAGGTTCCACAGCTAGCACTTAGCTGGGAGCTGTACGAGGCTGCCCCGGCCCCGCCGGGGGAGATGGTCGCCGATGTCGAGTGCGAGACGGTGGCCGACATTGTGTTCCGTCGGTTCTGGGTAATTTCTCCTTTACAGAATTAAAGATCAACACTACGTAGTGATTTTACTAATCAACGTTGTCTTGTTTGACTGCAGACCTTCTACAGGATTTCAGATGGAGAGCAGGAGGCTGCGGCTTCAGTTGTCGAAGTCGAGTGCAAGCGCCTACTTAAGAACTTACGGCACGAGGCTCGGGTGCAGGCCGTTCGAGACTACTACGCCTCGAAGGGTATTAGGAGGGCGAAGAAGAAGTGTCGCGGCAAGTTTCTGACTAAGGAGAAGTACATGCTGGTAATTACCTATTCTTAAGGCCTTGAACTTAGTTCTCTTGATTTGATTCGTAGGCGTAGCGCTGAAATTTCTCTTGACTACCTTAGGTGCCCCCGAGATGGTGTGCGGATATGATGGACTGTTGGGAGGCGTTGGTGGATGAGTGGTGCTCTCCCAAATGGCTAGTCGAACACCAAAGGGCCAAGGATAAGCGTGCCCAAATGGTTGGTGTGCCACACCATCAAGGGAGCTGCGACCTGTTTGAGTTCGGGGGTCACTGGGTATGTGGTTTGCTTCATGATTCATGCAATTTCATTCTACATGATAGCATTTTTCCTTGGATAGCTCAATAATGCTTACTTAGTTAAAAAATGGCATCACTACCTTGGATAGCTCAATAATGACCTAAACTTAGTTTAGCTCGTTCATTTATGACATAATTAGCTCTAAAATGACATAATATGCTTTAGTTAGCTAAAAAATTGCATAACTACCTTTGATAGCTCAATAATGACCTAAAACAATTTTAGCTCGTTCATTTATGACATAATTAGCTCTAAAATGACATAATATGCTTTAGTTAGCTAAAAAAGGCATAACTACCTTGGATAGCTCAATAATGACATAATTAGCATAGTTTGGTCAAAATTGGCATAATAATCTTGGTTACCTCCAAAATGACCTAAACTTAGCTTTTTTTTCCTCAAAAATGACATAATAACCTTACTTAGCTCCAAAATGACCTTATTTACATAGCAATTTCATTCTTCATGCTAGCTTGAGCCCTTGACTAATATTTTGTTCCTCTCTCTCAGTCGCACCACAACAAGAAGCCCGTGCCAGGTCTGTTCGACCTCTATGGCATGGCCCATAGTGCCCCGTACAAGAAGGCCAAGGCATTCTCGGAGTCTGACCTAGATCATCCAGAGACCTTCACCAACATCTCCTCCCACAACAAGCTCGTGAGGTACAGAGACGAGGGGAAGGCAAGGAAAGGGGAGGACTTTAACCCGAGCCAGGATCCTTTTGATACAGAGCTGGTTATGATATCTGGTGGCGGGAGGTCCCATGGCTCGACAGCCATTGGTGATGGACTGATACGTTGTCCTAAGACTCTCACGCAGATCAAGAAGCGCCAGAGTAGCTCTAATCCTGAGATAATGCCTCGTGCACGGCCATCGGAGCTCGCCATGGCGGTTAGTTATACGGACTCGGATACCTTTCCTATCCATTACATTGTGTGTGCGTCCGTCGATGATTACAATGCTAACGAGGAGTGGTGTGTTGCAGGCTGCTCTTGAGAAAGAGAGAGCAAACACGCAGACGCTTTTGGAGGCGGCAAGAAGGCAGGCGGAGGAGAGGGAGAGGGAGATGGAGGAGAGGACGGCTAGGCTGTTGGAGGAGGAGAGGAACCGGAACGATGCTCAAAACCGGGCCCTATATGACATCTTGGTGGTATGTTTCTCCTGCATATTAGCCAAATCATGCACATAATGTTTGTTCCATTACTAACTAATATGACTAACTCGTGAGAACCAAATGTGTAGAGCATGTGTGAGAAAAGCGGTCAGACCCCTCCGCCGATGCCCCAGATTGCTCCGGCGACCACGGTGAGTTTGATTTGAATGGTCGTTAGTTACTAGTATTCACATTTATGTTGCATCATGCTAACGAGACATTGCAAATGATCTTTGGTGTAGAATGCTTCCCGACAAGCATCAACCGATCCTTCTCGGTCTGCCCTTGGTGGAACCCCGACCGGCCCTTCACCTCAGTCTGGCACTGGCGCAGCCTCGACCGGTCCTTCACCTCCGTGATAACGGTATTTTTCTTCTTATTTAGCCTAGTTAGTCCATTTATGACATAATTTAGCCTATTTAGTCCACAAATGACATAATAAGATGAAGAAAATCAAGGAATAGGAATAAAAGAAGGAATAGGAAGAGAAGAAGAAGATGAAGAATAAGAAAAGAAGAAGAAGAAGAAGATCTTCTTCTTCTTCTTCTTTTCCTCCTCTTATTTAGCCTTTTTAGTCCATTTATGACATAATTTAGCCTATTTAGTCCACAAATGACATAATAAGATGAAGAAAATCAAGGAATAGGAATAGGAAGAGAAGAAGAAGAAGAAGAAGAAGAAGAAAAGAAGAAGAAGAATAAGAAAATCTTCTTCTTCTTTTCTTATTCTTCTTCTTCTTCTTCTTCTTCTTTTCCTCCTCTTATTTAACCTATTTAGTCCATTTATGACATAATTTAGCCTATTTAGTCCACAAATGACATAATAAGATGAAGAAAATCAAGGAATAGGAAGAAAAGAAGGAATAGGAAGGGAAGAAGAAGAAGAAGAAGAAGAATGAGAAAAGAAGAAGAAGTTCTTCTTCTTCTTCTTTTATTATTCTTCTTCTTCTTCTTCTTCTTCTTCTTCTTCTTCTTCTTTTCCTCCTCTTATTTAGCCTATTTAGTCCATTTATAACATAATTTAGCCTATTTAGTCCACAAATGACACAATAAGCTTAGTTATGTCAAAAATGGCCTAATTAGCCAGGTTAGCTCCAAAATGACCAAGTTTACCTATGTTAGCTCCAATATGATCCATTTAACCTACGTTAGCTCCAAAAAGACCAAGTTTACCTAAGTTAGCTACAATATGATCCATTTTACCCGCGTTAGCTCCAAAATGACCTATTTACCTAAGCTAGCTCTAAATTGACCTACACACTTAGCATTTTTACCTAGCTTAGCAAAAAATGACATTTTTACCTAGGTTAGCTAAAAAATGACCAAGTTTACCTAGGTTAGCTTCAATATTATCCATTTAACTTAGCTTAGCTCCAAAATGACCAAGTTTACCTAGGTTAGCTCCAATATGATACATTGAACTTATCTTATCTCCAAAATGACCTATTTACCTAGCTTAGCTCTAAATTGGCTTTTTTAACTACATTTGTTGGAAAAGAAGAAGATAAAGAAGAGGGGGAGGAGAGAAAGAAAGAGAAGATAAAATCTTCTTCTTATTTTCCTCTTCTTCTTCTTCTTCTTTTCCTCTTCTAGCTATTCTTCTTCTTCTAACTTTCATCTTTCCCAATTTGCAGATTTGCTTGAGATGAGGAAGCTTGCATTGATGGACTCATATATTCTCCTTGTGCTTCCTTTTTGTTTATGAAAACATGTTTGGGAACTTCTTATTGTTGGATATGTTGTTGGAAACTTCTTATGTCATATGGATATATGTTGGCCTTGAGAAAATATATTGTTGGAAACTTCTTATGTCATATGGATATATGTTGGACTTGAGGAAATATATTGTTGGAAACTTCTTATGTCATATGGATATATGTTGGACTTGAGGAAATATATTGTTGGAAACTTCTTATGCCATATGGATATATGTTGGACTTGAGGAAATATATTGTTGGATATGTTGTTGGAAACTTCTTATGTCATATGGATATATGTTGGACTTGAGTAAATATATTGTTGGATATGCTTGTTGAGTATATATGTATTATCTGTGTATATCTATGAATTTCTGTCAAATTGAATGAATACAATTAAAAGCAGGGGTTATATAGGCTCTTTGCCGTCTGCCAGCAGTCGGCAAAGAATGCCACGTGGCAGCTCCCTGTTCAACCTGGGAACACTGGTTGCCTATTTGGGCATTTTGCCGACTGCCGGCAGACGGCAAAGAGGCTCAGCTCTTTGCCGACTGCCGGCAGTCGGCAAAGAGGCTAAGGTCTTTCCCGACTGCCGGCAGTCGGCAAAGAGGCTAAGGTCTTTGCCGACGGCCAGCAGACGGCAAAAAAGGCCACGTGGCAGCTTCCCAGTGAATCCTATTTGGCCTCTTTGCCGTCTGCCAGCAGACGGCAAAGACCTTAGCCTCTTTGCCGTCTGCCGGCTGACGGCAAACCACGCCGTTAACCCCAAACGGCTCCCACCTCACCTCACTGCCGTCTACGCTCTTTGCCGTCTGCTGGCCGCAAACGGCTGACGGCAAAGAGCTTTGTCGACTGCTTCTATGAAGCAGACGGCAAAGAAGGCCTTTACCGGCGTTAATTCAGCCGGACTGTTTGCCGACTGCTAGCAGTCGGCAAAGAGCTTTGCCGACTGCCATTCATGCCTTTGCCGACTGCCATGGCAGTCGGCAAAGAAGCTGATTCCTATAGTGATACTACTGGAACTTTGCTTAATTCTGAAGTGTCTACCTTGTTCAATTTTGGTTGTCGTGATACTGCTCTTTCTTGAGCTGCGACTCTTATCGTCTTTCCGTGATGATGAGTAAGAATCACAGTTCGATTGAAGCAGTCGATAAATCCTTTGTTGGTTATCAGCCAGTCCATACCTAGGATAACATCCAGTCCCTTATTTTCCAACACGATGAGGTTTGCCTGAAACTTAATCCTTCAATCTCAATAATCACACCTTGGCAGTAACTCTGAGTGATCTGCTTACTTCCGGGGGACTTGATGGTCATTGATTTTCCCAAGGGAAGCATCGAAAAATCATGTTGCAAAGCAAAGTTCTTCGAAATGAACGAATGAGAAGCTCCAGAATCAAACAAAACCGTGGCAGGTATTGTGTTGACAGGGAACGTACCGAGTACGATATCCGGGGCATCCTATGCTTGCTCCTTGGTCACATGGTTCAAGTGACCTTTCTTGTGGTTGTTATTGGGGTTGAAGTTATTACGCTTGGGTGCTGAATTGTTTCCACTGCTGTTTGGCTTCGGGGTCGAGTTCCTTGGTTTTGGGCACTGTTTGGCATAGTGTCCCTCTTCTCCACAAGCGTAGCAAGTAACGCCTGGGCGATACGTTAAATCCTTGTCCCTTGCATGAAATATTTTGTTCGGAAGCGGATCACTGGTCATGGATTTGTTCGCCCCATTTTTCTGAAAATTAGTCTTGTTCCGTTTGTTGCGAGTGTGGGTAGTCTTATCCCTTTTTCGCTTGCAAATATCTTCCAGACTGCGGCGCTCATTTTCCAAAGTAATAGCCTTGTCCACAAGTGTCTTGAAATCTGGAAATGTGTGTAAGACTAGCTGACATTTAAGTGCTGGTGCCAGACCATCCAGGAATTTTTCCATCCTTTTATTTTCAGTCATATGCTCTTCATTGGCATAACGAGATAACTGAGTAAACTAGTTGTTGTACTCAGTCACTGTCATGCCTCCCTACTTTAGGTCATTAAACTCCCTCTTCTTGATCTTCATAATGCTTCTAGGGATGTGCGCCCCACAAAAACCTTCTTTAAAATCCTCCCATGCGATATCATTTTCATTGGGGTGCATATGCAGAAAATTTTCCCACCATGATGCAGCTGCTCCAGTGAGATAATGTGGTGCATAAAGTACCTTTTCACGATCCGAGCATTGTGCAATAATCAATTTCCTTTCAATGTCTCGAAGCCAATCATCGGCCTCAAGCGGTCTGTTGATACGTCCAAAACGTATCTATAATTTATGCTTGCTCCATGCCACTTTTGGGTGATATTGCTATGATATTCATACACTTCCATACACTTTTGATCATATTTGGACTAACTTACTAATCCAGTGCACCCCAGTGCCAGTTTCTGTTTTCGGCTGTTTTTGTATTTCAGGTTTTCACGTTTCGAGAACTGCCCAGAAAAATACAGAAAAATTATATAAAAAATCAGCGATCCGGGAACGACACTGCTTCCGAAGGGCAGCCTGGGGGGGCCACAGAGGCTCCAGGCGCCCTGTGGGCCCCCCCCGGGCCGCGCCGGGGGGGCGCCTCGGCCCCCCGAGAGCCCCCCGGTGCCCTACTTTGGCATATATTTAAAGGGTTCCCCGTAACCCTTGAAACAGGACTTCTTTTCGCGATCCCATCTCTGTTCCGCCGCCGCCGCCGCTTCCAAGATCGGGAGCACCAGGAGAACTCTTCCCGGCACCCTGCCGGAGGGGAGGATCACCACCGGGAGCTTCTCCACCACCATGGACGCCTCCCGAATGACTCGTGAGTAGTCTCCCTTGGACCATGAGTCCATGACCAGTAGCTATGTGATGTTCTCCTCCCGTTCTTGTGCTTCACTAATTAGTCCTCGTGAGCTGCCCTACATGATCGAGGCACCTATGTAATCCTTATGTTGTTGCTGTGTTGAGTTTGCTGGGATCCGATGGATTATGAGATTATGTTCAGATTGATCTTGAGTAATATATTTGATTCACCTCTTTTATATTTTAGTTCATAAGTAATTCTTGCATGTTCTCCGTTGTTATTTATTGCTTTGGCCGAGTAATAGGTAGTGACTCCAAGAGGGAACGTTATGCTCGATTGTGGGTTCATGCCCCTCGATGACTAGCTTGAGTGACAGAAACATGAGTCTAGGGGATGTGATGTTGCCACAAGGGGGAAAACAACGGCGCTTGTGCCCGCGGGTGCAAGGATTGTTTACTTTACGCAAAGTTCTTTTAAAGCAGTTGTCTGTTGCATTGAGTTTACACTATGGGTGGGACTCGCAACTTAATACCAGCGAGATGTTCTGGATAGATATCTCAAGGTGGATGATTAGTAGTAGATATTGATGGATTTCGGTCTACTTACTTTGGCGTACCTCCCATGCTTTGAACCTCAACCTTTCTTGCAATGTAGTTAGCATTGGTTTGCGTTCGTGGTCCTGTCAATTGCCCAGCTGTAATTTGTTTACCTCGCATAGCTGTTTTATCGTCTTTTGGGAGAGAGACATCACTAGTGAACATCATGAGACTCCGGTCCATATTACCATCATTGATCACATCCACTATTTATTTTCCGTTATTATTTACTATTGCAAAACACTATCTATCACTACTATCATATTGTTTTTAACCCTTTGTGAACTACAAGGCCGGAGAGATTGACAACCTCTCTGTACTCGTTGGGAGCAAAGTTATTTGTATCTGTGTGCAGGTCCACGTTGATTGCTAATTGCGTCGTTAGCAGTCGACACCTACCTGTTGAACCTAGGAGTCTCTGGGGATTCGATCCTTGGCATCTTTGCTAAGGGAAAACACTTCTACTTACTGCATCTTACACCTTCCACTTAGGGTAACCAACGAGGGGTTCGAGGCCCATCATCTGTCTGTGTGAGATAATGTTGGCGGACGTGTCTTCTGTAGTTCAGACAATTTTGAATGCTGCTGATGTGGCTCACAGTGATTTCCCATATTGGTAACATGGTTCGTCATTTCTTGGTGCTGTTGCTGGCTTTGCTCGTAAAGGCGACATACTTGAGAGAATGTTGTTTCACTGCCCTGCTGACTTGACTGCCCCTGCGTGAAATTGTTACTTGTTTGGGTGCCATAATTTTCCTCTGACGGACTTGGCATGGAACGAGTCCAGGGAAATAACGGAGGGATTTGAGGAGCTCCAGCTTGACCACCCTACCGGTGAAGGGGAGACTCGGCTAGGTTCTTCACTGAAGACTCCATGCCTATGGCGGAAGGACCTAATCAACATTCTCAACTGGACGCCTCCGCCTCCTCCTCCTCCTCCGGCGAGTCAGGGCACTACGCCTCCTCCACCGCCTCCTCCTCCGGCGAGTGACCATCAGGGCACTCCGGCTCCTTCTCCGGCGCGTGGCGGCACTCCGCCTCCTTCGCCGCCGGCGCGTGGCGGCACTCCGCCTCCTTCGCCGCCGGCGCGCCCGAGCAGCCAGCCTGCTCCTCCTTCTCCGCCTAGTCAGCAAGGGCGGAAGAGACCTGCCGCTGCTCCGGCTGCTCCTGCTCCGGCGCGTAAGCAAGGAAAAAAGACAGCCGCTTTGTCTGGTCCGGCGACGTCTACCAGTACAGCCAAAGGCGGGAGGCGATGTAGATTCGGTCCTTCTCTCACGCCTCTAGAGAAGTTACCGTACGAGAGGTCCGACGAGGAAAACACGAAGATCGCTCAAGGCGAAGTGAAGGACTTTTTTGAAGGGTTGAAAGCACAGAGACATCCACCTCCGGAGGAGAAGATAGATGCGGTGAAAGCAAAGCGCACTCTTGCTGCCCTGAAGCAACCAGCGCAAAGTAAGCCGCAGGACAACTATGACCGCATGATTCAAAAGTCATATCAAGCAGCGAAGCGGTCGGGAAGTACTAAAAGTGATCAGAGGTTAGCAGAAGGGCGAGCTGGGAAACAAATTGCCCAGCTCGGCGAACAAGCGGACCAATCGTGCCCCCCGCTCAAGGTGTCTAGCGACATGGTCGCTAATGATCCGAGGATGGTGCCCGGTTATACCAATCTTGCAGATTACGCGTCCGACGATGTACACTATGATTTCTTGGAAGTGCAGATAGAAAGATATGAGTACAAAAAGCCTCTCGTAAAAAATGAAAGATCTCTATCAACGAATATGCGAAGATTGCATGATTGGTACTTGAAAATCTGCAGAGAGTCTGGGCGGAGGGATAACTTGTATTTGAGAGTTAAACCGGAGCATGACCTCGTTGGAATTGACCTGTTGCCTGTTCCATTTGAGGAGTTCTATCAGTTTTTCAATCAATTGGCCCTCGATAAAGCAACGGTCACCTGCTACTGTCTGTAAGTAGTACTACTTCTGTCATTAAGTCTCTCTATATAGCTGATCTTCATTGCATGTATTTATAATTATCCTCACTATATTATGCAGATTGAAGATCGTCGAATTGAAGAAAAGACAAGTAGGTGATATTGGGTTTATTAACACATACCTCATAGATGCAACCGAGGTTAAATTGCGTCCCGACGATACCGAGACCAACTTGCTACGATCGTTGGTGGTAAATGAAAACAAAGATATAATACTCTTTCCTTACAACTTCGAGTGAGTGTTACTGTCTTGTGCATATTTGGTTTCCCTTATATATCAGTCAAGGTTATAGTGATGTAATTGATGAGTTCATGCATTCGTGCGCAGCATCCACTATATTCTCTTAGAGATTAAGCTTGAGAAGGGAGTAGTAACTGTCTTGGACTCTAAACGTAAAGATTCCGAGGAGTATGCGGACATGACTCAAATGCTAGTCAGGTAAGTTAAATCGATCAATATTATCCACCATGCATATATATCAGCAACTTCATTTCTGATATCAACTAATTGTTTTCTTTGTCTGGCAGGGTTTGGAGAAAATTCACCAAAAAAGCTCCGGGACTGCCGAAGAAGCTACAATTTAGATACCCGAAAGTAAGTACTATATAGTAGCATGTTCCGTGCATGCATCTCCTATATCTTGATTCAAGCGCTAGTTTCATCAATACCAATTTGGCATTCTTTCTTATCAGTTTGATTGACCTCTATTTCTTGTAAAGTGGTTGTGGCAGGAACCCGGGAATGATTATTGTGGATACTACATTTGCGAGTCCATCCGCCACACGACCTGTGAGCGGGGCTATACTAAAGAACAATTTGAAGTGCGTAAGCAATCAATAATATTCACAAATTTATAGCATCATTTCATGTATTGACCCCCTACTTCAAATTAGATGTTTCGGATGCGGGATGAACTCCTAACACCAGATCGTCTGTGAGCAATTCAAGAGGAATTGGCGGCATTCTTCCTTGAACACGTGATCGCCGAAGACGGAGAATACTATGTGGACCATGCATCCATATGATAGGAGATTATTTTTGTAAGAGATAATTATTGTATATATGTGCCCGGTAGTGTCGGATAGATATACGAGAACTTGTTGTTCGACCAATCTCTCGGAGAAGGAGAGGTGGTCGATATTACTTCTCTCTGTATGCATATATATATATATATATATATGTTGATTATACGATCTTCTGTTTCCTTCGTTTGCTTTACTAGCTAGCTAGCTAGCTACCGTGTCTAGTCATCTCTATACGTATGTGTAGTACGTAGCAAGCACGAACATAAGAGAGGACACTTTTCTCTATTAATTAGCTAGCTAACACAATATGAAACATCTAAATTAACCCCCCAAAACCTCCAACCCCCCCTCCCCTTTAAAAAATACAAAAACCACAGCCACAGAAATGCTGACGCGTGGATGCCTTTTGGTCCCGGTTGGTACCACCAACCGGGACTAAAGCCCCTCCTGCCTGGGCTCGGTGCACAGGCCACGTGGACACCCTTTTGCCCCGGTTCTGGATTGAACTGGGACTAAAGGGTCAGAGCATTAGTACCGACCCTCTTGTCCCGGTTCTGGAACCGGGGCTAAAGGCCCAAATGAACCGGGTCTGATGACCCTTTATCTACTAGTGAAACCTTCGGTAATACCCAGCTATTACGAGGAAACTTCGTACATCTGTTACATTGGCCGGTGGCTTCCAACCAAGTGCGGCCTTGACTTTTTCCGGGTCCACAGCAACTCCTTCCTGCGTCAATACATGGCCTAGAAAACCAACCTGTCTTAACCAAAATTTGCATTTGCTGAATTTGGCGTATAGTTGATGTTTACTTAATTCTCCCAGTACAATTCGGAGATGTTCAACATGTTCTTCTGGTGTCTTAGAATATACCAGGATATCATCAATAAACACCACAACAAATTTGTCCATAAACTTCGTAAACACTTTATTCATGAGGTGGACAAAATATGCGGGGGTGTTGGTCAGTCCAAACAGCATTACTGTAAACTCATATAGTCCGTATCTGGAGGTGAATGCTGTCTTCGGGATATCTTCTGTCCGTACTTTTAATTGATGATACACCGACCTTAAATCAATTTTTTAGAAAACCTTGGCTTGAGTGAGTTGGTCAAATAAATCATTTATCCATGGCATCGGATATTTGTTCTTGATGGTAACCATGTTGAGCGCTCGATAGTCTATACACAATCTCAGTGTCCCATGCTTCTTCTTGGAAAATAATACCGGCGAGCCCCAAGATGAGGAGTTGGCCCATATAAATCCTTTGTCTAGTGATTCCTTTATTTGCTTCTTTAGTTCAACTAGTTCGGATGGTGCCATTCTGTATGGTTTCTTGTAAATGGGGGTGGTTCCAGGTGCTAGCTCAATAATGAATTCTATTTCCCGGTCTGGTGGCATGCCTGTTAATTCTTCGGGAAATACTTCCGGGAACTCACATACTACTGGAACTTTGCTTAATTCTGAAGTGTCTACCTTGTTCAATTTTTGTTGTCGTGATACTGCTCTTTCTTGAGCTGCGACTCTTATCGTCTTTCCGTGATGATGAGTAAGAATCACAGTTCGATTGAAGCAGTCGATAAATCCTTTGTTGGTTATCAGCCAGTCCATACCTAGGATAACATCCAGTCCCTTATTTTCCAACACGATGAGGTTTGCCTGAAACTTAATCCTTCAATCTCAATAATCACACCTTGGCAGTAACTCTGAGTGATCTGCTTACTTCCGGGGGACTTGATGGTTATTGATTTTCCCAAGGGAAGCATCGAAAAATCATGTTGCAAAGCAAAGTTCTTCGAAATGAACGAATGAGAAGCTCCAGAATCAAACAAAACCGTGGCAGGTATTTTGTTGACAGGGAACGTACCTAGTACGATATCCGGGGCATCCTATGCTTGCTCCTTGGTCACATGGTTCAAGTGACCTTTCTTGTGGTTGTTATTGGGGTTGAAGTTATTACGCTTGGGTGCTGAATTGTTTCCACTGCTGTTTGGCTTCGGGGTCGAGTTCCTTGGTTTTGGGCACTGTTTGGCATAGTGTCCCTCTTCTCCACAAGCGTAGCAAGTAACGCCTGGGCGATACGTTAAATCCTTGTCCCTTGCATGAAATATTTTGTTCGGAAGCGGATCACTGGTCATGGATTTGTTCGCCCCATTTTTCTGAAAATTAGTCTTGTTCCGGTTGTTGCGAGTGTGGGTAGTCTTATCCCTTTTTCGCTTGCAAATATCTTCCAGACTGCGGCGCTCATTTTCCAAAGTAATAGCCTTGTCCACAAGTGTCTTGAAATCTGGAAATGTGTGTAAGACTAGCTGACATTTAAGTGCTGGTGCCAGACCATCCAGGAATTTTTCCATCCTTTTATTTTCAGTCATATGCTCTTCATTGGCATAACGAGATAACTGAGTAAACTGGTTGTTGTACTCAGTCACTGTCATGCCTCCCTGCTTTAGGTCATTAAACTCCCTCTTCTTGATCTTCATAATGCTTCTAGGGATGTGCGCCCCACAAAAACCTTCTTTAAAATCCTCCCATGCGATATCATTTTCATTGGGGTGCATATGCAGAAAATTTTCCCACCATGATGCAGCTGCTCCAGTGAGATAATGTGGTGCATAAAGTACCTTTTCACGATCCGAGCATTGTGCAATAATCAATTTCCTTTCAATGTCTCGAAGCCAATCATCGGCCTCAAGCGGTCTGTTGATACGTCCAAAACGTATCTATAATTTATGCTTGCTCCATGCCACTTTTGGGTGATATTGCTATGATATTCATACACTTCCATACACTTTTGATCATATTTGGACTAACTTACTAATCCAGTGCACCCCAGTGCCAGTTTCTGTTTTCGGCTGTTTTTGTATTTCAGGTTTTCACGTTTCGAGAACTGCCCAGAAAAATACAGAAAAATTATATAAAAAATCAGCGATCCGGGAACGACACTGCTTCCGAAGGGCAGCCTGGGGGGGCCACAGAGGCTCCAGGTGCCCTGTGCCCCCCCCCCCGGGCCGCACCGGGGGGGCGCCTCGGCCCCCCGAGAGCCCCCCGGTGCCCTACTTTGGCATATATTTAAAGGGTTCCCCGTAACCCTTGAAACATGACTTCTTTTCGCGATCCCATCTCTGTTCCGCCGCCGCCGCCGCTTCCAAGATCGGGAGCACCAGGAGAACTCTTCCCGGCACCCTGCCGGAGGGGAGGATCACCACCGGGAGCTTCTCCACCACCATGGACGCCTCCCGAATGACTCGTGAGTAGTCTCCCTTGGACCATGAGTCCATGACCAGTAGCTATGTGATGTTCTCCTCCCGTTCTTGTGCTTCACTAATTAGTCCTCGTGAGCTGCCCTACATGATCGAGGCACCTATGTAATCCTTATGTTGTTGCTGTGTTGAGTTTGCTGGGATCCGATGGATTATGAGATTATGTTCAGATTGATCTTGAGTAATATATTTGATTCACCTCTTTTATATTTTAGTTCATAAGTAATTCTTGCATGTTCTCCGTTGTTATTTATTGCTTTGGCCGAGTAATAGGTAGTGACTCCAAGAGGGAACGTTATGCTCGATTGTGGGTTCATGCCCCTCGATGACTAGCTTGAGTGACAGAAACATGAGTCTAGGGGATGTGATGTTGCCACAAGGGGGAAAACAACGGCGCTTGTGCCCGCGGGTGCAAGGATTGTTTACTTTACGCAAAGTTCTTTTAAAGCAGTTGTCTGTTGCATTGAGTTTACACTATGGGTGGGACTCGCAACTTAATACCAGCGAGATGTTCTGGATAGATATCTCAAGGTGGATGATTAGTAGTAGATATTGATGGATTTCGGTCTACTTACTTTGGCGTACCGCCCATGCTTTGAACCTCAACCTTTCTTGCAATGTAGTCAGCATTGGTTTGCGTTCGTGGTCCTGTCAATTGCCCAGCTGTAATTTGTTTACCTCGCATAGCTGTTTTATCGTCTTTTGGGAGAGAGACATCACTAGTGAACATCATGAGACTCCGGTCCATATTACCATCATTGATCACATCCACTATTTATTTTCCGTTATTATTTACTATTGCAAAACACTATCTATCACTACTATCATATTGTTTTTAACCCTTTGTGAACTACAAGGCCGGAGAGATTGACAACCTCTCTGTACTCGTTGGGAGCAAAGTTATTTGTATCTGTGTGCAGGTCCACGTTGATTGCTAGTTGCGCCGTTAGCAGTCGACACCTACCTGTTGAACCTAGGAGTCTCTGGGGATTCGATCCTTGGCATCTTTGCTAAGGGAAAACACTTCTACTTACTGCATCTTACACCTTCCACTTAGGGTAACCAACGAGGGGTTCGAGGCCCATCATCTGTCTGTGTGAGATAATGTTGGCGGACGTGTCTTCTGTAGTTCAGACAATTTTGAATGCTACTGATGTGGCTCACAGTGATTTCCCATATTGTTAACATGGTTCGTCATTTCTTGGTGCTGTTGCTGGCTTTGCTCCTAAAGGCGACATACTTGAGAGAATGTTGTTTCACTGCCCTGCTGACTTGACTGCCCCTGTGTGAAATTGTTACTTGTTTTGGTGCCATAATTTTCCTCTGACGGACTTGGCATGGAACGAGTCCAGGGAAGAGTCATTTTCCACTCTGGGGTATTATTGCAGAACCCATGAGAAAAACTGAGCGGCAAACATAAACAAATGATTTTGCAAATGCAGAAAGCATACGAACTGCAAAGATTTTTAAATAAAATACTTGATTGCGCATGGAGAAGGACCGCTTAGTACATATTTTACACGCGAGTCGTAATTATACAATACGTCACTCCAGATGCGCGTACACATTCCTGACATGTTATTTAGGCTAGTGCACTTCTCCGAGTTCCTACATGATGCACAAACATACTACTTCTCATCAACCTATTTTACATATAAAACATATCATACAAGTGGACACATCGCGTGGCGGACAGGCGTACTTATTCGGAGATGGTGAAGACTTCCTTCGGCCTGCCGAGGGTAAGACCCAATGGCGATGGAGACTTGACCTCCTCCTCACTAATAGGCTCCAGGCGTGGGATACTGGTTCGAGGAGTTGGTGCGGGCACGGCAGGTGGTGCAGCTCTGATTGGAGTAGGAGCAATGACCTGGTCAAACTCCTCAGTGGTAGGTAGGTGGCTAAGATGGCAGGTGCATAAGATGCTGAGGACGAGACATATGTCAGTGGTGGTGAGGTATGGAGAAGCTCCCTCCTATTGGCGGAACCGCTCTGAACAAAGTCCATACGAGCAGCCACCAAGTCGTCCACAAGGTTATCAAAAGCTGCCTCAAGAGCCTTGAGGTACTCAACCAACGATTCGATAGCTTCATCACGTTCCCCCCTTGCGCAAGCAAACGCGTAGTGGCATGTGTAAGGTACGTGGCAGGGGAGGTAGCGGTAGCAACGAGTCTTCATTGAAGGAAGAGCATCCCGAAGACGAGCTATCGCCTCGCGGGCAGCCATTTGCATGGCATGCCTCTCTGTAGGCATGGCCCTGCCCACAAATCGGAAGCGACGTGCCTCAGAACGCCCTCCCATGAATTGCACTGCGGCTTGGTGCATCGACACGCTGTCGCTGATCTTTTGCTGGTAGAGTGTGAACTCTGGACGAGTCGATGGCCCTATCGCGACCTTGGTGATGGAGATGAGGAGCTTGATAAACCCCTCTGGTATGTTGGTGAACACCTGTGATTCACAGTCGCTGCCAGCCATCTACAAAAGTAGACAAATATTCTGAATAGTCAAATCATAAATTTATGATGACTAACAGAAAATTGCTACAAATGGAAAAATGTTAAAATAGCACTCAATACGCTAATAACCGATTAGCGATCACAGCTAGTGGCTTCCTACAGTCAGCCTGGCTCTGATACCAAGGTTGTCAGGACCGGTTTTCCAGAAAAATATTTACTGAGAAACCGACCTTTTAATCGGACCAGTGTAGAAGAATCCTTCTCACTGGTAGACAAATCCTTGATACAGAATTCCAGAGTACTGAATATTATACAAGGTTGAGCTGAGGCTGCTCAACAATTTATTACAAGCACGCCGATATTATACATAAGGGCGGATATGACACAAGGGTAGGGTGGCATAACTACTGACTCGTAATAAAAGTGGTGCTGGATATGTCACAGTGTAGTGGGTGACACGACTCCAATATCTTACAGCTCATCGAGTGTCGGAGTGAGACCCGATGAATTTATTTGGTGAGTGGCGGAAGCGGTTATAATACAGTGATCAACTCCGGGATCGCAAGAGACTGACTGGGACTCCACTAGGCGTCGGACTCGCTATCGAACTCTTCATCCATCAGACCGCCTTCGTCAACATCTGGCCAAATCAACAAGCCAGGTGAGTACTTTGAATGTACTCGCAAGACAGTCCGGACATAAGATATAACAAATGCAAACATGACGCATATGAGCAGACTAGCAATATGTACTCAAAGAATAAATTTACGCTGCAAAATAAAAAGGGAAGTCGGGCGGTAGTCCTCCCGAAATTCCAATGGAAAAAATAAAAGAATACCGATCGAGTGTTTGAGCGACGCCTCGTAAGGGAAAAATGAATAAGAACATGCCACAGTCGGACGTCTGAGCGACATCACATAAAGGGCTTATAACGAAAATAAATAATGAGAATGCCACAGTCGGACGTCTGAGCGACATCACATAAAGGGCTTATAACGAAAATAAATAATGAGAATGCCACAGTCGGACGTCTGAGCGACATCCCATAAAGGGCTTATAACGAAAATAAATAATGAAAATGCCACAGTCGGACGTCTGAGCGACATCACATAAAGGGCTTATATACAAAAGTAAATAACGAGAATGCCACAGTCGAACGTCTGAGCGACATCACGTAAAGGGCTTATATTCAAAAGTAAATAACGAGAATGCCACAGTCGGACGTCTGAGCGACATCATAGAATGGGCTTATATTCAAAAGTAAATAACGAGAATGCCACGGTCGGACGTCTGAGCGACATCACATAAAGGGCTTATATAATCTTTGTTATGAAGATAAATCATCTCAAGGGATTAATCAGTGCAGAAATAACTGGTTAGTTCATCTACCAGGATGACCCTCGACTAGATTACCATTCTTATCACTATCTTATAATACCCGAGACGGTCACTGAGGTTGACACGAAGATTGACGCTAGGCCATAGACATGACTACTCGGAAGGTTTTAACTCTGTAGAGTTTGTTCTCTTAAATCACAAGTCAACGGATTTCAATAGCCACAAAGGACTAGTTCAGTCTACGGTGTTTTAGCAGAAACACAACTAACCAGTACACACCCATTTCACATCTTGCTGCCCGGAATCACCCGAGACAACACTCACGAAAAACTTTAAGACGGGGAGGCTACAACCTCGAATAGCATGGGATCAAATTTATATCGAGCGCTCTAAGGGGTGCCCCCCTCTCAATCCCAACCGGAAACACCCATGCCCCCTGACCGGATGACGGGCTTTAATCCAGGGCCATGGAAACCTCATCCCGGCCCCTCTATTTGGTGTGTACAAGGAAAGAGGTTTGCACCTGACTAAACCGTATTCTTTGCAGAAGACATGTGACAGTACCAAAAAAGGAGACGAACGGGATCATGACTTGATCCACGTTAATACTGGAGTGAACGGTTGATTGGCATGCTTCAACAATACCAACTTACAACCTATCATGTCACCACATGATCAGGTTGGTTTACCATCATCTTTCGGGGCTCACACAGAGTTTGTTTTGCATCAGATATAACATCCGCAAAATGCTTATAATACCATGCCATGAAGGGAAACTACTCAAGAAAACATGCAACACACTCATCATATCAAAGGTTCAAACATGCTTGCTTGGTTCGAAGTAGTCGGAGTCTAACTCGGTGAAGTTCGCGGCTCCGTCACTTCCTTCGGTATATACGAATACAAATAAAACGGGTACTAACATAAATACCGCGCGTGTATAAAAGTTGTCCCAAATATTTTTCAAGTAAATATGACAAAAAACTAGACAGAAAACCAAAGAGGCCAGAAAAAGAATCAACTCAAAATCATCTTTAGTTTAAAAGTTATTAAAGTTTTTGTCCAGGGACTTGTCTGTAATGAAACAAAAAGTTTCCAGGGGCTAGAATATAAAAACAGAAAACGATTCAGTAAGCAGTACGCCAGCCGAATAGGGAAAGAGTACTTTGCCCGAAGGCGCTTTGCAGAAAAACGGTTTGAATAAGATAGAGAGACTGACGAGGGGGTCCCACCCGTCAGGTTTGAATCTTCAACTAAAAACAGATTCGCGCCGGCGCCAGAGAGCTGCGGCGGTCGCCGACGCCGATCCACGGCGAGGTAGGGGAAGTGGGTGGTACCTACGTGTTCACGGTGTTCTTCCGCGTCGGTGGATGGTGGAGTTGGGCGTCGGCGAGCACCACGTCAACGGCGACCTTATCTCCGGCGGACGGCGGTTCGGGTGGTTGTGGGACTCGTCGGAGAGAGCTGCGGGGGTCAAATTGAAGCGGGGGTTAGTCGTCTAGGTGTGTCAGGAGTCTACTGGTAAGACTAGGGCGGTGGAGGAGCTCTCACCAGAAAGAGAGATGCCGGAGCCCGAAGCGGATCGGGGCGGCCGGAGTTGGGGAAGAAGGGCTCCTCGAGGCTCTTCCAGTGGCTGGGCGGGGTCTGGTGAGATAGTGGAGCTGTGCGGAGTCGAATGCGAGCTTGGGGGGTGCTATTTATAGCCGGCCCGAGGCGATTGCCGCAAACGGGATAAGTCCGGCGAGCGATTACGGCGAGGCTGTGGCCGAATGAGTGGCTTAAGTACTTGAGCGTCGACGTGATGGTCTACTGGTCTCATTCCGAAGAAGAGCTTAGCAAGACAAGGGTGCTTACGACACTTTCCCAACGGAACGGCCGTGCGGGCACGTCGGCGGCAGAGAGCGCGCTCTGCGCCTCTCAGGCCACGACGGCTGTGCTGCAGCGTGCACAGGGAAGTTGACGGCCACGCGGAGCTCCCAGGTGGCTTGGGCGGTGCCGAACGGCGTTGCTTTGCAGGGTGACCCCTGTCGGCCGCCACGGGTGGCTCTGCCGCCGCGGAAGACGCCGGCGCAGGCGGGCCACGATGCCACCGACGCTCGCAACGAGCCAAGCGAGTGTGCGGCTCTATGGATAAGATAGAGGAGCAGTGCAGCAAGGTGCCAAAGTAGCACTGGTGAGATTGGCGAGAAGCTCTGACGAAACTGCATTGTCGACTGAATCTTCAGTTAACTTTTTCTGAATTTCGACAGAAACAGTGCACATCAACTGTTTGATGAAATGATTCAGGCACTTGCCGAATTTTTCTTGGGCTGAATTTTGGTGAGGTGGCCTCTTGATGCATCCAGAGGCTGCCTGAATTTTCACATAATTTTAGGACGGGAGAATATATGAATTTCACCAAAAATGGCAAATCTGGTCCAAACTTGCAGCAAGTGAAATTTGAAATTTTTGAACTGTGGACCAGTGGATCATGATGGATCTAGGTTGAGGGTACTAAGGACTAGCCAGGGGTGTTTGTTTGGAATCAAAAATCAAAAGGAAACTAGTAGTTCCTTTGCAAATCACCAAGGCTCAACTAAAAAGACAGAAATTGTTTTTGGAATAAAATAATTAGAACAAACATCTAAAAGAGGTTGAAACGTAATGGAATTGATGTTAGACTTGTTCCAAGGTGGGAATGAGGGTTTTGGGAAGAAAGATATTCATTGGGTGTCATGGTGAAAGAAAAA
Organism: Secale cereale; assembly: GCA_902687465.1. NCBI lineage: Eukaryota > Viridiplantae > Streptophyta > Magnoliopsida > Poales > Poaceae > Secale > Secale cereale. The sequence goes on from LR738709.1 coordinate 513,565,546, forward strand.
TTTGAGTGGGGAGGATAAGCCCAAGGCTGCTATAAGAAGACTTTTCATAAAAAGGAAATTATCAAAACTCTTTTGAAAATAAAATGTGTTGAGCTAACACAAGGAGAAAACCTTCAAGACCAGAAGACAGGGTTGAGAAGGGCATGGAAAAACTTTTCCCAGAAAAGATTTGAGAAAGGGGATTCTTTTAGAAAAGATTCAAATATCCCCCTTCCAAAAGACCAAAGGGTTTGATGAAAACAAATCCAAAAATTTGGAGTGTTACAGTATGTATATCGCACACAGTCAATCCAAGGAATACGTTTTCTTTCTTATGTACAACCCACACAGTCAATCCAGGGAAAATCTTTCCATTCGTATGTACATCCCACACAGTTTTATGTGTAGGCTCGTGTGTGAAAGGTGTAACTATCACACACGCTCTGCCTTGGTTAACTGTTTGCTTTTATCAACTACATCACACACGATTTGATGTCAAAAAATGTGTGGCATTGGGCTATATATCACAAGCGCTTTTACTGCTAGAACCGTTTGCAAAGATCCACATTTAGCAGGTTTATTAGTTTACAATTAATAATTCCAATATTACGCGAATTCACATTTCATACCGAATAGCTGTTTAACAATTTCATATCAGACACATAAATATATTATAACATCACGGTACGATAACTACATGAAAACATCACAGTACAACATATAGCTAGTTCAGCTTCATAAGAACAATATTAGAACAATATATTCATTTCCCTAATCGAGATCATCCAGGGCTCGTCTTATCCACCTCCGCTTTCAGTTCAGTAAGAACCTATTTTGCATGGGCCAACTGGGAAAGTGGCTCCTCCTTCGTCAACACCATCTTAGCAAAGTCTGATTTTAAAAATCTGAGCTCATTCTCCACCTTCTAGTTTTATCCCACATCTTCAAATATTCTTCAGCGTTAACAACAATTTCTCTAAGCCTGCGTCTGTTCTCTTCCTCATACATGCTCCAGAGCTTCGCTAGGCACATCTTCAAAGACTGTGGCCACTCTTGATCAACCCACTCCAAGTAAGAACACTTCCGTTCATCCTATATTATTTAAAACTAGATCAGTAACAATTGTAAGGGAAATGGGTTTATAGCAACATAGAAAATCACCAATGCTTATTTTGAAAAACAGAAGAAACATGTTAATTATGACGTATCTTCTCAAAAAGATCAATGTGCAAATGAATTAATTGCTACTGAGACACCAACGAAATTTTGGAACATCAGAAGCTATAATTAACTACAACAACGCTACAAGTTCTTACTCATGTACAATAAATAACAAATTAAACATTTTATGAGGAAGGTAAATATAACTGCAACAGCATAGCGATAGTGTTTGGATGACAACAAATTGATACTAATAGGTGTGTACATGCACAAATTTAGTAACATAGAACTAGTAGCACTAAGACCGTCCACTATGTTTGCCAAAAGTGGTGTAAAGACAACTGCTGCTACATCTCGCACGGGTGCCCTGCACTGGCGAGCCGATGCAGCGGAAAAAATCAGGGACCCGGACTCTGGAGCACGTAGTTGCTCCGATGCCGAGTTCCTTCGTGCCATAAAGATTTAGTATTTTACTGCTTGGCTTCTCGGATGTGTGGACTATAGTTGGCTGCACAAACTGCTGAAGTGGTGCCAAATAATTTTCTAATTGCACTATGACACTGTCTTAGTATGCTTTTGGTTGAAGGTGTGGTATGAATGCGTTGGGACCGTGACAATGTCTGAATCACATCTAACAAATATTTTGTAACAACGAGATTGGGTCTAACCTTCTCTACACATGCCAGAAACTTCCTCCCACTGTCCACAGATTCAAACACAACTGGCTTCACGCATGGAGATTCATGGTGACAACGAGCAGATAGATCTTAAGCCATCCCGCTCCATTTGTTGCCACGGATGGTCCTCGGGAGCTACAAGAGGAAGAAATGGCACAAATCGACAGTTGGTTAAAAATCCTTAATTCCAAGTCATAGCCTGAGAGAGAGAAGAGAGGCATACCCGGGTGGTGAAGGAGTCGTCGCCGGAGGAGGAACCGCTGGAGAGGTCTTGGAACAAGACCATGGCGGCCCCGACGGTAGGATGCGAGACGGCGAGAGCGAGGAAGCGACTATAGCTTACAAAGGAAGGAAGGAAGGAGGAATCAGGGGAAATGTGACTTGTGGTTGGGGAGAAAAGGGGGTGGGGAAGGTGGGAGGGGGCGGGGGTAGATATTCTGGTGGTAGGACAAAATTTTAGAAATGTCGAGGGAAACTTTGCGCGCAGTGCCGCCAGACCATTCACTTTGAATGATTGTGTGCATCGCAAACGATTCTTGTGCTTTATGCGCATGGGATGAGTTTGATAATTCAAATTTTTGTGGAAGTTTCCCCAAGTACGTCATTGCATAATTTAACATCGCTTGCTAATTTGGGCATACAAAAGAGCGTATAGAAGACAGACCACACTTACTGAGTCAAGAAATTTTAGAAATTAAACACAGACCTAAACATTGCTCTAACAAAAGACCAGCATTGAAAACAAAGCCTAAGTACGCATAATTTCAGCAAATCTACCGCCGGCCAGCCTATGCATCACCGGTTTGACATGAGACATCGATGACTTGTCCTGGCGACATGCCGCCGTTAGTGGACTCCGCTTCCTCCCTGCTGAAGTCGACCGCGTCCTCGTCCTCGTCCTCGACGCCACCCTCAAGGTTGTAGTAATCGTAGTAGTGGCTATGCCAGAGCTCGTGTTAGTACTCCACTGCTGATTCCTCGATGGACAGACTTTTCTCTACCTCGACCTCGGCCACGCGCAACTCCTCCTCCCGGTGCTCCTCGATCTTCGCCGCCTCCTGCATCTCCAGATCCCGCTTGGCGACCTCATGAGGAAGTAGGTGCTCCATGGCCACCGCCACCTTTTCGGACATGGGTTGCATGCTGGAGTCCGAGGTGGCCTAGAATATCTTGGTGTGTGCATCCTCGATCTTGGCGTGTATGGCCTCGACCCGAGCCAGGGCAACATCGGCGGCACGGACGGCAACTCGAGCGCTCTCGCTGTTTGCAGCCGCCATCACAGCAACAGCTGCAGCCGTCTCGGATGTTGCAGCTGCCCTGTTGGCTGCCGCAGAAGCCCTCTCGGTGGAAGAGGTCGCGCTCAATGCGGATGAAGTGGCACTCTCGGCGTAGGCGGCCGCACTCTCGGCACAGGTGGTGGTACTCGGGGGGTACGCGGCCCTCGTACGGGCCTTCATGAAGCATTTCCACGGTGTCATCATTGAAAGAAGGGGGTGCGGGAATGGGGATCGGGGTTTGTGGGTTCGGCGGCATCCCGGCATTGGAGCAGACGAACTGGGGAAGCTTAAGGGGGGAGACTTAAATAGACCCAGATATTTTCATCGCAAACGGTTCCTAGAAATCAACTGTGTGTGATGTTGTAGATATTTTTTATTAAAATCTAACCTTTTTTATGCATCCGTCATCGCAAACGTTTTTCACCTTTTTGACGGTTCTTTTACACCATCGTTTGCGATTAGGGTTTCGGAGGAAACCTCGTCTGTTACAAAGGGATTTCATTTATTTTGAACTTATTTGAACTCTAGACTTTTTGTGTGTTCAAAATTCACCATTCAAAGCCACATCATCAATTTTCAACCCTTTGTGACTTCATTTGGTATTTTTCATGCATTTACTGTTTTTTAAAGCTAAATGACCCTGAAATTGAAAAGCACTAAAAATGAACTCTGAAAAGGTTGAAAGTTGGCATGGTATCATCATTTCTCCCACATAGCATGTGCTAAAAAGTTGAGAGGGTTACGGCAAAAACTGGATGCACTTCATGTACAAAATGGACAATCTATTTCGAAGTATTAGGGTTTTGGAGGAAAACTCATCTGTTACAGAGGGAATTCATTTATTTCTACTTATTTGAACTCTAGACCTTTTGTGTGTTCAAAATGCACCATTCAGAGCCACATCGTCAATTTTCAACCCTTTCTGACTTCATTTGATATTTTTCATGAATTTGCTGATTTTTAAGCTAAATGACCTGAAGTTGAACAACAATACAAATGAACTCTGAAAAGGTTGAAACTTGGCATGGTATCATCATTTCACCCACATAGCACATGCTAAAAAGTTGACACAGTTACGACAAAAACTGGACGCACTTCGTGTACAAAATGGACAATCTCTTTCGAAGTATCAGGGTTTCGGATGAAAACTCATCTGTTACAAAGGGATTTCATTTATTTGAACTTATTTGAAATCCAGACTTTTGTGTGTGTTCAAAATGCACCATTCAAAGCCACATCATCAATTTTCCACCCTTTCTTACTTCATTTGACCTTATAAAGACATTTAAGTGTTATTCTAGCCATTTAATGACTGTAATTCAAATTTGAACTACATCTGCACACTACTGCAGGATTGTACAAACGCGACACTACGATCAGAGACCCTTCGACGAAACTGTAAGCGATGCCATAATCGCAAACGGTGGTGTAAAAACCCGTCAAAAAGGTGCAAAACATTTGCGATGACAGATGCATCAAACACGGTTTAGAATTTAGTTGCATGTGCGATGTAGAGCATATGGCTTAGCTCAATTAAGTGTTTGGGATGAGGAGGCACAAAAGAAACGGGCAGCCAGACGAAGGCGTGTGCGATATACAACATACGGTTCACTGGGATGAACTGTGCGTGATTAGGGAACACAAAAGAAACGGTCAGCCAGATCAAGGTGTGTGTGATACGCGGCAAACAGGTCCGTAATTTGAAATGAGTCCTAAGACCAATAATAACACAGACGATTGCTGCTAATAAGCCGTGTGAATTTCTCTGTCTACAGTAGAATAACATGTATATATAACTGAAATAAACATCCAATTACATAAGTTACTATACAGATCATTCACACACACCTAAATAAACAATTGCATGCATTCTAAAGTAGGAGAAACGATCGTCTCGTCATCTACTTCTTGTGACGCTCCCGCCACTGCTATGAAACTCGATCCCTCGTCTGCATCAGGAAGAAGACAATTCCTCATGTCAGCGATTCGCCTGTACATCTCGTAGCTTGTGTACGCGTCCATGGTCGCATACTTGACATGTTGTTCATCCAGTCTCTTATGCCACACACTGTGCCAGGCGTTCTTGTCCTTATTGCTCTCTTGCTTCATCTTCGCATAGTAGGGGTCGAAGATGGGCGAGGCAAGGTCAACCAGGGAGTTCAGTTTGCTTTTGTCGCTGCCCGAGACGTTGTAGTGGTGCTGGATGTTGACAATATTCGGGCATTTCAAGTCCGAAACCTTGAGCACTTTCAGATCGTTGGTGGTGTCCACCATAGCGAAACTGTAGCCGGAGTTGTTGATAAACCTGGAGAAACGCTCGCAAGGCATTGTGGCAAGGTGGAAGTGGTAGACGAGGACGTCATGTCGCACGCACAACTAGGCGACGGCAAAATTCTAATCGTGGCCGGCATGACCCATGGTGTACTCGAGGTTGAAGCCGACCACTCGATACTTGTCCTCGGCAAGGAACTGCTCCATAGTTTGGATGGAGCTCTCCACCGAGACCAGATCGTTCGTGTACACCACCGAGAGGGCCTTACCCCTCACGTGGGTTTCCACTACGTGATGCGTGGTGAACTGCCGCCATTGTCGTTGTCGGCCGCTGGGAGCGCCATTGGAACCGTTGGATGTTCTCTCTGTATGTGTCCTCGTGGGTGTGCTTATTGTGTCGTGTGAGACGAGAGATGAAGGTAAATGGCCGCATGAATAAAAGGGGGCTAGGTGGCATGGATTCTTGGCGCGTCCGCATGGCAATTTTTGCAGCGGGTAACAACATCGTCGTGCCGCGCCCGGCACAACCGCTTGCACACGAACGTGCGTGATCGTGCGCGTGGAGGGATGAGAGCAGAGCACCCGGAGGGATGCGAGAGCAGAACGCGCGCGGTGGCATGCGAGCAGAGCGCGCCGCGGCCACCTGAACCGCAAGCAACCACACGCGTAGACCAGTTGAACACGCAGGAAATGGTCGCCGACAAGCTGGCCGACAGTTGCGTCGCTGCTTAGAGAGCGGCCGTGTGGTACCACCTCCGTCTAGTCTATAGTCTTCTTTATATTCCATGCCACACCGGCGAGAGCGCGGCCGCAGCCGCCATGCGCGTGCTAACAAGGTGCATGAGCGCGGCCGTAATTTGCGACCGGGCGGCAAAAGCAGCCCAAACGGCCGTTGTTGCTTGTCAGGTGGCGGCAGTAACATCTGCCTCGGGGATAGCAACTGGCGAGAGCGGCACAACAGCTGTCCGTTCCGCAGCGGCGGCCTTAGCCCCGATGGAGGCCGCCCACGACCATGTCAAGGCCGCCCACGCCCAGCTCCTGGCGGTCACCGCACAAATCGAACGAAGCTTCTCTGACAACGGTCGGCAACCCACGGCCGAAGAGCTTGCAATCGCCGAGAGTGTTCGAGCAGCCGGCCGTTCCTCCACCGCATACCTTGCGACGACGGAGCCTGTCCAATCCCAGATCGCGTCCGCCCACGCCCAGCTCGTGGCGGAATTTTCCAATGAGACGGCGGACGCGGATGGCGAGATGCATGCCAAGTATGGTGCGATGGATGCCATGGAGCCCCTTCTCCACGAGACCGTCGGGCGCGATCTGGACATGGAGGTGGCAGCGGAGATCGACGAGCACCAGCCGTAGTAGTACTCTTTGTTTTGTTCAATTAAGAGCGCCGGTCTTTAATTTGTTAGAGTAATGTTTAGGTCAGCTAGCTCTATTTAATTGCTGAACTTGCTCGATTAAGAAATGTGGGTGTGCTGTAGTCTCCTTTGTGTACCCAAATTATACAATGACATGGATGACCACTGTAACCATGGAAATTTGAACCAAAACTTTTGACGTTCAAAATCATCACACACGGGTTAAGCTATCTGAATCGTTTGTGATGTCCACATATCGTACACAATTCTGAATAAGGGACCGTGTTTGATGACACTTTGCGCGCCAGTTTTTTGGCTGAAGCGATTCCAAATTTTCGGCTTCCGCGGAAATATCTACCTCCCGCCCCCCTCCCCCTTACCAAAATCCATATGTCCCCTCTTTACGCCTTCGTTTCCAAGTTGAAACCTTCACTCCTTGCTTGAAGCACCACCGCCTCCTCGCCGGCGACCCTCCTTCACGCTGCTCGGCCTCCTCTATCCAGGCAGGTAATGCACACCCGACCCCCATCTCCTCCTCCTTCCACATCACACATGCCCCGATCACCGGCGCGAGCGTGACACGTTCCACCCAAATCACCAACCCCTCCACCAAAAAAGCGTCGGCCTAAGCCATGGTGCATGCAGTATAGCCAGGACCTCAAGGAGCATTTGGCAGCGGAGAACCAAATCACGGCCGCACGCGCGGATGAGGTTGCAATGGCTGCCATTCGTGTCGACCCCCAGATCTTGAAGGAGAACCTTGCCATTTGCTAGCTACGCCGGTTAAGCATGCTCGGTTTACCCGTTGTGTGTGATGCTCCTGCCTTTCCTTCACAAATTCTAGTGAATTGTGCTGTCTAATTTCACCGTGCAATCTGTTGCTCTAGTGTATATGTTCTATATGTCATGCAGTGTGGTGCTCACTTATTAAACGTTTTGTTAATTAGTTGTCGTCTTCACTCTTCAGTTAACTGTTTGGTTCAATTCTGCAAATGTGATGTTCAATTCTTCAGGCTACAATTTTGTATTGTCTTCCATGTGAGAAATAAATCAAATTTATCATTACAAAATTGTGGGCGCATTCTGTTATTGTATACCATGTGAGGAATAAATTGAATTTGGTTGTAGTAGATACATGAGAAACAAATACAATTGCTACAATTGGCTGTAGTTAACTGTTTGGTTAACTCTGTGATCTTCTATTAGCAGTATGTTATATTGTGCAATGTGGTGCTCAGTTAATGTTTGGTTCATTTGTTGTGGTATTTAGTTAACTGCTTGGTTCAATTCTGCAATGTGATGTCCAATTGTCATGGGTAGAATTTTGTATTGTTGTGCATGTGAGGAATAAATCAAATTTGGTTGCACTTAATACATGACAAACATATACAAGTGCTATATTTACTAATTCTTAATCATGCTTGGTTTGGGTAAATGGGTTTTCCGTGTGGCTTCAATTAACCTGATGAATCTGCAATGTGCTTATTTTTCATCAACATATTTTACTGATAGCATGCAAACCCTTACTTAACCTGATGACTAACTACCTTATATGTGCATAGTCAAAAAAAACTACCTTATATGTGTTCCCGGGAAACAATGGGAAGCACCGAGGTTTACAATCGAGGTTAGCTCGTGCATGGTCCGTTGTATAATAGCACATTATTGTGCAATTGCAGGAACCATTCTGATATTTTGATTTTTATCAATTTGGTCTGCACATGTAGGTCCTGCTGTCAGAGGTTTTGACTCACTGTTCGACCCTTTTTGCATATGGGGAAATGAGATGTCCATGAATATCAATCAAATAAAGAAACTCAGAAAGATTGTTAGGATAAAGAAATTAGCGACAGAAAACAACAAGATCTTTGTCTGCACAATGAAGAAGACATCCGTTCACTACAATATGGTACTAACTACTATACCTTGCCTTTTTTTATTCGTTTGCCCCATTTCCAATATAGAGAAGATATTTATGCACATCCTTGTTTTCAGGCCTTTCCAAAGCAGTTCACTGATGATTACCTCTCAAACCACCTCTAAGGTCAGGAGGCGAGGAAGGTTTTCATACAACACCCACAGTTCAATATTGAAGTGTTCCTGAAGAGGACGAAGGACGAACGGTCAATCATCCACAGGCACTGGCCTAAAGTTGCAAATACCTTCAACATGAATGAAGGCTCAATATTTTCCTTCCGCTTCAGCAGTTTTCCAGATGAGATACATCTGTCTATATACTGTCTATGATGCTAATTTCGAAAGTTTCTACAAGTTGCATGTGGAACTTGCTGCTGGTGCAGTTGTGTAATGGGGTAGCTGAGTGCTGAAGCTATATCATGTTGTATTCTGATGTATTTCAATTCTGTAATTCTGAATCATTAATATGGAAATGAAATATATTGTGTGCTTAATATGAAATTAAATTAGATTAATAAATGGATTATGAATAATCGGATAATTAGCCTGCTAATGGCAAATTAGCCTGCTAACTATGTTTTGCTATTGCAAATGGTTGTTGAAAAAATACCGTGGGCGATGACTTCAGGCAATGCACACAATTTCTAGGAATAAACCGTGTTAGATAAATGAACAATCACACATGACTTTCTCTTGAAAACTGTTTCCATTAGGCCACCTTGCACAAACTTTACCACATAAAAACTGTGTGTGATGGACAGCCTTTGCCACACAGTTTATTCTATGGACCGTGTGTGATACATTCAATAACACAAATAAATTAACGGGAAAAATTGTGTGTGATATACCTGTGAACGGAAACGTTTTCCTTGGAGGAACTGTGTGGGATGTGCATACGAATGGAAACGTTTAGCGGGACTGACTGTGTGGGATGTACTTGCGACCGGAAATAATTTCACCATATAATTGAATTTTTTTTAGATCTATTGTACGTATTTCCGTATTTGAGTGCTCGGCGGTCGCACACGACCTCATTTTGCCAAATGTGTGTGCCAGGAGGGCATATCCCCGACGGTTTCTGGGTCCTTTGGGAAGGACCCCCCTATCGCCCACACTCACTTGGCGACGGTTCCAGATGCCATCGTGGAAAGGGGTTTTAAACCGTTTGTTTAGGACCGACGCGCACTAGTGACATGTGCTACCTCTTGAGCTTATGTTGTATTCCCTCGAAGAGGAAAGGGAGATGCAGCACAGTAGTGTAAGTATTTCCCTCAGTTTTTGAGAACCAAGGTATCAATCCAGTACGAGACCATGCGCCAGTCCCTCGCACCTGCACAAACAAATAAGAACTTCGCAGCCAACGCGATAAGGGGTTGTCAATCCCTTTACGGTCACTTACGAGAGTGAGATCTGATAGAGATGATAGTTTATATTTTTGGTATTTTTGGTTTAATAAAACAGAAAATAAAAGTGGTAAAAGTAAAGTGGATGTAGATTGATATGTTGAGAATAGACCCAGGGGCCATAGTTTTCTCTAGTGGCTTCTCTCATCATAGCGTTATTCTACGGCAGGTAAACAAATTACTGTCGAGCAATTGATAGAAAAGCGAATAATTATGAGACTATCTAGGCATGATCATTGTATATAGGCATCACGTCCGAGACAAGTAGACCGAAACGATCCTACATCTACTACTATTACTCCACACATCAACCGCTATCCAGCATGCATCTAGTGTATTGAGTTCATACGAACAGAGTAACGCCTTAAGCAAGATGACATGATGTAGAGAGATAAAATCAAGCAATTTGATATAAACCCCATCTTTTTATCCTCGTAGGTAACAATACAATACGTTCCTTGCTGCCCCTACTGTCACTCGGAAAGGACACCGCAAGATTGAAACCAAAGCCAAGCACTTCTCCCATTGCAAGAACTATAGATCTAGTAGGCCAAACCAAACCGATAATTCGAAGAGACTTGCAAGGATATTATGAGGACACATAAAAAGTTCAGAGAAGAACCAAATATCTTTCATAGATAACCTTGATCATAAACTCACAATTCATCGGATCTCGACAAACACACCGCAAAAAGAGATTACATCAAATAGATCTCCTCGAAGATCGAGGAGAACTTTTTATTGAGATCCAGAGAGAGAGAAGAAGCCATCTAGATACTAGCTATGGACCCAACACTACTAGGAAAAGGCCAACTAATGGCGCACCTATTTTGGCCATTAATGGCGCATTAGTGGTGCGCCATTAGTGCCACGCCATTAGTATATTTTACTAATGGCGCACCTGTGGTGCGCCATTAGTATCTGGTATACTAATGGTGCACCACGGATGCGCCATTAGTATATACCACGGTGCGCCATTAGTATGCCTCCCAGGGGGCCATATATACCCAGGTGCTTTGGCATACTAATGGCGCACTCTTGCCTGATGCGCCATTAGTAACTTTGGCATACTAATGGCGCACTGTTGGATGATGCGCCATTAGTATCCTTTGGCATACTAATGGCGCACTGAGATGTGATGCGCCATTAGTATGAATATTATGTTTTTTATTTATTTTTTAATTTTCTGTTTTTTGCACAGGTTACGAAATGTATTATTGGACATAATATAGACAACACCAGCGTACAGCCGCAACAGATTCATCGAATAAAATAGAAGATTAGTCTCTGAATACAATTCATCATATTAGTCTCCGAATACAATTCATCATATTAGTCTCCGAATTCAAAAGACCGAACAAAGATAGAACATTATATTACAAGTCCCGAGACCGCGAGTAGCGAGTTTGTCTTCACATTACAAGTCGATATCGATCATCTAAACTACCATCACATAGAAGAGAGCTGCGGTCATCACGATGAGCATCATCACGATGAAACTCGTGTTCATCCGGTTCCTCCAACGCTCCCTCCCCTCTCCCGCTTGATAGCGGGCGTATCTAGATTCCGCCTCGGCCCTAGTGGTGTACCCTTTGTAACTGTTACCGCTGAATCGGTGAACCTGTCTCCGACACTCCTCCCAGTCGTCGTAGACTCCGGGAACCTTACCCTTGTACACGACATACGACAGCATCGCTATGCACTAGCCAAACGAAACGTTAGTACCAATTCACAGACAATACAAAAGCAATATATAAGTATGCAATAGAACGATCGGAAGAGAAAAGCAAGACATTAATAGCATCGATTACATCTAAGTTGAACGACTGTCAAAACCAAAGAGACATACTACAAGTTCATTAAAGTTTAATTACAACATGAGCCAATCGATGTTTCAGAACTAGACAGAGCATCACTACTTTCGACTCGACTCAAGGGACCGGAGCGTGGATGAAGCCGCCGTCTATCGTGGGAGTCATGAAATCACGGGCGTTGTCAGCTTGCATTTGTAGTATTGTGTCGATGTCACTGTTGGACGGTTGATTTCTGAGGTAGAACTGCCCTGAGGTACGAAGGACATCTTGATGGATGATTTCCGCAAACTCTAACTGGATGCGAAAGAATTCTTGTCTGATGTCCGCGTCTTGGATTTCCGACACGCTCGCGGCCCAATCCTTGAGTTTACTAGGTAGCAGAAGTTGATGATGGTCCCGTACGATCGCCCGCATGTGATGGAAGGCGTAGTAGGCACTCTTCTGACCGCCAGGCGGCTGCTTGACGCAGCAAAACGTCGCATTGTGGGAGAACACGTGCTTGTTGTACTTACGAATAGGCCTGGTGAAGGTGCCTCCAGATTTGGCGTAGCCGGGGAGAACATCATCAAGAACATTCTTGACATTTGTGTAGTCTACCTTCGACTGACGGCCCGAGTCGAAATACGTGGCCATGGAATATTTGGGGCTTAGGAGGATGAGTGTGCAATGTGTGTCACTGCACAAAACACGGAATGTTAAAAGAAAAATGGTCGAAATCTAAGAATTCATATGTTACGGGGCGGTTGAGGGGAGGACTTACTCGGGAAAGTAAGGCACGAGGAAGTTATCCTTATCTCGGTTTGCCAGAATGACGCCTTCGAGGTAAGAACTCGCGACTTGCCGGTCCCCAGCGCTGCCCAAGATCTTGGCACGCATGTAGAAGGGGTCGACTATCATGATGTCCGGGGTCTTGTCGTGAATGATCCGCATCTCCATACTCAGCGAAAATAGCCGAACGAAGGTGTAGTGCAGCGGATGAAGGTTCAACATAGCATAGATGTCATCAAACCGCAGGATGATCGTACCCCCGATGGAGTTATCCACAAAGCCATTGCCCTCTGGCACCTTGGCCGCGAAAACCGGGTATGCCACATCCTTCTCTCCGAGACGCCGCTTCTCCAAAGAAAGAACACTGTCATGCAGACTCCGCATAGCACCGGTTGCAGCATTGAGCATATTACTCGGTAGCATCGGCCTATCCGCCACATGCACCCTCGTTGGCAAATGTATGGTCGTCGTTGTCGTCGTCATCGTTCGGATCATGTGCCATATGCATGTTTGGATCCAGTGGCATAGGGATGTCCGGCACCGTTGCGGCGGTCTTGCCATGGGGCCAACTTGGCGCCGGCACGACTGGCGGTGTTGTCTTTGGGGTAGTGTCCCCCGCCCCCAAACGAATCTGGCTCTTTGGCCAAAGCAGGGGCCAGCTCAGGCAGGCGCTGAGGGCCATCACATCATCTTCGTCGGCCCCGACTGGTCGAATCGGAGGTAACAACTCGTCGCAGCCTGGCAGCACCCGAACCAGTTGAACCCTATACAAGTTGGGTGGCATCCTAGTACCGTGGAACACGGGGTTGCCCGGTTGAACGATTTTGCCCTTGGCGACATCGACCAACTCATTGTTCACGAAGTGCAGGAGAGTGCACGAAACATCGGCGGCGCCCTGCGAAAACATGTAGGGCGTCAGGGATGCCCAGTCAAAGGCAAGGAGATGAAGTCCTCGGCCGTGAGAGGCTTAATTAGTTACCGTGATGATGGCGTCGAGCTCGGCTAATGTCGAGGCACCGCCAACGGCGGGCGTGAAGTTGACGGAGGGGCCGCTTGCTGCAGAGGTTCCGGCCGGCGTACACCCGGGTGCATTAAGCTCCCGTGCCGGTGTCGGAGACACCAATGCCGCCTCCGCGCGGAGACACCAATGGCCCCGCCATCGCATTCTGCGAGTTGCTGGCCGTGAAGCTGGGAATCGGGGGCGGCCCCTGTTGTCCGCCCGCAATTTACGCCTGCAACCCCTCAATCAAGGTAGGCACAATGGCGGTGATCGTCGCTCCCAGTTGTGGTTGCACTTGCTCTTGGACAATCTCCGGAATCCGCGCCACTTGTGCCTTGAGTTCTTGAACCTCGCGCGACTGGCTTTCCGAGCTGGTCTTTTTCTCCTTTCGCCCACCAGCGTTATAGTATGACGACCATTTTGTGGACAAGCCATTGCCGGCCACACGACCAGCTGACGACGGCTTACTGAGCTTATCATTTTTCTTCATTACATTCAACGCCCTATTTAGAGTGGTGTCCCAAGGGTTGCTCTTAGTCGACCCCGTGCTACTGCTTTCAGTCGCCTGCGGAAGGAATGTGAACCATTTAGAAATTTGGCTTCATTAATTAGAATGCAACCATATGGAGCTAATTACGCGGGGGTGTATTCCTTACCAGAACAAGCTGAAGCGCCCTGGTCTTCGGATCCGTGGTAAGCTCCTTTGTTTTCGGGTCCTTCTTGTACCGGGCCCTAACAAAGTTCCTGGTCTGCTTGTCACCGTATTTATCGAAGAGGGGCGGTAGGACTTGCTCGGCACGGTCCGCCTCCTCCTTGTCCCATATAGGCTCCGCCACTTTGTAACCGCCGGGACCGAGTGTGTGTTCCCCTAAGTTCAGCTCCCGCATTTATTTCCCCCACTGACTTGATTCGGAGGATGTGGTGCTCGAGCACTTGATCTTGAAGTCGTTGTAGTCATCTTCGGTGATCGAAGGATTTTTCTCCTTGATCTTCTCATAACTAAAACCTTTGTCGATAATTCTCTTCACCGTGCTTTTCCAAGTAGACAGGGCCGTGCTCATCTTCGTGAGGGCAGCATTGTTCACTTTATTCCCTTTGAGGCTTGTATTTTCAAATTCAGCGGGGAACTTGTATCGTTCGTGCAGCTTCGTGAAGAGGAGGTTGCGCAAATTCCCTCGGTCAGGATGCCTCAGGTTCTCGGTGTTGATCGAGACGGTGCTCTGGAGAATGCACCCGAGCTGAAGCGAGTACCCCTTGACTATTCGTTCGGGCGCCGTTGGATTCCCGTCGGAGTCCACTTCAGTAAATCCTCCTTGACGGTGCGGAGCACGGTCGGGCGCCGGTCCTTCCGTTGCCTCTTCGGTTGGCTGCCATCTGTGCGTGCGCCGCCATCATCAGTGGTGGCATCCTCGGCGGCACCGTCAGTGGTGTCATCCCCGACGGCACCGTTAGTGGGGTCATCCTCGGCGGCACCATCAGTGGTCTCAGGATCGGTGGGGAAGGCGACGTCCTCATACAAGTGAGGTTGTTCCTCCATCTCCTGGGACAGTTCCCAGAATGCCTTGTCGCCCGAACCCCCGGCCTCATCGTTGTGGGCCACGTTTCTCTCTAAATAGGAAAAAAGTTTGGTCAAAAAGTTGGTTATTGTCAAGGAACAAGATCATGGTCTCATCATTTAGGGTTTGTCGACACCGAGGCATCCTAAAAGCTAAGCTTTTATCATTGAGGGTTTTTCGACGCCGAGGCACCCTAAAAGCCTAAGCTTTCATCATTTAGGTTTTTATCGACACCGAGGCACCCTAAAAGCCAAGGTTTTATAATTTATGGTTTGTCGACACCGAGGCATCCTAAAAGCTAAGCTGGGAAGGAGAATTCTAAGTTGGGCCTAATCACTTGGCTCTATTGCTGCCTATGGTTTAATGCAGCAAGAATAAAGGGGCAGTTGATCCTACTTAATTAACTACTAAGATACCCCGGCCCATGCATTAGTCACAAGTACCCCATATGTCCTATTTTTAGCAAAGTCATGCTAAAATTCACGGAAAATTTCAGCATGATCTTTGCTGAAAATAGGACATATGGAGTACCCGAATTTGCCAAAACGGAAGTTAATCGACATTCCAGCAAACTCAAGGGCCTCTCGGGGTACCTGCAAAATCATCACGACACGATGGTCGGAGACAAAGCCCAGCAGTGCAAAGTGGGGAAATATGTCATGTCTATACATGGATATTTCCAATAGCTGATTGGACCAGTGAAGCTATAAGATGTTACAGTACAAACAAATTAAAGCAGCAGCAATAAGACAAGCACATGTATAGCTTGCAAAAGCATATATTTCCAGTTTGCATAGGCTTGAGCATATCATTGCAAATTGGCAGAATAGAATAAAAGCGCACAGATACCTAGTGTATTTTTAATCTTAAACATACAACTAGCTGACAGACATACCCTATCTACTTTGCTAGCTTAGCCCAATGGCTCTATCATGGTCATTTTTGGCACAACAGGTTGTTCAAATTTACAATAACTACTAGTGCTCTCCATTACTGCAAGCTACCAGCAACAATATGAGGCCACGTATCTTTAAGAAATATCAATCGGTGGATCTTCCAACAGGGCAAGTGATCCTACTAACCAGAGGAGCTACAAGTCAGTAACAAAATGGACTTGCTAAAAGAGCATATCCTGCAGGCAATAGTGAATAATTCAGATACTAATAGGGGCGATAAGCACACATAAGTAGATCAACAGTAGCAACTATGGAGCAGCTTTAGTGCTTCTGGTGTGTACACAACATTTCAGGTAACGATGACATTATATATCCGCGGCTAAACTTAACACCCTATTAGGATTTGATGTTTGCAATATCTCACTCTCATTAATATCGATGTCTGTAGTGTTCCAAAATATACAGAGCACACATAGTTCCATTCCTATTCAGCATCTGAACATTTTAGTAGCTGGAGTTGGAAAATATGACAGAGAGTGAACTTAATTAATTACCAAAAGACCTACCAGCCTACATTATCATAGATGACTGAAATCTGCTGAAACTTGTTTGGAGGAGTACTTGTAACGTACATGATTACATTAAATTGTATCTTGAAACCTTGCTATCACTGCTAGTAGACCCAAAAAAGCTAGATTGTGTAAAATAGTTGTAAACACGCAGCTCTACTAACAAGTAGTTCATGTGCTCCTTTATACTTAAACTTAGAACTGATGCTTTTCTAATTTGAGATGGCAAATACATTACTGTAAGATGATTTTGAGGGATGTAGAACTGATCCAAATAAATAACATAGTTGAAAATAAGGAGCGTCCAGAATTCAGTTAACCAAGAACAAGTACAGACTCAGTATTTATTCAGGTTCAAACAAGTGCAGAGTCGGTCTTTATTCAGTTTTGAACCAGAACAACTGCAGACTCAGTCTTTATCAACAAGTGCAGAGTCGTTGTATTACAGAAATCTCACAAACAACCGAATAAAGACCAAGTAAATCTTATAGAGTTACTGGATTTGCCACATGCGCTGTGTTCAGACATGTAAGGAAATCTCACACCCGTGTGTGCTAGAAAATTTACAACCACAGCTAGAAATCGGTAGAGATTTTATCTTAAAATAAATCAGAAGAGATTGGACTGCCAATTGCCAACCCAAGTTGAACATCAATTGCCTGGCAAACACACATGTAGCATGATGGATGAACTAACCGAGAAGAGAGGCAGAGGGAGACGGCGAGCTTGGGGAGGCAGGGATAGACGGCGGGGAGGTCGCGGGCCTCCTCTCCTGGTGGACGTGGGGCGGCTCCGAGGCTCCAAGTCTCCGGCGGCTTCGAGGCTCCAAATCTCCGGCGGGTTTCTAGGGTTTCGAGGGAGGTGGCGCTCGGGGGGGG
>LR738709.1:513583139-513608490 GCA_902687465.1 Secale cereale
GGGAGGAAGGGGAGGATGGGGAGAGGGAGGCGGCGGGGGCGCGTGGGCGGCTGCGGCCCAGTGGGTCGGGGCAGCGGCGACGCGGTGGAGGGAGGGACGACGGAGGGAGCGGTGCGGTGGAGGGATGGACGAAGTGTCTGGCGAGAGGGAGGAACGAGGGAGGGACGAAGTGTATGGACGGGGGAAGAATACTAATGGCGCACCCCCTTGCGGTGCGCCATTAGAATGTTTTTTTCTGATAGCAATGGCGCACAAGTGGGACGGTACGCCATAAGTAAATTTTTTTAGATAGCAATGGCGCACCAGCAAGCGATGCGCCATAAGTAATTATTTTTTATAAAAACAGTAATAATTTTTTATTTGAAAATATTTATGAATATAAAAAAATATCATGAATATGAATATGAATATGAATATGAAACAGTAATAAATTTTTATAAATACAGTAATAATTTTTTATTTGAAAATATTTATGAATATAAAAAAATATCATGAATATGAATATGAATATGAAACAGTAATAAATTTTTATAAAAACAGTAATAATTTTTAAAAAAAAATCATCAGATTTTTTTATTTGAAAATATTTATGAATATAAAAAAATATCATCAAATTTGTTATTTGAAAATACCATCAAATTTGTTATTTGAAAATATAATCAAATTTGTTTTTTGAAAATATAATCAATTTTTTTAGTTGCATTCATTTGTGACGGTGGAGCGGGGGAGGGTGCGGGGGTCGTCGGCGGTGGTGGAGCAGGGGAGGGTGCGGGGGGTGCTCGACGGCGAGGGGGGTCTGGCAAGGGGAATCTGGCGAGGGGGATATAGATCGAGATGGAGGGGGATCGAGATCGAGTGTTCTCATGAATTCAAAAAGTGCCCATGAAATTTAAAAATATTCATGATGGTTCAAAAAGTGCCCATGCAATACAATCGAGAAATGAAGATTACAATTTTAATACAATCGATCTTAGCTAGCTAGCTATCTGTTCACAATCTTCTTGCCCTTCTTTTTCGCAAATGGAGTTCTTCTGTGGAACGGACGTCCTTTAGGTAGGGTGGTCCTGCTTCTTCTTGTGGTGTATGCTGCTACTTCATCATCGTCGTCATGTTCGATCTTCGGGTCGCCGTACTTGTCGAAGTCTTGCTCACTGGCTACTCCATCCATTCCGATGATCTTCCTTTTGCCTCTCCTCACGACAACACGACTGGGCTTTGACGGGTCGGTAATGAAGAAGCATTGGTCAACTTGGGAAGCCAGTACCCATGGCTCATTTTTCGCGGTGACGTTTGCGCCCGCGGTCTTGTATTTGGCTTCGGGTATAACCATGGTGGTGAAATACCGGTCTTCTTTTAGAACGCTCTTGGCCCGTCTGACACGGAACATCGGGACCTTCTCTCCAGCGTAGCTCAGCTCCCAGATCTCCTCGATCCTTCTCTAGTATCTGTCCTTGTTGTTACCGGTGTAGGATTCCATCGTTACCCCGGAGTTCTGATAACCATCGCTCTTCATGTCCTTGGCCTCGGTGTAGAATGTGTAGCCGTTGATATCGTACGCCTCATAGGTCATCAGGTTGTGCTCGGCGCCCTGTGACAAGGCGAATATGAGTTGTTCTTCCGTGGAAGAATCCTCATGTAAAGGGTACGACAGAAGCTTCTGCTTGAACCAACGCGTGAAACATGAGTTGTGCTGTTTGATTATATCTCCGTCCGTCCTCTATTGGCCTCGGTCATTGTACGTCTTCTCAATAAAGGTTTTGTGCTCGACCACCCAAGGATCGACCACGTCTATGTGTTGTAGCGCTACTAGATTTGCTCTTTCAAAGTCGGCGAGTCGACCCTCGAAGTCGACATGCATTTCACGGCGACCCTCACGGTAACCCCATCCAGCGAGCTTGCCGAGGTGCCTGTTGACGGGCAGACCAACGGGGTTCTCGATGCCTAGATAATTCGTGCAGTAGGAGATGCACTCTTCGGTCAGAAAGCCCCTGGCTATGCTTCCCTCTGGACGTGACATGTTGCGAACGTATCCTTTGATGACACGATTCATCCTTTCGAACGGCATCATGCTGTGCAGGAACGTCGGCCCGAGTTGGATGATATCGTCCACGATATGGACCAGCAGATGCACCATAACGTCGAAGAATGCGGGCGGGAAGTACATCTCAAGCGCGCATAGTATCACCACGATCTCTTCCTGTAGCATTCTGAGTTGCCTCACGCCAACCGACTTCCGAGAGATGACGTCGAAAATGTTGCATAGGCCAAATAGCGTTTCACGGATGTGCGCGTCCATGATCCCACGGATTGCAACTGGAAGTATCTGCGTCATCAGCACGTGACAGTCGTGAGATTTCATCCCGCTGAACTTCTGCTTCGCTGGGGCTAGGTATCTGCTTATCTTCCCCGCGTAACTGTAAGGAAGTTTTACTCCTACGAGGCAGGTGAAAAACTGCTCGATCTCCTCCTAACTTAGAGTGAAGCACGCGGGAGGGTAGTCATTTCTGGTCTTCTTGGCCTTTTTGCCTTTGCGACGACTTTTCGTGTCCTGCTTCGCCTCATCATCATCATCATTAGCTTGAAGCTCCTGCCTGATGCCCATTGATTTCAAGTCTGCCCTTGCTTTCGGCCCATTTTTGGTCCTCTCTGGCATGTTGACCAGGGTACCAAGCAGACTCTCGCACACGTTCTTCATGATATGCATGACATCAAGGCTGTGAGGCACACGGTGGATCTTCCAGTACGGCAAGTCCCAGAAAACAGACCTCGTTTTCCATACCTTCAGCAGTGGCTCTGGCGCCTTTCGCTTCTTTCCCGGCTCTGGCTCCTTTTGCTTCTTTCCCGGCAGTGCGCAATCTTTCCAATTTTTCAACAGCTCGTCTATTTCCTCGCCGCTCCTCGTATGCGGGCGTCCTCGGGGTTCGGTTTCACCATCGAACAGATCCTTGTGTTTTCTCCACCGGTCATCGTCGTGAAGCCACCTTTGATGTCCCATGAACACGGTTTTCGAAGACCCGGGTTCTCTATCTAGCTGGCGATATGTTGTGTCATCCATGCACCTGACGCATCCAGAAAATCCGTCGACCACCTGCCCCGCGACATATCCGTAACCGAGATAGTCGTGCACCGTCGTGAGTAGTGCGGCTCTCATAGGGAAATATTCTTTCTCTGCGGCGTCCCACGCATTGGCTGGCGTTTTCCACAGCGTGTCTAGCTCCTCTTTCAGCAGCCCCAGATACAGATTGATGTCATTCCCTTGTTGTTTCGGTCCTTCAATTAGCATACTCATGTGAATGTACTTCCTTTTCATGCACAACCAGGGGGAAGGTTGTACATCCACACAAACACAGGCCAGGTGCTATGTGTGCTTCTCTGGCTGCCAAATAGATTGACTCCATCGGTGCTCGCGCCCGGCACGATGTTCCTTGGATCGTTCCGAAATTCTAGGTCTTCGAAGTTCAATGCTTGCCACTGGCTCGCATCCTTAGGGTGACTTAGCATCTTGTCTTTTTTATCTATCTCCGGATAATTTGCGTCATCTTCTCGCTTCTTCTCCTCCCTATACGCGTGCCAACGCATGAGCTTTGCTACCTTAGGGTCTGCGAAATACTGCTGCAGACGAGGAGTGATCGGAAAGTACCACACCACTTTTCGAGGAGCTTTCTTCCTCTTCTTGTATCGAGTGACGCCGCACACCGGACATATGGTAGACTCCGCGTGCTCGCCCGATAAATGATGCAATTGTTCATGCACACATGGTATTTCACGTGCGGTAAATCCAGAGGACACACGATTTTCTTCGCCTCCTCGAAACTGGTCGGGCACTTGTTCCCCTTGGGAAGACGATCGTGCCAGAATGACATGTTCTCGTCGAAGCATGCGTCGGTCATTTTGTGTTTTACCTTCATCTCCAGAGCCATGAGCGTTACTTTCAGGCAGGTATCCTCGGGCATGCATCCTTCATACAATGGAGTAACCGCGTCTATCTCTAGTTGATCCATCTTGGCTTTCTCTCGGGCGGCAGCTCTTGCGTTATCCGTCTGCTTGGGAAGCAGCTCTTGAATATGAGGGTCCTGCACCCAGCCCATCGATGGTCCAGCGTCGTCTGCTCCGCCGGCATCATCATCTTCATGATCATGCCCGTCGTCTGCTCCGGCATCTTCCTCATCATCATGTCATGCATCTTCTACATGATGACTGTGCACGTGTACAGCATCACCGTCGTGATCATCTCTTGGAGATTCTTCGTCTTCTCGCCCGCCCGAGCCGCGGTGGTTGTCTTGCTGCCCTTCCTCATTTCTTGCCCGGCCCCCATGGACGACTTCGTAGTCATATTCATCACCTTGCCACCTGTCGGGGGAAACTGTCCACCACGAACACCTATGGGACCGGAGCCCCTTGTTTGTGCGGTAAGAGGGCGGAGGGAGCACAAAGAGCAGATCGAGGAGACCACGCAGGCAGTTTACCCAGGTTCGGGCCGCGATGGACGCGTAAAACCCTACTCCTGCTTAGTTTGTATTGAGTTGGGGAGCGCGGGAGCTTGAAGAACTAGCTACACCGAGCCTGTGAGCGATCTAGGTTCCGAACCCTTTCTACGTTGTGCATGGGCCTCCTTTTATAGTGCAAGGGGTCACCGACAGGTGTCAACGTAGGAGGAAGGGTAAAAATGTAAAAGAGGTGGTAGTTGTAACAGTGCGGGAATAGTGGAGCTACAGTGTATGAACAGTGGTCGCTACCTACTTTGACAGTGGGGGACAAGAGCATTTAATGCCCGTCGCCGTCGACCCCAAAAGCGCCCGCCCTTGCGTCTCCGTTTGCCACGGCGATGGCTTTACCTCCGTGGAGCGCCACCGTGTCCCCCAGGCTGCGCAGCCATCCGCCACGCGTCCCTGGAGCGGCCCCAGGGCGACGCGTGGTTCGATGAGCTGGAGCGTGGGCGCACAGCGCAACTCTCCTGGCAAGCACCTTGCCGGGGTCTTGACCTTGCCGGGCCCGGGAGCTTGTCGGGCTCCGAAGCTTGTCGCTCTCCGGGCCCTGCCGGGGCGCACGTTGCGCCGAGGCATGTCTTCCGTAACATAATCTTCTAGTCTTCCTGGCAAGCTCCTCTTGCCAGGGCCTTGCGTGAGTGAGGTAATCTTGAGCCTGGAACGGCCTTCCCGGCAAGCTCCACTCGCCGGGGTCTTGATCTTCTGTCTTGCATACTTTGTTTTTGAATGGTTTTATATAGAGCAGGAAGGTCTCTGGCAAGCGCGTGGTAGGCCCTGCCACGGGAAGCTGCTACTGCCCGTGCACAAGTTGGAGTACTGAGGTACCCCTACCTTAGTACACCGACAGGAGCCCCCGGGCCTGGGCCACACACGGTGCCGAGCGCTGTTGGGCCAGGCCCAAAACAGTGCACGGGCACGCGCGGCCCACGGCACGCCGAATCCACTTCTGCATCCGCCGCGTCCCTCCGTAACGGCACGCGTCGATTGCGGCGTCGTGGGATGGGACGTGGCCACGTTCTTTTAATGGAAAGAGCGAAACGTCCCCCACTTCCCCATAAAAGCAGAGGAAGCAGGAGCGGTTCCCCTCCTACGCCTTCATTGCTTCTTCTTCCATCTCCAGAGATCCCCTTTGCGCTCCGCCTCCACACCTCCTCCGCCGTCTTCCGCATCTGCGGCGCCGCCGGACTCTTCGTCCCCCTTCCCTCGCCGCCTCCGCCATGGCCCCGAAGACCGAGAAGGCGAAGGCGGAGAAGACCAAGAAGGAGAAATCGGAGCAAGCGGCGAGGCTCACCTTGTTGCGGAAGCAGAACATTGTCTTCTCGCCGAGGCTTAGCGCGCGGGAGCTCTGGAACAAGTATTACTTGTTCTGGGCCAAGGAGACCAAGGCGCACCCTCGGACCAGAGCCTACCCCGCCGCCGCCAAGGACAACTACCCCGGCGGGTACTTCTTCTTCGCAGCTTTCTTCCATTGCGGCCTTTGTCCCCCTTTTTCCGATTTCTTCTGCGATATCATGCACACCTACGGCCTCCACCTTCTTGACTTCACCCCCAACGCCATCCTCACGATGGCGGTTTTCGCATCTGTGCGAAAACTATATTGGGATTTATCCGAACGTAGCGCTGTTTAGGCACTTCTTCACCCCTAGAGTAGAAGCCGGCGCTCCCCTCTCCGGAGGGATTTCTTGGGTCTTCCGCTTGAACAAGAAGGAGTCCTACTTGTCGGGGGAGCTCCGCGGCAAGTGGGAGGAGTGGCGCGCAGACTGGTGTTGGATAGTCGAGGACGAGCCGCAACCTTTCACTGCGCCGCGCACAACGCCTATCGTGCGCGGCAGGGACTGGAGCGAGCTGGATTCGGACGACATCAAGCTCAACGTCGCCCTCGTCCGGATTCTTCGTCTTCGGGTAGCAAAGTTGTCTGTCGGAGAAGTAGGAACAGACTTCCTCCGCCGCCGCATTGCCCCTCTGCAAGATAGGAAGAGGCCGGCATGGGACTACGGCAACGCGGCGGACATAATGAGATTGCGCCCGGGGCTAAACTTCAACTTCACGGCGCTCGAGCTGAAGGGGATGGTCCGGGAACTCTTTAAGCACGACCCGGCACACCCAGAGTGGTTCAGAGCTCCCCGGGGAGTGGTGCCTCTCCGCAACAGCACGGCCCGGGATCCTCTTCGCGCCATGATGCCCGCGTGTGACTCGCACGGCATGGACCGCACATGGATTCCGCCCAAGTCATCAGACATCATCAGCTTCTTCGACAACCTTGTGGAGGTGGCGAAGAACAAAGATGAAATCAAGGGGCTCACACGGGACACCACCGACCAAGAGATTGCTTATATAGCTTCTCGGGTTGAAGAGGCCGCTGCAGCCGCAGCGGCAGGGGAGTTTGGCTTCACGCCCGATGAGGCAGAGGTCGCGGATACATCCTGCCAAGCAGAGGAGGCGGAGATCCGCAGGCTGCTGCAGCTTCCTCCCGATGCGCTCGCCGGGGTCCCTTCTTTGAGGCACTCCGGGATCCCCGGAATCCTGACCGAGGCCGCGGCGAGAGGCAGCGCTGCCGGAGGAAACAGAGGCGCCGTAGGGAGCGGAGGCGCCGGAGGGGGCGGAGGCGCCGGAGGGAAAGCGGCCGCAGCGCAGGGCGCTGGGCCCAGCAAGCCTGCCGAGGAGGAGGAGGAGGAGGAGGACGTCAAGGCCGACGAGGACTCCGACGGGTCTCTGGGGCTCTACGCCGACGACCTCTCCTCGTCACCGGAGACCTCCCCGCTTCGGGCCAGTCCCAGGCGATCTCCGCTGAAGCGTCTCCGCAAGGCGACGACGGGGACGAGGGCGCAGGCGCCCCGACAACAACCAGCTCGCCGGGCGGCGCGAGCTACCCGGGGGAGCCAAGCTGCGACGGGGGCACCCGGCGCGCCAACCACGGCGGGGGCGACCCGCACACAGGCCACGACGGAGGCGCCCCGCACGACAGCGCCAAGCGGAGGAGGGTCTTCGCAGAGCGGAGCGGCTGCTCCGCCTGCTCCCCGGGCCTCGGCGTCCACAGGGGCCGGGTCTTCGCAGCCCCCAGCCCCGGGGACCGCCAAGCGCCCGAGGGAGTCTTCGTCTCCTGCTCCTCGCGCGGACGCGCCTCAGGTGGCGTTTGACTTCTCCGCCTTGAGCGACGACGACGACGAGGAGGAACAGGAGTAAGAATTTGAGGTTTTGCGTCTTCTTTAACTTCGTCTTGATTTTTGCTGATGCGGATCTTGCTTTTTGCTTTGATCTCAGGACCCTGGCCCAGCGAGTGGCGAAGAAGGCCAAGGTACCCGTGGTCGAGGTCGCGGACGACTCGCCCGTCGCGGCGACTGGGGACGCGCCGGAGACGAGCCTGCCGGACCCGAGCACTGCTCCGAGGAGCAGCCCCCAGCGCAGCCCCCAGCGTAAGTCTGGGTTCCATACTTCCGCTTGTCGGGCGTGCTTGAGAATTTTGTCTTGTGCTAATATCTTGATGTTTTTGTCTTGTGCAGAGGCGGAGCCACAACCACAGGAGCATCCGGAGGTCGCTCCCGAGGAGCCGCAAGCCCCGCCGTCCCCGCCAAGGGCGAACTCTCCGGCAAGGGAGAGCACTCCGCCAAGGGCGGGTACTCCGCCAAGGGCGAGTACCCCGCCTAGGGCGAGTAGCCCGGCGAGGGCGGCCACTCCGCCAAGGCAGAGCTCCCCGGCGAGGGAGCCCGCCGCTGACGACGTCCGTCAAGGTAAGTTCTATAATCTTGTCTTCTTGGATCCGTCTCTTTTTGGATATTTGCTTGAACTTCTTTTACTTTTTCTTCTTCTTCTAGATCCTCCTCCCCCTGAGCAGATGGAGACGGAAGTCATCGTCGTCGAGGAGGAGGTCACGCAGGGCGGCGGCGGCGACGCCCCTGTCGCTGAGGACACGGCGGGAGCCGCCGAGCCGGCTGCGGAGGAGATCGCTCCGGCCGCAGACGCGGCGGATGGGGAGGGGGACGGCGGCCATACTGCCGGCCCGGAGGCGGCAGGAGCGTCGAGCGCTGCGCCGGCCGCCGACCCCTCCGCCGAGAAGGAGCCGTCTGCCTATTACCTTGAGGCCCCCAATGGCGTTTACATCCAGGTGCCGTGGGGTTCTTCATCGCGAGCTCCCGCGGAGGGAGAGGCCTTTGACGGAGAGGTTCTCGCCTCCGCCGGACTAAAGATCGTCGAGGCGCCCGGCGAAAGCGATGGGCCCGAGGAGGAGAAGCTGCTTCACCAGCTCCTGGCCGTTTACCGGGCCAGGCAGGCGAAGCTTGCGTCTCGGGAGGCCCTCGCCGCCAAGGCCGCCGCTGACATGGAGAAGCGCGCGGCGGAGCTCCGCGCCGCCAACCAGGCTGCTCTCCGCTACGTGGCGGAGGAGCGCGAGAGGCTCGCCGGGGAGTACCAGGAGTGGCTCCTGGAAAAAGCTGAAGCCGAGGAGCAGCAGCGACTCGCCGGAGAGGAGCTGTCCCGGCGAGAGGGGGAGCTCACCCAACGGAAGGTCAACCTCGACTCCCACGAGGAAGACCTTGCCGCCCGGGAGCAGGCCCTTGGCGGGGAGCTGAAGGAGGCGAAGGCCGTCGCGGCTGCCGCGGAGACCGCCAAGGAGGAGCTCGCGGCCAAGGTTGCGCAACTGGAGGAGTCCCTGAAAGCGAGCGCGGAGAGGGTTACCGCGCTCAACTCAGAGCGTGAGAAGGACGCGCACACCAACTCTGAACTCCAGGTGCGCCTCTCCAAGCAGGGCGACGAACTGAAGGCCGCCAAGGATTCTATTGAGGATCTGGAGCTGAAGGTTTCCACGTTGAAGGACTCGCTCGACGCCGTCCGGGACCGGGAAACTAAGCTGAAGGAAGAGCTCCGCAGGGAGCGAGGCTTGGTGGAGAGCGCCAATACTGCAGCTGAGAACTTCCGCCGGACCGTCCAGGTGTGGACCGACGACTTGGTGTCCTCTGCATCCAACATCGACCAGGAGCTGCTGGCACTGAAGGTTGAGCATCTCATCTACTCTCCGGATCCAAACCTCCCTCACAGCGCCAAGCTCAGCCTCTTCTTCAGAGGGATCGCGCCGGCTCTTGCAGATCTTCGGAAGAAGCTTCCCGCGCAACTGGTCGAGGAGTCGCGCCAGCTCTGCGCGGGAACCTTGGAGCGCATCCTGACGAAGATTGTATACCGCAACCCCGGTATAAACCTCACCAACGTTCTCCGCAGCTTGCCGGCCGACGCGAACACGGAGGCGCTGAAGGCGCAGGTCGCCCACATCATCGCCAAAGTGAACAAGATCTCCAGGATTGAGGGCGACCGCGTAGATTAGGCCTCCTTTTTCTTTATCTCTTTTCGTTGCTGCATAGGGTGTTATGAACTCATTAATCATTGCGACAAGTTATCCTTTGTAAGATATTTATCTTATTTTGATCAATCAGTGCAATGTTATCTTCCTTGTCTTGGTCATCTACTTTGTATGTTTTTCATCCTACGCCTCCAGGGAGCTTGCCGGCAAGGGTCCTTTGCCGCGAGCGCTGAGTGCTGGACTCTGAGCAGCCTGCTGACCAAGGTCTTACCGGCAAGCAACCTCGCCGCAGCTAGTCGCAACGCACTCGGCTTGTTGAGTGAAACTCGAAAACGAACCAAGGGCGCGACACTTGTCGCAGCTTACTTAAGCCGTTGAGCGTACTCGAAAACAAGAGAAGGGTGCGGCTAGCCACGGGTAGGTTCCTCCGCGCACAAGTTTCCCATACAAAGTGTGATTGTTCAAGGAAGACAACTAAAAATTAAAAATTTGAACTGCTCAAATTCTAATAAATTAGCTTTCATATCTTGCTTCTCGGTAGGACTTCTCTTTCTTGAACAGCACTTGGTTCCTCTTCCATCTCCTTCCCCCCCGGCAAACTTGTGCGCGAGGAACATTCCTTCTGCTTAAGAGGCAAGGAAAAAGAAGAGGGAAACAAGTATATGGCCTTTCGGCGTGCTAATGCTTACCGGATATGTATGTTGCACAAGATGCCAAATAACACATGCAAATAGCAAAGAAAAGCATGTAAAAGGCAAATAGCGCAAAACACAAAAACTTTACTGATGCACGGGGTCTGCGCCCGGCTTTGTACAAAGGGTTACATGCAACAGCGGCAAAGCTTGTACAAAAGGTGGTTGCCGGAGCGGATCACGGCAACCGCGCCTTATGGGTGAAACTTGCGAAGATGCTCTATGTTCCAGGAGTTGCTCACCGGTAAGCCTTCTTCGGTCTCAAGGAGGACAGCGCCGGGCCTCGTGACTTGTCTCACCCGATAAGGGCCTTCCCACTTCGGCGTCAACTTGTTGGAATTCTTGGCGGACTGAACACGCCGAAGAAGAAGGTCGCCTTCCTCGAGACTCCTGGCCTTGACCTTGCGGCTATGGTAGCGACGCAAGGCTTGCTGGTATCGAGCAGCTCGTACAGCAGCCTGGAGACGTTTCTCCTCGAGGAGCAATGCGTCATCTTGTCGCAGTTGCTCTTGCTCGAGCTCATCATAAGCGAGCACTCGAGGAGATCCGTATACGAGTTCCGTAGGGAGAACTGCCTCTGCCCCATAGACTAGAGCAAAGGGTGTCTGTCCGGTGGCTCGACTTGGTGTCGTTCTGATTGACCAAAGAGCCGCCGGTAGCTCCTCTATCCAGTTTCTTCCGCACTTGCGCAGCCTGTCAAAGGTCCTTGTCTTGAGTCCGCGCAGCACTTCAGCATTGGCCCTCTTCGCTTGACCGTTGCTCCTCGGGTGAGCAACAGAAGCGAAACAGACCTTGGCGC
This sequence comes from Secale cereale, assembly GCA_902687465.1. NCBI lineage: Eukaryota > Viridiplantae > Streptophyta > Magnoliopsida > Poales > Poaceae > Secale > Secale cereale. The sequence goes on from LR738709.1 coordinate 513,594,405, forward strand.
CAAGGTCTTGGACGTACTGCATGAAGGTGCGACTAGTAAACTGTGTACCGTTGTCGGTGATGATCCTGTTAGGGATTCCGAAACGGCAAACAATCGACCTGAAGAACCTGACTGCTGACTGTGCTGTCACCTTTCTCACTGGTTCCACTTCTGGCCACTTTGTGAACTTGTCGATTGCAACGTACAAGTATTCAAAGCCCCCGACAGCTCGGGGGAAGGGGCCGAGGATATCGAGCCCCCAGACCGAGAAGGGCCAGGACAAAGGAATCGTCTGGAGAGCTTGAGCTGGCTGATGAATTTGTTTTGCATGGAACTGGCACGCTTCACACTTGGTTACTAGTGCAGTTGCATCTTGGAGGGCTTCTTGCCAGAAGAACCCTTGCCGGAAAGCTTTCCCGGTAAGCGCCCTTGCGCCAATGTGGTGGCCGCATATGCCTCCGTGTATTTCTGCCAACAGCTTCTGTCCATCTTCCCTGGAGATGCACTTCAACCTGACACCATTGAGTCTTCTTCTGTAGAGCTCGTGATCCACGAACTGGTACATACTTGACTGCCTGGTTATCTTCTCTATTTCTTTTGGGTCGTCGAGAAGTTCTCCAGTTTGCAGAAAACGGACGATCTGCTGCGCCCATGCCGGAGCCCGAGGCTCAACGGCAAGGACTAAAGGCATGAGGGCCGCTGCGGGGACCTCAGCTTCTACGGCAAGAACCTCTGGTTCCGCCGGAGCTGATGGTCCCCCGGCAAGCTCGCCGGGGCGAGGCTTGTCGGGAACACTTGCTTCAACTGCACAAATCCTCGGATCTGCAGGAGCAGACTGTTCCTCAGCGTTCTGATCGTTGATCTTGGGTACCTTGGCGGCGGCTTCAGGAAGATCCGCCGGCAAGTAGTCGCCGGAGACCAACTTTCTCTTCTTGGACTGCCCAATTGATGGTGTAACGGATGGTTGAGTTAGCTTGAGCAAGAAGGTCCCTGGTTCCACAGGTAACTTCATCGAAGCACACTTTGAAAGGCCATCTGCAATGTCATTCTGAGCTCTCGGGACGTGCTCCATTTGCAGACCTTCAAAGTGCTCTTCAAGCTTCCTCACTTCATCTACATAAGCTTCCATCAAAGGGCTCTGGTAACTCTTGTTAACTTGTCGGACCACCAACTGAGAATCTCCCCGCACAATCAGCTTTCTGATCCCAAGTTCGGCCGCAATCCTGAGGCCGGCGAGCAAACCTTCATATTCAGCAGTGTTGTTTGTCGCTTTCTCCCTGGGAAAGTGCATCTGGATAACATACTTGAGGTGCTCTCCGGTGGGCGTGACGAGTACCACGCCAGCACTGGCGCCTTGCAGCGAGAAGGCACCATCAAAATACATTACCCATTCACTTGTCGCTTCTTGTACGGGTGCACTTGTTTCTTGGACTTCTTCATCGGGCGTCGGGGTCCACTCAGCTATGAATTCTGCCAAAGCTCGGCTCTGTATGGTTGAGGTACTTTCAAACTTGAGCCCAAAGCTCGACAGCTCCAGTGCCCACTCAACGATCCTGCCTGTTGCTTCTGGATTGTGTAATATCCTCTTCAGCGGAAAGCGAGTGACCACTGTTATCTCATGTGCCTGGAAGTAATGGCGCAGCTTTCTCGAGGCCATGAGGAGGCCGAAAAGCAACTTTTGCACCCCGGAATATCTTGATCTAGCCCCCTGCAAGCGGGAGCTCACAAAATACACCGGGCGCTGCACCATCTTCTTCCGCACTTCTTCCTGTTCCTGTGCAGAGTTGTCCTTGTCGGGGCCAGAGCTTGTCGGAGCAGCCCCCTGCTTGTCGCTGGATTCGCTTGCCGGTGGTGCAGACTCCTCGTCGGCCTCCCTCTCCGCTACTAACGCAGCACTAACCACCTGGTTGGTTGCCGCTAGGTATAGCAGCAACTTTTCCTGTGGTCTAGGTGCGACAAGTATTGGAGTGGAGGATAGGTACCGTTTCAAATCCTGCAGTGCTGCCTCCGCTTCCGGAGTCCACTTCATGGGACCTGCCTTCTTCAAGATTTTGAAGAAAGGTAGGGCGCGTTCTGCAGACTTCGAAATGAACCTACTAAGGGCAGCCACACAACCTGCAAGTCTCCTGACGTCCTTGACGCGCTTCGGGGCCTCGATCTGCTCAATGGCTTTAATCTTGTCGGGGTTAGCTTCAATCCCCCTCTGTGACACGAAGAACCCGAGAAGCTTGCCGGAGGGGACTCCAAAGACGCACTTCTCGGGGTTCAACTTGAGCTGTATCTTGCGCAGGTTCTGAAATGTCTCTTCCAAATCTTGGACCAGGGTATCCTTGCTCTTGCTCTTCACCACGATGTCATCCATGCAAGCTTCTACATTTCTGTGGATCTGTGGCTCGAAAGCAGTGTGCACTACCCTTGCAAATGTTGATCCTGCATTCTTCAGTCCAAATGGCATGCGTATGAAGCAATAAGTGCCACATGGAGTGATAAATGCGGTCTTCTCTTCATCTTCTTTGGCCATAAAGATCTGGTGGTAGCCTGAATATGCATCAAGAAAAGAGAGTAGCTCACATCCGGCAGTGGAGTCAACGATTTGGTCAATGCGCGGCAAAGGGAATGGATCCTTGGGACATGCTTTATTCACATCGGTGAAGTCTATACACAGTCTCCACTTCCCATTGGCCTTGCGCACGACGACTGGGTTTGCTAACCACGTCGGATGGATCACACCTCTAACTAGGCCTGCTGCCTCTAGCTTCTTGATTTCTTCAGCAATGAATTCTTGGCGCTCCACGGCTTGCTTTCTGACCTTCTGCTTGACGGGCCGCGCATGAGGACAAACAGCAAGCTTGTGCTCAATTACCTTCCTGGGAACACCGGGGATGTCAGATGGTTGCCAGGCAAACACATCGACATTCGCCCGCAGGAAGGCAACGAGCGCGCTTTCCTATTTGCTGTCAAGTGTGGCACTGATGGTGAAGGTACCACCAGTGCCGTCCTCCTTGGCGGACACCTTCTTGGTTGCCGGAGGAGCGGCCATCCCCTTCTTACACTTGCCGGTGGAGCTCGATGGAACGTCCTCGACGGCAGCGCAGCACTCCGAAGAGGTGCGGTTGCCGGAGTGGGTCCCAGAGCACTTGCCGGACTTGGTCTTGGTCTTCTTCCCCCCAGGAGCTTCTGCGGCAAGTGTGTCCTTCTCTGCCGCGGCTGCTGCATCCCGGTAGATCTTGTCGGCGCAGACAAGCGCATCTTTCTTGTCGCCATGGACAGTGATGACGCTTATCGGCCCCGGCATCTTGAGTACGTTGTAAGCGTGGTGGGAAGCTGCCATGAATTTGGCGAGGGCGGGACGGCCAAGTATCCCATTGTATGGCAATGGAATATCGGCGACGTCGAATGTGATGCGCTCAGTCCTGAAGTTGAGCTCCCCGCCAAAGGTCACCGGCAGAGTCATCTTCCCCTTGGGCTTGCTCCTTCCCGGGTTGATTCCTTGGAAAGAACCGGTCTCTTCGAGCTCGCCATCTGGGATTTGGAGTTTCTTGATCACAGCAGAGGAGATCAAGTTCAGCCCGGCCCCGCCGTCAACCAACATTTTAGTGACCTTGAGGTTGCGGATGGTGGGTGAGACCAGCATCGGCAAACACCCGACCGCAGTGGTGCGGTCAGGGTGATCCTCAAGATCAAAAATGATGGGCGTGCTGGACCATTTGAGGAGCCTGCGCGACTCCACGGGCGGCTCTGCTGCATTCACCTCCCGCACCCACTGCTTGAGCTGGCGGTGGGAGGTGTGCAGAGAGGCGCCACCGTCGACGCACAGGACCTCCGTGGCCTTCTGGAACTCCTGCTCGCTGTTATCTTCATCCTCCATGTCATCGTCGTCGTCTTCTTCGTCCTTGTCGCGGCCCCGGGGAGGTCGGTCACCTTGCCGCAGCTTTGCCTTGCAGCGGCGTCCTCCCCGGCCATTGAATGGCCGCTTCTTGCTTGGCTCTCCTCCGCCACCTTGGGTCTTCTCCTTGTCACGCCGCTCGTACTCAGCTTTCTGCTGCTCGACGAGGTACTCGACGCGTTTGCAGTTGGAGAGGTCGTGGCCCTTGGTGCGGTGGATCTTGCAGTATTGCTTGTCGGAGCCGTCCTGCTTGTCGGCTGCCGCTACAGGGGCAGGCTCCTTGCCGGAGCCGCCAGCCTGTGTTTGCTTGGCGGGAGCCTCCTTGCCGGACTTCTCGACGGCAAGCACTTCCTTCTTGTTCTTCCTCCTGTTGTTCCGCCGCCGGCTCTTCTTTGCCGGGGCGGCGTCGTCGCTGTCGCTTCCTCCTGCGCCAGCATCCTCCCCGGGGAGTCTCCTCCCCTCCTCTGCGCGCGCGCACTTATCAGCTAGAGCATAAAGCTTGCTGACATCCCGTATCTTGGTCATGGCCATTTCTTCACGCATGCGGCGGTTACGCACGTTCTGGTGGAACGCGCTGATAACCGCGGCAGGGTGGACGTCGGGGATGTTGTGCTGCACACGACTGAAGCGTTGGATGTACTTGCGCAGGGATTCTCCTTCCTTCTAGGCCAGAATGTGGAGATCGCTCTCCTGGCCGTGGGGTTTGTGGCCGCCCGTGAAGGCGCCAACAAACTGGTGGCAAAGATCTGCCCAAGAAGAAATGGAGCCTTCCGGCAGGTGCATAAGCCACGAACGAACGTTCGGCTTAAGCATGAGCGGGAAGTAGTTCGCCAAAATCTTCTCGTCGCACCCCCCGGCAGCCTGCACCGCGATGGTGTAAATGCTGAGGAATTCCGAGGGGTGCGTCTTGCCGTCGTACTTCTCCGGTACGTCGGGCTTGAAGTTCTTCATGCTGGGCCACTGGACGCGCCGCAGCTCACGGGTAAACGCAGGGTAACCTGCCGCGTACGGCAAGTCGCCTGGTTCGCCGGGCGCGCGCGTGTCGACAGCGGCTCCAGCTCGCTGATCTGATTGTCGCCGAGCTTCTCGGCGGCGCTCGATCGTCGTTCGAGCGTCTTCTTGTCGCCGGTCGTCAAGGACTTGGCGCTGGTCCCGACGAGCCCGCGGATCCGACAACGCCGTGGAGCCGTCGTCGGCGTTGTTCCGACGGGGCGGCGTCTTCTGCTTCTGCGGCAGGGAGTGCACGGTGGTTGCACCCCCGGCGGTCTTGTCGCCGTCGGCCTTCGTCTTCTCGACTTGCCGCGGCCGCGAGGTCGCCGGCTGCTGCGGCGTATCGTTGTTGGCGAAGGCGATCAGGCTCTGGATGGTTGCCCTCCAGTCTTCGGCCTTGTCTGCCGCTGGAGGGAAGTCGAGGAGCAGTTGCGCCCTTGCGAGCGCCTCTGTTGGAGTGGAGGGGAGCGGGGGCGAGCGGTGCGAGGAGCGGGATATGCTCGGACTCCTAACAGCGTTAGAAGGAGCAGGGTCCCGCCCCGGCGACCGCGCTTTGCTCGTGCCAGGACGATGGCACGGAGCGTCCCGCGAACCTCCGGTTTGCCCTTGGCCCAGCAAGCGGATGCCACCTCCTGTGGCATGGCGCTGCTGGGTTGTCGTTTGCTGAGATGGACGTGGCGCGTCCACGGAGACCGAGGCTCGGTCATCCGTCTTGTCCTTGGATTTGGTGGCGCCGCGCGTGTCCTCGCCGGCGACCACCCTTCCGACGGCGTCTCCCCCGCCCACCGTCGGTTCCGGTGGCGGCGGATGAGACGCAGACGGGCCTGCGACCTCCGAAGCCTTCTTCTTCGGGGCCATGGCGCAGTTGCTGATGAAGTTGCTGATGAAACTGGAGAGGTTGATGAAGAATACGCCCGCGTGAACGCCGGATCAGGTTCGCACAACCTCGACGCCCCCTACCTGGCGTGCCAAAGATGTCGGGGGAAACTGTCCACCACGAACACCTATGGGACCGGAGCCCCTTGTTTGTGCGGTAAGAGGGCGGAGGGAGCACAAAGAGCAGATCGAGGAGACCACGCAGGCAGTTTACCCAGGTTCGGGCCGCGATGGACGCGTAAAACCCTACTCCTGCTTAGTTTGTATTGAGTTGGGGAGCTCGGGAGCTTGAAGAACTAGCTACACCGAGCCTGTGAGCGAGCTAGGTTCCGAACCCTTTCTACGTTGTGCATGGGCCTCCTTTTATAGTGCAAGGGGTCACCGACGGGTGTCAACGTAGGAGGAAGGGTAAAAATGTAAAAGAGGTGGTAGTTGTAACAGTGCGGGAATAGTGGAGCTACAGTGTATGAACAGTGGTCGCTACCTACTTTGACAGTGGGGGACAAGAGCATTTAATGCCCGTCGCCGTCGACCCCAAAAGCGCCCGCCCTTGCGTCTCTGTTTGCCACGGCGATGGCTTTACCTCCGTGGAGCGCCACCGTGTCCCCCAGGTTGCGCAGCCATCCGCCACGCGTCCCTGGAGCGGCCCCAGGGCGACGCGTGGTTCGATGAGCTGGAGCGTGGGCGCACAGCGCAACTCTCCCGGCAAGCACCTTGCCGGGGTCTTGACCTTGCCGGGCCCGGGAGCTTGTCGGGCTCCGAAGCTTGTCGCTCTCCGGGCCCTGCCGGGGCGCACGTTGCGCCGAGGCATGTCTTCCGTAACATAATCTTCTAGTCTTCCTGGCAAGCTCCTCTTGCCAGGGCCTTGCGTGAGTGAGGTAATCTTGAGCCTGGAACGGCCTTCCCGGCAAGCTCCACATGCCGGGGTCTTGATCTTCTGTCTTGCATACTTTGTTTTTTAATGGTTTTATATAGAGCAGGAAGGTCTCCGGCAAGCGCGTGGTAGGCCCTGCCGCGGGAAGCTGCTACTGCCCGTGCACAAGTTGGAGTACTAAGGTACCCCTACCTTAGTACACCGACACCACCGATAGCCATCCATGAAACCAGGCAAGAGCAGGTGGTCCCGCACCTGCCCGGAATACGGGTCCGCAATAAGGCTCTTCAGCTTGCATCTTCGACACGGACATGTTATCTCCGTCTCATTATTTTGAAGCATCTCGGCCTTCGCGGAGCTCAAAAACCTATTCACGATGCCTTCGGTCATCGTGCGGACCATGGTCGCCTGCGGGGTAGAGAAAAACGATATTTTAGAACCAAGAAAAAATTTGGCATGACTTTCCCTAAAAATAGGACCAAAAAGAATGCTTAATGCCAAAATTCTCGCCGAAATGGAAAGGAATCAACATTCCGGCAAAATATTGGCAACTATCGCATTTTAAATACTGGTACACCTGCAAACACAAACACATATGCAACACCACAAACATATGCAACACCACGAACATACATAGATCTAGCTAGGCCATAAACAGTGCATGTGCACATTGTTGTAGGGAGAACAACATAAATATAGCTTCCCCCCTTACTTACCTATTAAAAAAAGGTAATTTAACCACTTAATTTGAATGAATCTATGGTGGAAATGAGGTGACGAAGAGGAGGCACCCGAGACAAGCTTTGGAGGAGGAGGTGGAGAGAATGAAGTGGGGAGAAAGTGAGTGGGTAGGAGTGGCTGTCCAAAATATCTTGTTGGTGCCCACTTACTAATGGCGCACCACCTCCAAATGCGCCATTAGTAATCCAGGTTACTAATGGCGCACCTGCTGGTGGTGCGCCATTAGTAGTTTTGCAAAAAAAAAACATACTAATGGTGCACTGTGCCAAAGTTCGCCATTAGTAGTTTTGCAAAAAAAGAATAAAAAATATAATACAAAAACAACAGTAGTGGCGCACTGTGTGACTGGTGCGCCATTACTAGTTACAACTAGTAATGGCGCACTGTGTCTGGATGCGCCATTAGTATGTTTGGAAAAGGAAAAAAATTGATACTAATGGCGCACCCTGAGCCAGGTGCGCCATTAGTGTATTCAACTCTAATGGCGTACCAGCAGGTGGTGCGCCATTAGTATATACTAATGGCGCACCGCATGTCTGGTGCGCCATTAGTGTCAATCCCATCTATAGCCCTTTTTCTAGTAGTGCGAAGGTCTGTGGTAAACTACTCACAACTCATGTTGAGGGCGATGATGATGATGATGATGAAGGCCTCCGTGATGGATCCCCCTCCGGTGGAGCTCCGGAATAGGCTCCAAGATGGGATCTCCATGGGAACAGAAGCTATTGCGGTGGAATTAGGGTTTTATCTCTGCGTATGGAGTTTCTGGGGCACGTGGATATATATAGGAAGAAGGAGGGCACTGGAGGCCACACGAGGGGTCCTCGAGGCAGGGGGCGCGCCCTGGGATGAAGACAAAAGAGGGGATGTCTTCCCGGGGCATCCCCAAGCTTAGGCTTTTGATTATCTTGAATTTACTTGGGGTGCCATGGGCATCCCCAAGCTTAGGCCTTTGCTACTCCTTGTTCCATAGTCCATCAAAGCAATACTCAAAACTTGAAAACTTCACAACACAAAACTTAGACAAAAATTCTCGTGAGCTCCTTTAGTATGAGAAAGCAAACCACTACTCGAAGGTACAGCAATGAATTCATTATTTGTTTGTATTGGTGTTAAACCTACTGTCCTCCAAGTTTTCTATGGTTCATATCCTCCAATATTACTCATAGATGCATCGGAATAAGCAATCAACACACGAAAAACAGAATCTGTCAAAGACAGAACAGTCTGTAGTAATATGCAGAGCTCACCTAATTATGGAACTCCAAAAAATTCAAACTAAATAGGTAAATTTGCGCAATTTGTCTACCAATCAGCAGCAAAAAGAATCAACTAAAAATCACGCTCCAGTAAAATCCCACGACTACTTTAGTGAGCGCTAACGATTCTGTTTTTCACAGCAAGATCATATAAACTTCGCACAAGTGTTACCAAAGGTTCTACTTGGCACAAACACTAAACAAAACATGAAACCACATCTAATAAGAGGCTAGATGCAATATTTATTCCCTAACAGCAACAAAAACAAAAAACATAAAATTTGGTTGCCTCCCAACAAGCGCTATCGTTTTACGCCCCTAGCTAGGCACGATACAAGATAGATCTAGGTATTGCCATCTTTGGAAGGCAATCCATAAGTGGCTCTCATGATAGATTCATATGGTAATTTGATTTTCTTTCTAGGAATGTGTACCATGCCTTTCCTTAATGGAAATTGGAATCTAATATTTCCTTCCTTAATATCAATAATTGCACCAATCGTTCTAAGGAAAGGTCTACGAAGAATAATAGGACATGAAGGATTGCAATCTATATCAAGAACAATGATATCTACGGGCACATAATTCCTATTGGCAACAATAAGAACATCATTAATTATTCGCATAGGTTTCTTAATAGTGGAATCCGCAAGATGCAAATTTAAAGAACAATCATCAAGCTCATGGAACTCTAGCAAATCACACAAAGTTTTTGGGATAGTGGAGACACTTGCACCCAAATCACACAAAGCATAGCATTCATGATCTTTTATTTTTATTTTTATAGTAGGTTCCCATTCATCATAAAGCTTTCCAGGTATAGAAACTTCCAACTCAAGTTTTTCTTCATAAGATTGCATCAAAGCGTCAACTATGTGTTTAGTGAAAGCTTAATTTTGACTATAAGCATGCAGAGAATTTAGCACGGATTGCAACAAGGAAATACAATCAATCAAAAAGCAATTATCATAATTGAATCCCTTGAAATCCAAGGTAGTGGGTTCATCACTATGCAAAGTTTTAATCTCTTCACTCCCACTTTTAGCAATTTTAGCATCAAGATCTAAAAACACCGAATTATTGGGACAACTTAAAGCAGAATCATCTCCAATCCTATTCTCATCAAGATTAATACTAGAAAACAAGGATATAATAGGAGACACATCTATAACTTTCAGATCTTCATCTTTATTTTCATGCTCTTCCGGTTTAGCAGCCATCTTATTAATCAGGGTGGACTGTTTATCCGAAATTTAGGCAATTAAGTTCTCAAGATGAGCAAACTGAGATTTCAAGCCATAAAATTCCTTAGACATTTCATCAAGGTCTTTATTCATATACTCCATAAACTTTTTCTGTTCTTTAAGCTCACTTCTGAAGAAGTCATTATGCTCAAATAGTATAGTCATAAAATGTCTAACATTGTTTTCAATCTCCTCCAGCCTCTTGAGGTCAGGGTCAACACTAGAAGGGAGAGCCATAGTGACAAGCAAGCACTCCAACACACAAGCAAACAAAAAGGCAAGCGAATGATAAACACACGGCGGAAGAAGGGCAAATAAAACGACAAGGGTGAAGTGGGGGAGAGGAAAACTAGAGGCAAATAAATGTAATGCGAAGGATAAGGGTTTGTGATAGGTACTTGGTATATGACTTTTGCGTAAGCCTCCCCGGCAACGGCGCCAGAAATTCTTTTTGCTACCTCTTGAGCTTGCGTTGTATTCCCTCGAAGAGGAAAGGGAGATGCAACACAATAGAGTAAGTATTTCCCTCAGTTTTTGAGAACCAAGGTATCAATCCAGTACGAGACCACGCGCGAGTCCCTTGCACCTGCACAAACAAATAAGAACTTCGCAGCCAACGCGATAAGGGGATGTCAATCCCTTTACGGTCACTTACGAGAGTAAGATCTGATAGAGATGATAGTTTATATTTTTGGTTTAATAAAATAGCAAATAAAAGCGGTAAAAGTAAAGTAGATGTAGATTGATATGTTGAGAATAGACCCAGGGGCCATAGTTTTCTCTAGTGGCTTCTCTCATGATAGCGATATTCTACGGTGGGTAAACAAATTACTGTCGAGCAATTGATAGAAAAGCGAATAATTATGAGACTATCTAGGCATGATCATTGTATATAGGCATCACGTCCGAGACAAGTAGACCAAAACGATCCTGCATCTACTACTATTACTCCACACATCGACCGCTATCCAGCATGCATCTAGTGTATTGAGTTCATACGAACAGAGTAACGCCTTAAGCAAGATGACATGATGTAGAGGGATAAACTCAAGCAATATGATGTAAACCCCATCTTTTTATCCTCGATGGCAACAATACAATACAATACGTGCCTTGCTGCCCCTACTATCACTGGGAAAGGACACCGCAAGATTGAACCCAAAGCCAAGCACTTCTCCCATTGCAAGAACTATAGATCTAATAGGCCAAACCAAACCGATAATTTGAAGAGACTTGCAAGGATATTATGAGCACACATAAAAAGTTCAGAGAAGAACCAAATATCTTTCATAGATAACCTTGATCATAAACTCACAATTCATCGGATCTCGACAAACACACCACAAAAAGAGATTACATCGAATAGATCTCCTTGAAGATCGAGAAGAACTTTGTATTGAGATCCAAAGAGAGAGAAGAAGCCATCAAGATACTAGCTATGGACCCCGAAGGTTTGTGATAAACTACTCACAACTCATGGTGAGGGCGATGATGATGATGATGAAGGCCTCCGTGATGGATCCCCCTGCCATGGAGCTCCGGAACAGGCTCCAAGATAGGATCTCCACGGGAACAGAAGCCACGGCGGTGGAATTAGGGTTTTCTCTCTGCGTACGGAGTTTCTAAGGTACGTGGATATATATAGGAAGAAGGAGGGCACCGGGGGCCACACGAGGGGGCCTCGAGGCAGGGGGCGCGCCCCCCACCCTCGAGGGCAGCCCCTCTATCCCCTGACTTGGTCCTGAAGCTTCCTGTGCAGGATTTTCTCCAAAAATATCTCTCGTGAAGGTTTCATTCCGTTTGGACTCCGTTTGATATTCCTTTTCTGCAAAACCCTGAAATAGGAAAAAAAACAGCAATCTGGACTGGGCCTTTGGGTTAGTAGGTTAGTCCCAAAAATGATATAAAAGTGAATGATAAAGCCCATTAAACATCGAAGACTTCATAAATAATAGCATGGAACAATCAAAAATTATAGATACGTTGGAGACGTATCAACATGCAACGCCAAACCATAATGGTTTGAAAAATCATATTTTTGTGTACTTGTGTGCGAGTTAAAAAATCTTCGGACCATGTAAATATCTGGTGTTCAAAAATGAAAACGTAAAAATCCGGCAAGACAACCTGGCACCCACACGATTGGCACTCCATTTTGCGCCTCGAGGTTTGGAAGGTGAATGGCGGGGGTTATTAATCGGACACCGTTCTGTATTATAAATCGCCAGCTATTATGTTCAGACACGGATTCTAATGCGGCAATCATGTGTAATTCAAACTACAGTCATCGTAAATTCCGGCGACACGTATGTGTACTTTTGTCACACCCTGCATTTTGTATCATGTCATTTGTATCTTTAGAGCATGAAAACTTGGACCAGGAAATTTTTTTGGCATTCATTTGGCTTTTATTTGGAATTAAGTTTTTCTCCCTGTGTTTTTCAAGTGCTCTATAAAGTCAACTGCACCCTGTAGATTTCATCTCCTTACCCCAAAACTTATGCCCAATGATCATACCAAGTGTTTATAGCAGTATAGCATTTTCTTATAAAATTAATTTCGCAAAAAGCATTTTCAAAATTAGTTTTCCAAAAACCCCCTGAATTGAGGTTTGCACTGCAAGTGCTTGATTTAGGGTGAGAAAATTATTTCAAAAAGTAAATTTGAAACCTAGTAGATATAGGACTCCCATAAACAACAAAAGTATAATTTTAAAAGTTATTTTCCTATTTTATTTAAATGCTTTTTCTTAAGGCCAGAAATGGTCTTTAATAGGGAAAAAATATTTAATTATTTCAAAAATATTTGCCAAAATTAAGGGAGACTCATAGGACATATATTGTCCATATATAAGAGTTTCAACACTTGGTCATGTTCAAAATATTGGTCAAATCCCTCAGAAACCCTTTCTGGATATTTCAAGCTTTTGAAATATTTACAAAGGAAACATTCTCTAAAATCTCCAGGGAAATTCTATCATGTCATATATGACACACTTGATGATATTGCCAAGCCCCATGCCTTGGGAGGCAAGAAAACATCATCAAAACCCCTCTAAACCATTATGTCCATATCTGAAGTTTGAGCAACTTTACATTGCCAAACTTGTCCAAATGCTCTCAAACTTGGTGCACATGCTAGAATGGTCTAATAAGGCATCTAGACCAAATGGCACAAGCTTTGGAGAAGGGTAACTTGATCAGAGTACCCCAAAAACCATTTATGTTCAAATTCAAATTTGAACAACTTTACATTACCAACTTTTTACTTGGGGCTTCTAACTTTGTGGACATGATCACAACCCCAAATGATGACACTACACCAAGTGGTGCATCAAGGGGAGATGATTAGCTTGACTCAAACATGGTGAAACCATTTCTGTTGATTTCTAGGGTTCACCAAAGTTACATTGGCAAGTTTCTTCAAATAAGCCCAAACTTGGTGAAACACCCTATTTCCATATGCCATTTCATCCTGTTAAGTGTCATGGCTAGTGGAGATCATTTGACTGCTCTAAACCACATCAAACACCTTCTGGTGATTTTCTAAAGTTACCATTTTCACCTCTTCTCCTATTCTCCTTGAGCCTAACTTTCTACCACAGCTCCCCCAGGTACCCTTGCACCTCCAGTAACTTCCCCACGGCCAGAGCTCTATAATTGAGGGGTGAAAACCCCATTTTACTTTGCTGGACAGCCCAGTTTTCACCTTCCCTCAACCTCCCTCCTCTTCCATTGGATAACCAAGGCATCCAAGGCCACAGCCCGTTTGTTTACTCCGTGCCTGACCCCCCAGACAAAGTGGACGCGCCCAGCAAGCCAACGGCATGCCCTGGCATGCAATAGGCGTGCTCCAGAGTGCGCTACAGTGCACGCTCGCACTGTAGCCTCCTACAATCAGCCGCCCCCGACCACCTCGTGCTTCCCCCTCGTGCCGTTCGATGAGCCTCGGCGTCCGCAACACCCCCCGGTGTTGTCCCCCTCCTCCTTCTCCCTCCTGTGGAAGCCCTCGCACGCGCGCCGGCCGCCCGCGAGCTCCAGTCCTTGGCCTCACACGCGCGCTGCTCTAGAAGCTTCCCCCACTCTCTCTCTCTCTTCCTCTCCCCAGCCCTAGACCGCATCCAGCAACTCCGCAGACACCACCCCAGTGCCTCTCGAGCCCTGTGGCAACGAGCAGAAGCTCGCCGGCGCACAGGTCCACGGCACCTCGCCGTTCGCCTATAAAAGGACCCCCCCCC
>LR738709.1:513610118-513674953 GCA_902687465.1 Secale cereale
CCCCCCCCGAGCTCCTCCTCTCCTCACCAATCGTCCTAACACCCACCTAATCTCCCCCCTACGCCACACACCCCACTCCAGACAGGCCCGAGCTCGAGCTCGAGCTCCGCCGCGGTGGCTCACCGTCGTCCGCTCGGTACAGGCCGTCCCAGCCACTCCTCTCGCTCGATCTAGCACCGCAAGCCTCCATTGATCAGTTTCCCCTCGTTTCCCCTCTCTGCAGCTGCTGGAAATGGCCGGAACCACCACCACCCGAAGCTCCTCCGTCGTGGGACCTCACCGCCGGCGAACCAGGCCACTCCGGCGACCCACACCACTTCCACCAGATCGGCGACACCTCGCTGATTCCATCCCTGCCCTTAGCTCGCCCCGCCGTGCCCCGAGTCTTCGCCGGTGAGCTCGCCGGCCCTCTGCCGGAGGGTTAGGAATGACAGGCGGGCCCCGCCTGTCAGCCTCCCCTCGCCCTCGCCCCTCTCTCCTCTCACTGACGCCGGGCCCCGCCCGTCAGGTTTGAAAACCTGGCGCGCGCGCTGGCGCCCGTGCGGTGGGCTGATTTGCCCTGGGCCTGCTGCACTGTGGCCGTTCTGGCCCAGTTGCACAGGACCCTTTTTCTTTTTCTTTTCTGCGGGATTTTCAAATAATTCCACAGGATTAAATATTTATCCAAATAAATTAATTCCAGATCCTAAAAACTTGTAAAAATCCAACCTATTTAATGATGTCACTTTCACCCATATCCATGGACCTTTTCTGTTCTGTTCAAATTTAAATTCATATTTGGACACTAAAACCTCTGTTCAAAAATTCATGTACCCCATTCTGTTACTCCTAAACTCAAACTAAGAATTTTTGCCATCTTAGTTTTCTCTCTAGTATTTGATAAAAAATAGGTTGACATTTTTCTGAGCACTTTGGTTTTTCTGTTTTTATTATGGTCTTATTTTCCGTTGTTTATTGCGACGATTAGATACCGTATTTGACGAGGTTGCTGAAGAAGAAGGAGGGGAAGGATTTGAAGACCTTGAAGACCAAGCCAATCCAGGCAAGCAGCCCTTTGACCATGACTATGGAACCCCTTTTTATGCATGTCATATAGCACCATATTGTTGTTGCATCGGAATCATGAAGAGGTGGAAACCTCTTGTTGGTTCGCCACTACACATCCTCGTTGATACTTGCATTTGTGCATGACCCTACCTTCTTATGAGGGTTATGCCGGTGGTAGTAGATAGGTTGCTATAGTAGTGGCTATGGTAGTGAAACGGGATATGCATGATAATGAAAGCATAATTCATTTGAGGAACTCTTTCAAAAGACCCCATCGGGTGCCACTTATGCCTGAGGGAAATGATGAGATGGGTAACCACTTGATGACGAACTGGTGTATCAAGGCAAGTGTGCGTGATGTTTTTCAAACGGATCGGTTTAAGTAGCGACCGTTATTCCAACTTTACATGCGCAACCACTCTACCCTTATATGGGAAAGGGCATTATTGATTACCTAGGTCGATACTAGCATGGTGCCCGCTTTACAAGTGACGGGGGTGACATGAGGTCACTCTCGGGACGGGGTCGTGCTTGGATGGGCGGCCATGACTGTTTTCACAGGGCACCGAACACACCGTTGGTACCCCGTGCCCGTGGTATGTGAAATAGGAGCAAGGCTCCAAAAATCTTAAGATGTGAATGTGGGGCATGGGGGTTACTACCAATCGAGTGGACTCCATATTAGTATCGCCTAGGGAAAGATAGTGATCGGGTGCTTACCCCGGGTACTTGAGGTACCGCGGGTCGTGGATGACACGGAAAGTTCCCTGGATCTAGTGGGTAAAGTGTGCAACCTCTGCATAGTGTAAAACTATTCTAATAGCCGTGTCCACGGTCAAGGACAGTTGGGTAACCGCTCTTGGGCTACGTCCAATGTTTGCGAAACCCTGTGTGTGTATGCGAAAGCTCCGTTGGGTTTAAGTCAAAAGGACTTGACAAGATGAAGAGGTCATAGCTTGGCTATGTTGATATCTGTAACCTATAATTTTTTATGATGCATGCCTCAGATAGCTCATGCCATTGCACTCTCAAATTTTTGCTTTCCGCAACATAACCTATCTAGTGCTATTTTATATCATGTCATACTTGTTCCAAAAACATGGGTTGCTTGCGAGTACATTCAAAGTACTCATTGTCTTGACACTGTTTATTTAAATTGGCCAGGCATGGAAGAGCAGGAATATGAAGAAGAATTCTATGGAGACGAACATGCGAACTAGGACGCTTTCCCACTCAGAATGCCTGTAGGGTTAAGGCAGATGGCATGGGTTCTACCTATCTACGAAGACTTCCGCTATTCGAGTTATTTGCTATTCAGCCCTTGAGGCTTTATCTATGTAAGACTTGGCCATAATGGTCATAATTTGTGTAAGACGGTATGTATGGATGTAAGACTCTTGTTATTCAGCTTATGTGTGTTCAGTGAGCATTGATCTCTGGGATCACTGTACACGTGCATTCGGTGATCTCGACTCTTAAGTCGGGGTCCCCACAGAGCTGGTATCAGAGCCATCCTGACTGTAGGAAGCCTTAGTTAGCATGGGCGTTAGTTAGACGAGACCCTTTTCAAAAACCTTCTGAACCTCTCTTCTTTTCTAAACCTTACCAAATCTGAGATATCATCGGCTTATTAACCTCTCCTATTCAACCTTTGTAGATGGCCGCTATACCTGAAGAGCACCTGACCACTGGGTTCCCCTTGCTTCTCCAGGATAGCCTCCAGGAGTGCCAGTTCCACCGAGCACCCATCCCCACCTACCATGAGCATTGGGTTAATGACACTGAGGTGGAATACCATGTGGAAGTGATCGTAAAGGCAAACGATCCTCCCACAAGTTGGTTCTTTGAGGGACCCCAGATGGCAACACTACCCCTCACTGTCGAGGCTGCTACACTCACGGCACTAACCAGTCTCTGCGAGCTTCTTCCGGAGATGGCAGCCAAGATGACAACCCACTTCTTACCTTACCGGAAGGAAGGTGAAGATGAAAGCAGCGCGCAAGCCCCTCCACTGAAGGAAGGACTTCCACTTCGATTCCAGACCTACTTCAGCCTATGTGCCGACAGCTTGGCACAAGATTTGGCCTCGAAATCAATGAAGCTCCGAGAGGAACTTCACAAGACCAAGGCACTTCTTCGTCGAGCACAAGAGAAGACGGATAGGATCAAGAAGGAAGGTGCGCCTCCCGGACAATCCGCTATCGCGTACCGAGGCGGAAGGCCCTCAGGAGATGTATCTTCCAAGGATGAAGAACCACCCCGGCGACGCCATATGACGGCAAGGGAATATCGCAAGCATTTCCCTGCACCACCGACAAAACACCGCCGTGTCCAACTCCTCCACTCCCTCACACCCTCAAGTGATAAGGGGGCCCAGACAGATGAAGACAAGGAGGAAGACCCAGAAGAGCCAGAATACGCGACCGAGCATTCCGCCGCTTAGGCATTATTCGCAACTCGGATATGCCAGTTCGTGACCTCTACGGTAGGATAGGTCGTGTAACCCCTATGCGTAGTCGAGTCCTTGTATGGTTCATATGAAGCCATCTAGTATTTGCTTTTGTTGTGTTTGGATGTACGTCGTATTTTCCCTTCGGGAATATATAAACGACTGCATCACCCATTTGGATTTTAATGAATGTGTTTGGCCCTTTCGGCCCTTGCATGATTTGATTAGTGTCACACCCACCCCCTTACTAGGCACCCATCTTTATTGCTTTCCCTCTTCCAAATCATGAGACCTTTTACCGCTCCAACAGGATGCCTGTTGTAACTCGTACTGGTACCTCTACCCAGCAGCCTGAAGCTGGAGCATCCGCCCAATCAGAGGCCGGCCAAGACCAAACCAACGACCAAGCTCCACCCCCACCACCTCCTCTAAACATGGACATGGCTCAGCTTCTCCAAGCTTTCCGAGAGGAACGCCAAGCCAACACCGCAGCCCTTCAGATGATTGCTCAAGCTGTCACCAACAACCGCCAGCCGGCGGGGAATGGCAACGGACATTCCACGTTGGCAGAGTTCAAGAAGCATGCACCGCCAACTTTCATCGAGACTGCTGAACCCCTGGATGCAGACGACTAGGTCCGCACCATTGAGGACTTGCTAGAACTAGTCGGATGCACCGAAGACCGCGAGAAGGTGGCTTATGCTGCCCACTGCCTCGGGGGACTGCTAGAGCTTGGTGGGATGGATTCAAGGTCATGCATGCTGGGCAAGACATCACTTGGGACAACTTCAAGGCAGAATTCCGCAAGGACCATATTCCTTCCGAAATCATGCTATCAAAAAGCGTGAGTTTCGAGCCCTGAAGCAAGGAAGTGGCACTGTCAAGGAGTACATGTAGAAGTTCAGTGTTCTGTCAAGGTATGCTCCTGAGGATGTCAGCACTGATGCTGCAAAAAGGGAGCGCTTCATGGAAGGCCTCAATCAGACTCTGCAGTACTCGCTTGTCGTGTGCGACTGCCCAACCTTCCCTGACCTGGTGAACAAAGCACTCATGCTTGAAGACAAGCGGCGTGCTCTGGAAGACACTCGCAAGCGCAAGATGGTCAGCAAGGGAAGTTCCAGCAACCAGAAGCCTCGCCCGTGGCAGCCAGCCTCGGTCAAGCCAGCCTACCAGCAGCCAAGAGCTCCTGCACCTCACACCAACTATCAGCCTCAGCAGTATGCCAACCCAAGGCCAGCATTCAACCCCAATAACAATGGTGGCAACAAGATCAATAATCCAAACCAAGTCACTTGCTTTGGATGCGGCCAGTCAGGGCATATTTCTAAGGTGTGCCCCAACAAGAAGCCCGATGCCCCGCGCCCCAATGCGCAGAACCCAGGACAAGGCCGCGGGATGCCACCAAGGAACCCAGCTCCTCGAAACCTGCCTAACCATGGGATGGGGCGTGTGAATCACGTCACTGCTGAAGAAGCCTAGGAAGACCCGGACGTCGTGTTGGGTACGTTCCTTGTCAACTCAGCACCTGCAACTGTCTTGTTTGATTCTGGAGCCATGCATTCATTTGTCACTCAAAGATTTGCATTAAAAAGTGGCATGACCCCTACACCCCTGAATAACCCCATGGTGGTACAAACCCCCGGAGCAGAGATGAGAGCCAAGATAGGCTGTAAAGGAGTCAGTGTTATCATTAACGGTGTAGACTTCCTAGCAGACCTTATCATCCTAAGATCGCAAGGCTTGGATGTGATCTTAAAGATGGATTGGCTCAGTAAGCACCAAGTCTTATTAGACTGTGCCAATCGAACTGTCACTGTGACCAATGACCAAGGAGTCGAAGTTAAGTTTGCTTCCAACTCCTCTTCTGCTCAAACCGCTCAAGTCAACTGTCTGTCTAAAGTTGGACTGGAGCAAGTACCAGTAGTATGCGAGTATCCCGATGTCTTTTCGGATGAGCTACCGGGAATGCCCCCTGACCGTGACATTGAGTTCATCATCGAGCTCATGCCCGGGGCAGGACCCATCTATAAGAAGCCTTATAGAATGGGGACGGAAGAATTAGCTGAGTTGAAGAAACAACTGGAAGAGCAGCTGAGGAAGGGATTTATCCGCCCAAGTGCCTCTCCTTGGGGATCACCTGTTCTGTTTGTGGCAAAGAGGGACGGTCCCATCCGCTTATCCATTGACTATCATTCCCTCAATGAGGTTACAATCAAGAACAAGTATCCACTTCCCAAGATTGAAGATCTGTTTGATCAACTCAGCGGAGCCAAGGTGTTCTCCAAGATCGACCTCAGATCTGGGTACTACCAGCTGAAGATCAGACCCCAAGATATTCCGAAGACAGCATTTGTAACTAGATATGGCATGTACGAGTGCACGGTCATGTCCTTTGGGTTAACCAATGCCCCAACTTACTTCATGTATCTCATGAATAAAGTCTTCATGGAATATTTGGACAAGTTTGTTGTTGTCTTCATCGATGACATTCTTGTCCTCTTGAAGACGGAGGAAGAGCACGAGCAACATTTGAGGATGGTCCTAGACAAGCTTCGGGAGCACCAACTATATGCCAAATTCAGCAAGTGTGAGTTCTGGCTGCATAAAGTTGGATTCTTAGGTCATGTCTTGACCGAAGAAGGATTGTCAGTTGATCCCGCGAAGATCGAAGCTGTGACCCAATGGCAATCTCCAACGACCGTCAAGGAAGTCAAAAGCTTCCTCGGACTTGCGGGCTATTACCGCAAATTCGTAGAAGGATTCTCTAGCATTGCCCGGCCAATAACTCAGCTCCTCAAGAAGGACAAGAAGTTCGAATGGACGCCAAAATGCGAAGAGAGCTTCCAAGAGCTCAAGAAGAGATTGACCACCGCCCCAGTTCTGGCAACACCTGATATTCACAAGGAGTTTGTGATATATTGTGATGCCTCTCGAACCGGATTAGGAAGCGTTCTGATGCAAGAAGGCCGAGTCATAGCTTACCTCTCCAGGCAGCTACGACCTCATGAAGAGAACTACGCTACTCACGATCTTGAGTTAGCAGCAGTGGTTCATGCCTTGAAGACATGGCGACATTACCTCCTAGGGAAACGGTGTGAGATATACACAGACAACAAAAGTCTGAAGTACATTTTCACCCAAAAGGAGTTGAACATGAGGCAACGAAGATGGTTGGAACTCATCAAAGATTATGACCTTAGTGTTCAATATCACCCCGGGAAGGCTAACGTGGTAGCCGATGCCTTAAGCGGAAAGGCTTGCTCCCTGAATGCCATAATTCAAAAGAGGCAGCCAGCCCTGTTTAAGGAGCTAGAACAATTCAGTTTGGAATTGGTCACCCCTGGATTTCTAGATCATCTAGAAGTCAAACCAACCCTGTTGGACGAAGTCAAGAAGGCACAAGGTGGGACGCAAGCATTGAAGGCATCAAGAAGAAGATGAAGCTAGGCAAGGCCCCAGGATTCTCCGAAGACGAGCACGGGACTGTTTGGTACAAAGGCCACATCTGCGTACCAAACAAGATGGAGCTGAAGAACCTGATCCTGCAAGAAGCCAACGACACTCCGTATTCCATCCACCCTAGAGGAACCAAGATGTACCAAGACTTGAAGGAAAGATTCTAGTGGCACGGGATGAAGAGAGAGATTGCAACCTATGTTGCAAACTGTGATGTGTGCCAAAGGGTCAAGGCTGAATATTAGCGACCCACTGGATTTCTCCAACCACTCAAGGTTCCTGAGTGGAAGTGGGATTAAGTCGGAATGGATTTCATCACTGGATTACCAAGGTCAAATAAAGGACATGACTCCATCTGGGTCATAGTCGACCATTTGACCAAGGTAGCCCATTTCATTCCTGTCAAGACTACCTATAAAGGAAACCAATTGGCAACTCTCTATATCGACCGAATCGTGAGCCTCCATGGTGTTCCAAGAGAAATTGTGTCAGATCAAGGCACCCAGTTTACTTCAAGGTTCTGGAAAAGATTCCAAGAAGCCTTGGGAACCAAGTTGTCTTTCAGCATGGCTTTTCACCCGCAGACCGGAGGTCAGACAGAGCGAGTAAATCAAATTCTCGAAGACATGCTCCAAGCCTGTGTCTTGGCATATGGAGTCAAGTGGGAAGATTGCCTCCCTTTTGCCGAGTTCTCCTATAACAACAGTTATCAGTCAAGCCTTCAGATGGCACCATTTGAGGTGTTGTATGGACGCAAGTGTCGCACACCCCTCAACTGGTCAGAGACTGGGGAAGGGCTAGTCTTTGGACCAGATATACTCCGCGAAGCAGAAGAGCAAGTCCAACTAGTCAGAGAACGTTTGAAGGCCGCCAAATCAAGGCAGAAGAGCTATGCTGACACTCGACGCCGAGACATGAGTTTCCGTGTTGGAGACCATGTGTACCTGCGAGTAACCCCTCTGAAAGGAACCAAGCATTTCCACGTTAAGGGGAAACTTGCACCAAGATTTATTGGCCCTTTCAAGATCACCGACCGACGAGGAGAAGTGGCTTACCAGTTGGAACTACCACCTGAGCTATCCAATGTGCACAACATATTCCACGTGTCACAACTCCGGAAGTGTCTCCAAGTTCCGAACAAGCCTGATCTCTACAAGGATGTTGATCACCAAGCCACTGATCTCCAGCCTGATTTGACCTACCGCGAGAAGCCCATTCGCATTCTAGATGAAGCAGAGCGACGGACGCGAAGCCGCACCATCAAGTACTTCAAGGTCCAGTGGAGCAACCACACAGAAGCAGAAGCAACCTGGGAACGTGAAGACTATCTTAGATCCGAGTATCCCGATCTCTTTTAAGACCTAGTTTAGGAATCTCGGGGACGAGATTCTTGTAAGGGGGGTAGGTCTGTCACACCCTTCATTTTGTATCATGTCATTTGTATCTTTAGAGCATGAAAATTTGGACCAGCAAAATTTTTTGGCATTCCTTTGGCTTTTATTTGGAATTAAGTTTTTCTCCCTGTGTTTTTCAAGTGCTCTTTAAAGTCAACTGCACCCTCTTGTAGATTTCATCTCCTTACCCCAAAACTTCTGCCCAATGATCATACCAAGTGTTTATAGCAGTATAGCATTTTCTTAAAAAATTAATTTCGCCAAAAAGCATTTTCAAAATTAGTTTTCCAAAAACCCCCTGAATTGAGGTTTACACTGCAAGTGCTTGATTTAGGGTGAGAAAATTATTTCAAAAAGTAAATTTGAAACCTAGTAGATATAGGACTCCCATAAACCACAAAAGTATAATTTTAAAAGTTATTTTCCTATTTTATTTAAAGGCTTTTTCTTAAGGCCAGAAATGGTCTTTAATAGGGAAAAATTATTTAATTATTTCAAAAATATTTGCCAAAATTCAGGGAGACTCATAGGACATATATTGTCCATATATAAGAGTTTCAACACTTGGTCATGTTCAAAATATTGGTCAAATCCCTCAGAAACCCTTTCTGGATATTTCAAGCTTTTGAAATATTTACAAAGGAAATATTCTCTAAAAAATCCAGGGAAATCCTATCATGTCATATATGACACACTTGATGATATTGCCAAGCCCCATGCCTTGGGAGGCAAGAAAACATCATCAAAACCCCTCAAAACCATTTTGTCCATATCTGAAGTTTGAGCAACTTTACATTGCCAAACTTGTCCAAATGCTCTCAAACTTGGTGCATATGCTAGAATGGTCTAATAAGGCATCTAGACCAAATGGCACAAGCTTTGGAGAAGGGTAACTTGATCAGAGTACCCCAAAACCATTTCTGATCAAATTCAAATTTGAACAACTTTACATTAACAACTTTTTACTTGGGGCTTCTAACTTTGTGGGCATGATCATAACCCCAAATGATGACACTACACCAAGTGGTGCATCAAGGGGAGATGATTAGCTTGACTCAAACATGGTGAAACCATTTCTGTTGATTTCTAGGGTTCACCAAAGTTACATTGGCAAGTTTCCTCAAATATGCCCAAACATGGGGAAACACCCTATTTCCATATGCCATTTCATCCTGTTAAGTGTGATGGCTAGTGGAGATCATTTGACTGCTCTAAACCACATCAAACACCTTCTAGTGATTTTCTAAAGTTACCATTTTCACCTCTTCTCCTGTTCTCCTTGTGCCTAACTTTCTACCACAGCTCCCCCGGGTCCCCTTGCACCTCCAGTAACTTCCCCACGGCCAGAGCTCAATAATTGAGGGGTGAAAACCCCATTTTACTTTGCTGGACAGCCCAGTTTTCACCTTCCCTCAACCTCCCTCCTCTTTCATTGGATAACCAAGGCATCCAAGGCCACAACCCGTTTGTTTACTCCATGCCTGACCCCCCAGACAAAGTGGACGCGCCCAGCAAGCCAACGGCATGCCCTGGCATGCAATAGGCGTGCTCCAGAGCGCGCTACAGTGCATGCCCGCACTGTAGCCTCCTCCAATTAGCCGCCCCCGACAACCTCGTGCTTCCCCCTCGCGCCGTTCGATGCGCCTCGGCGTCCGCAACACCCCCCGGCGCTGTCCCCCTCCTCCTTCTCCCTCCTGTGGATGCCCTCGAACGCGCGTCGGCCGCCCGAGAGCTCCAGTCCTCAGCCTCACACGCGCGCGGCTCTGTAAGCTTCCCCGCTCTCTCTCTTCCTCTCCCCAGCCCTGGATCGCATCCAGCAACTCCGCAGACACCACCCCAGCGCCTCCCGAGCCCTGTGGCAACGAGCAGAAGCTCGCCGGCGCACAGGTCCATGGCACCTCGCCGTTCGCCTATAAAAGGACCCTCGCGAGCTCCTCCTCTCCTCACCAATCGCTCTAACACCCACCTAATCTCCCCCCTACGCCACACACCCCACTCCAGACAGGCCCGACCTCGCGATCGAGCTCGAGCTCCGCCGCGGCGGCTCACCGTCGTCCGCTCGGTACAGGCCGTCCCAGCCACTCCTCTCGCTCGATCTAGCACCGCAAGCCTCCACTGACCACTTTCCCCTTCGTTTCCCCTCTCTGCAGCTGCTGGAAACTGCCGGAACCACCACCACCCGAAGCTCCTCCGCCGCGTGACCTCACCGCCGCCGAACCAGGCCACTCCGGCGACCCACACCACCTCCACCAGATCGGCGACACCTCGCTGATTCCATCCCTGCCCTTAGCTCGCCCCGCCGTGCCCCGAGTCGTCACCGGTGAGCTCGCCGGCCCTCTACCGGAGGGTTAGGGATGACAGGCGGGCCCCGCCTATCATCCTCCCCTCGCCCTCGCCCCTCTCTCCTCTCGCTGACGCCGGGCCCCGCCCGTCAGGTCTGAAAACCTGGCGCGCGCGCTGGCGCCCGTGCGGTGGGCTGATTCGCCCTGGGCCTGCTGCACTGTGTCCGTTCTGGCCCAGTTGCACAGGACCCTTTTTCTTTTTCTTTTCTATGGGATTTTCAAATAATTCCACAGGATTAAATATTTATCCAAATAAATTAATTCCAGTTCCTAAAAACTTGTAAAAATCCAACCTATTTAATGATGTCACTTTCACCCATATCCATGGACCTTTTCTGTTCTGTTCAAATTTAAATTCATATTTGGACACTAAAACCTCTGTTCAAAAATTCATGTACCCCATTCTGTCACTCCAAAATTCAAACTAACAATTTTTGCCATCTTAGTTTTCCCTCTAGTATTTGATAAAAATAGGTTGACATTTTTTGAGCACTTTGGTTTTTCTGTTTTTATTATGGTCTTATTTTTCCGTTGTTTATTGCGATGATTAGATACCGTATTGGACGAGGTTGCTGAAGAAGAAGGAGGGGAAGGATTTGAAGACCTTGAAGACCAAGCCAATCCAGGCAAGCAGCCCTTTGACCATGACTATGGAACCCCTTTTTATGCATGTCATATAGCACCATATTGTTGTTGCATCGGAATCATGAGGAGGTGGAAACCTCTTGTTGGTTTGCCACTACACATCCTCGTTGATACTTGCATTTGTGCATGACCCTACCTTCTTATGAGGGTTATGCCGGTGGGAGTAGATAGGTTGCTATAGCAGTGGCTATGGTAGTGAAACGGGATATGCATGATAATGAAAGCATTGGGTGCCACTTATGCCCGAGGGAAATGATGAGATGGGTAACCACTTGATGACGAAGTGGTGTATCAAGGCAAGTGTGCGTGATGTTTTTCAAACGGATTGGTTTAAGTTGCGACCGTTATTCCAACTTTACATGCGCAACCACTGTACCCTTATATGGGAAAGGGCATTATTGATTACCTAGGTCGATACTAGCATGGTGCCCGCATTACCAGTGACGGGGGTGACATGAGGTCACTCTCGGGACGGGGTTGTCACATCCCTAGCTAACCCCTGCATTAGGACCTGACTAGAGTGTGCATCATGTTTACTTTCAAAGAAACTTGAAATGGGATTAACAGAGACCCCAGCACCCCCTCCCCTAACAACTAGGGTTTGCTAAAATATTTTCCAATGTACCCAAAATGCCCTTCAAAATGTTCATCATTTCTGCCTTGGTCTTAAACCTCTGCCAAAAATGGTGCACAATTTTCTAGGACAATCTAGGGCTTTGGATTAATTCATATGGTAATTGAATTTGGGCATTTAAATACTAGTAAATATTTTAAATGCTCAAATAATCATGAACTATAATGTTTCCTACTGTTCATATTATATACAGTAGGTATGACAAGTGTCATGAGTTATAAAAATGTTTAGGCATTTTTATTAAATGAACAAAGTTGCAAAAGAAATGAAACAGAAAAGAAAATAGAAAAAAGGAGAGAGAGAGAGAACACTTACCTGGCGCCCACCCGGCCCACCTGCCGGCCCAGCCCAGCTGCCGCTCCAGCGAGCTGCTTGGCTCGGCCAGACAGGCAGGCAGGTGCTCGACGGCGACCGCGCCGCGCGCCACGCAGCTGCCCGCCGCCCTGCTTCGCCCCCTCGCCGTCCTGGAGGAGTGGATCGAGCGTCCACGTCTCCCCCAACCCCTCAGACACCTCCGTTTCTCCCCGGCTCCTCTCCTCTGCTCTCCCCGCGCCATGGCCGACGCCGCCGGGATCGCACCGTCGTAGTAACCACGTCCACCGTCGTCCCCGAGCTCCGCCGTGTTGTCCCTCGTCTCCGCCGTCCTCGACTGCTTCGACAGGCCGAGCCCCGAGCGCTCGCCCGCCCCGGAGACGCCCCCGAGCTCTTCTTCCCCAACTCCGGCCGCGGAGATCCCCCTCGCCGTGCTGCTCGGCTCCGACCACCTCCGAGCTCGCTTCGGTGCTCGCTGCAACCGCTGTGAGCCTAGCTACCTCCTCCCCCTCTCCGTTGGCCCCCTCTTGCCCTGTAACCCACTGCACGTAGCTCCACCGCACGCACCGCCGCCGTGCTCGTCGCCGGTGATGCTCCGGTGACCATTTGGTCACCGGCACCCGTCCATTGCACTCACCGCAGCACGTAGATGCGAACGGTGCCACGCACGCATCGCCTAGACACCTGCAGCCGCATCCCCGCACATGCCCGACGCCGGTCGCCGCCGTCGAGCTTGTTGCCGTCGTTTCCGGCCACCCCAGGTCCGGCGACCACCTCCATCCGATGCGGAAGAGCTAGGGCTCTCCAACGCACCCAACCACAGCTCGAACCGTGCACCACAGACGTTTTCCGAGGCACGCCGCCGCGTTTGGCCTCGCCGGCGGCTAAACGCCGGCGAGTTTGACCTGTTTTGACCACGGGTTTGACCCCCTGGGTCAATGACATGTGGGCCCTGCCCGCAAGTCAAACTCAGTTTAGGCGTTAACTTAATATTAATTAGTTAATTAGTTTAGTCACTGACATGTGGGCCCTGGCCCCACTGACAGCTAATTAGTTTTAGTTAACTTTAATTAACTCAGTTAATTAGCTGTGACACTGACATGAGGGACCCACTGGTCAGGTTTGACCTGGACTGGCCCTGTTGACTGGCTGACGTCAGCATGATGCCATGCTGACGCAGTAAAGGTTTTTCTGGGATTTTTAGATTTAATTTAATTCAGGAAATTCCAGAAAATACCCAAAACTTCTAAAAATCATATAAAATCAACCATAGCTCAGATGGAAAAGATTTATATATGAAAAATGATCAGAAAAATCCAATCTATCTAATGGCACTGGTTTCATGCATGTTTGAACATGTTAACTTGATGTTTATATCAAAAACATGATGATGCACTTATTTAAATAGTAGTTTGAATTTCAATTTGAATCCTTGATTCAAATAGGTTCAAACCCCTCTGGTCTTAGTTGCATTAGCCAACACACATGCATCTTGCCATGTCATAAACATGCATCATACTGTTGCATTTGCTTGTAAATGATTGTATCGTCGGTATTTCCTGTGTTAGGTCCTGCTCCCGAGGATACTGCTGCGTATCTAGTTGAAGAGCAGTACCCGACAGCTACCTTGTCAGGCAAGCAATCATTGATCATTCCGATACAACCAATCTTCTCGCTCATGCTCTCTTTTACTGCATTAAGGCAACAGCGAATGAACTGCTACTTGCTGCGGTAGTTGAACCCTATTCCCTTGCATGACCTGTCATTGCCACAGTAAATAGTTGAAACCCACTAGCATGTGTAGGAGTTGATTGAGCCATGTGATGTGTGATCCACCATGCTATTTGTTTATGTTGCCTGCTATGCTTAGAGTTGTGTCTGGTCTGATTCATCTGGGTGATGAATCAGAGTGAAACAGTCTTTCGATAAAGGGAAGGAAGTGTGGAATACGCATGGTAAAGGTATCGATGAAAGGCCATGTAGGAGTACATGGTGGGTTGTTTCATTGGAACCGTACATAGGACCCGAGATCTGTATGTGTGGTTCAAGTTGCAGTTACTACCATGCATTGGGCCCGAAACCAATGGACCCTCTCGACTTATTAATTACCCTTGATCTCTATCCAGGAGTTGCAACTAGTTTCTGGTGTTTATAGCTTACTGGAGGTCGTGCACAGCGCTGACCCTTGGGGTGGGTTGTGATGCGACAGGTACGTGGCACGGTGTACCGGTTGCCCGTTTGGTAACTCGGGAACCCTGTACACATCGTTTGGGGCCGTGAGCGACACCCCGGCCGGATCTCCCCACGGATGGAACCCAAATAGGCGATAAACCTGGACGAGAGACTTGAGTAGTTAGTCAGGTCGTGGCCGACACCCTCGCTGGGCTTCCGCTTGAAGGTTGCCGAGTACACGCCGAGTAAACGGCGATAAGCGGTGGAAGCGTGTGTGAAGAAGTACACCCCTGCAGGGTTATCAAACTATTCGAATAGCCGTTGTGCGCGGTACGAACTACTTGGTTACTCTTACAGTTCATAGACAAGTTGATGGATACTACTAAAAGCCTCAAGATAAGCGTGAGTGCCGTGGATGGCCCTTCCGTAGGATGACGGAAGAGGATCCTCGGTAGTGTATTGATGTGGTGACTAGAGGACTCGTGTTCGTAATAACATCTTGCAATCTGTTGGAAGTTGTAGTATAGGTTAGCCAAGGTCAAAGCTGGCATTCTGCTATAAACTCCACTACCCCCTTTGATAATGTTGCATGTATGATAGGTTCTGTGGTAAGACTTGCTGAGTACCTTTGTACTCATGTTTGATCAATAACTGTTGCAGAGGAGAACCCTGCCCCTACTGATGGGTTCTACATAGACGTTGACGTCGACGAGTAGCTTGACACCCAGACGGTGATCTGGAGCTTGTGAAGGGCCTTGTAGATAGTCAGGCTACACCAAGCCTGTTTTATTTTCTAAGTTGTCTGTACTCAGACATGTAGCTTCCGCTTGTGTTTGTATGACTGTATGACTTGAGTGTTGGGTCATGTGACCCCTACCTGTATGACTATGTTATGTATGGCTCTTGGAGCCTTTTAAATAAAGTACTTTGAGTCATAGAGTTCTGTTGTGATGCAATGTTGTATTTGCACATATTGAGCATATTGCGTGTATGATTGAAATGCTTGGTATGTGTGGGATCCGACACCTAGTTGTTTTCATTTGGTAGCCTATCTTACAGGGAAATGCCTCCTAGTGATTCCAATGAGCCTTGGTAGCTTGCTACTGCTCGGAACACGTAGGCTGGCCGGCATGTGTCCTTCTTCGTTCCTGTGTCTGTCCCTTTGGGGAAATGTCACGCGTTGTTCCTTTAAGTCCATGTAGCTTGCTACGACTTGGGTTCATACGTTGATGACCGACACGTTCGTTGCTGGGTCATGGATGCCTGTCTCTGTAATTTAGTGCCACTTTTGGATCATAACTAGCCATGTCGGCCCGGGTTCTATGTCATATGGATGCTAGCGACACTATCATATACGTGTGCCAAAATGCGCAAACGGTCCCGGGCCAGGTAAGGTGGCACCCGTGGGGTTACCGTGCGTGAGGCCGCAAAGTGATATGACGTGTTACAGCTAGATCGGTGTGACTTAGGATCGGGGTCCTGACAGCGTTGGCATCAGAGCTGGACTGCCTGTAGGTTTCTCAAGCCAAACTGGTCGATGTTGAGTCTAGAAAAATTCTTAGTTATATGTAGGGGAATTGATTGTGGAAGGGAACGTAAGGCTCTTTTTACTCCTTTACCTTATGCCCTTCTGATCTGAGTCTGTCTATTCTTTCTATGGGGATTTAGGACTAGGCCTCTTATCCTTACTAGGTTCACGTGTTACTAATCCGTAGACTCTAGGATTTATGGTTTCAAGCCTCAGTTCAGTTTCTATCCTTTTGAGTATGATGATTATTGAACCGGAACCTTGATATGGAATTGTTGAGTGGCTATGCTATCATTTGTATGATGTCTCAAATCTCTGTTTGAGCATTTACAGTTGTTATGCTGCCCGACTTCTTCCAGAAACACTAATGCCTTTGCATTATTTCGTGTTCAGATGTCTGGCCGCATTCCTCACCAAGTGGTTCGTTTGACTCGGTGCATTAATGTGCCCGGTCACACGGCCATGCTAGTCCGTGTGATGACTGAGACCGGTTATCGCTGGTATCCTGAATACATTGTGGAGGAACAGTATCGGGATTTCAATCAAAGTCAGTATTTATGCACAGTCCGGATATACCCCTCATATCCCGGAGCAAATGATCCCATCCATTGGTCTTATGGACTCGGGATTACCATCGAGATGGCAGTGCAGGATGCCGCTTATTCGATGATGACCATTCTCCGTGCTAGGCATGCCCTGTTGCTGAACACTGAGTTCTGTTACATGCCAGCTTCACTCCCCGGAGAAGAAGGCTACTACACTGGTCTGTATACTGATGTTGCTCATGAAGAGCCACTGCTTCAGACTACTGTTCAGATGTTGGAGGATAGGGACCGTGAGGTCCGTGCCCTCCGAATGGAGCTGTATAACACCCGAGCCGCTCACTGGACTACTTTGACACGGCTTGCACCTGCTGTGCACGCCGGATATCTGGACATGCGGGATTTGTATCCTGTGCGGACTCGTCTGCCTGATCGCATGGATTGGCGTGACGTTGGGGGTATTACACCTCCACGTGGGCGTCGGTTACCACCAGCATCGGGACCGAGACCACACCCATGCCCTTATGGTCCACAACCTTCGAGTGCTCGCGAGTTCCAAGATCCGTCTGTACCACTTCCAGGCTACGGTGGTAATCTTTACGAGGATTACTACGCGAATGTCTGAGCTAGTCCGTGGTAGTAGTAGTATTGTAATAGTTGTATTTCCACAGTCCTGCGTGTCTTGTGGAATATGACTAGTGTGTACTGAATTCCGGAGGTGTAGTTAAATAATGTATAGGAGCCTGGAATGCCTCTGATGGGATGTATCGTCTTTCACCGCAGTTGTACTTTAGCCTTGGCTTATACTAAACTTTGTATGGTGTGTATGACCACTGGTGTATATATAGCAGTTCCTATATTACCATGTCGTACGAATGAACATCTCTGCATTCTGTGTCATCCATTACATTCTGCACTTCTATGTCAAATTTTGCCATCCTTGTCTAAACCGTTGTTTTGCTTTTCCTAGGATGGTCAACACTCGCAACACTCCTGCTGCTCAGGAGCAGGGTGAGGCTAGTGGGGCTAGAGATGGAAATCTGCCCCAGCCACCCTCCTTGGCGGAAGTTATGCTTGAAGCAGAACGGAACAAGAGAGAGACCAACCGTCTGCTGGAACGCATAGAGCAAAACACTGGGTTCCGTCAGAGGAATGACGTGGTGTCAATCAACGATTTTATCAAGATGTGTCCACCGAAGTTCCATCACTCTACTGAACCTCTGGATGCTGATGACTGGCTACGTAGTATCACCCACAAGCTACACTCTGCCCGTGTGGCCGAAGCTGACAAGGTTATCTACGCCGCCTACCATCTTGAGGGCCCTGCCAGTCTTTGGTGGGAAAATTTTGAAGCTATGCGTCCTGCTGGCCAAGTCACTACCTGGGTTGAGTTCAGTGAGGCATTCCGTGAACATCACATTCCGGAAGGTCTCATGGATCGCAAGCGGGAGGAATTCTGCAATTTCACCCAGGGCCGTCTGACTGTGGATGGCTACAGTCGTGAGTTTGGTAATCTGGCACGCTATGCACCTGAGGAAGTATCCACCGATGCCAAGAAACAGGCGAGGTTCCGCAAGGGACTCAGCCCTGAACTTCGTCGTGATCTACGTCTGCACGTGTGCACCTCTTCCCAGAAGTTGGTTAACAAGGCTATCAGTGCTGAGACAGGCCAGACCGACTTCGAGGCCACCCGCAAACATACTCGAGACCTTGGTTCCTCATCCGGCTCTGGTTCTCACAAGCGCCGTGTATGGGTTCCTAACACTGCTCTGCCACCCAAGTATACACCGAGGCCATCCTATGAGGCGCCTCGTCCAACTCAACAGTTTGCACCTGCTAAGACCTATGGAGGTCCACCCTCCAACTTTGCTCCACGCACCACCACTGTGACATGTTTCAAGTGTGGAGAACCGGGACACTACATGCGTGATTGTCCCCAGAACCAGCCAGGAAAACCCGTTGGCCGTGGTAAGCCAACCGGCAAGGTGAACTATGTTAAGCCAATCCCCACTGCACGTGGTCATGTCAACTATGTTTCTGCTGAAGAAGCCTATGAGGATCCTAACGTCGTCCTTGGTACGCTTCTCGTAAACTGCCATCCGGCATCTGTTCTTTTCGATACTGGAGCATCCCATTCGTTCATATCTGAAAGCTATGCTCGATTGCACAACATGACTTTTTATGACATGCCTACTTCCATGGTTATTCAAACTCCTGGTTCAAAGTGGCAAACCTCTAGGGTAAGCCATGGAAATGAAATCCTTGTCGATAGACTTGTTTTCCTTGCATCTCTAATCGCTCTCAAGTCCTCGGACATAAACATCATCTTGGGTATGGATTGGATGACAACTCATTATGCCAAGATTGATTGCTTTACTAGGACCGTTCAACTTACACACCCATCCGGCAAGATAGTCAATGTCTTGACTCGAATGGCTGAATGTCAGCTCTACTCTCTTAATGCCAGCCCTCTACCAGAACTCGAAGATATCCCGGTAGTCCGTGACTTTCCGGATGTTTTTCCAGAAGAACTGCCAGGAGTTCCACCTGACAGAGATGTCGAGTTCGTGATAGATCTTATTCCTGGAACTGTCCCAATCTCTAGGAGACCTTATAAGATGGCACTACTAGAATTAGCTGAGCTGAAGAAACAACTTGATGAGTCCTTGCAAAAGGGTTTCATCCGTCCTAGCTCTTCCCCTTGGGCTTGCCCCGTCCTCTTCGTCAAGAAGAAGGATGGAACGGAGCGGATGGTTGTAGATTACCGACCTGTCAATCTGGTCACCATAAAGAATAAGTATCCGCTTCCCAGGATCAACGACCTGTATGATCAGCTCGCTGGATCCTCAGTCTTCTCTAAGATGGATTTGAGGTTGGGCTACCATCAAATCAAAATCAAGAACGGGGACATTCCTAAAACGGCTTTCGTCACTCGTTATGGCCAATACGAGTACACTGTCATGTCCTTCGGATTAACCAATGCCCCAGCTACCTTTTCTCGGTTAATGAATTCTATATGCATGGAGTACCTGGATAAATTCGTCGTGGTATACCTCGATGATATACTCATTTTCTCCAAGAACAAGGAAGATCATGCCGAGCATTTAAGGCTGGTATTGACGAAACTTCGAGAGCACCGCCTTTATGCCAAATTCTCTAAATGTGAATTTTGGTTGCCAGAAGTAACCTATCTAGGTCATGTAATCTCTGGCAAGGGTATTGTTGTCAATCCCGAGCGAGTTCAAGCCGTCCTTGATTGGACTTCCCCTGAATCGGTCAAGCAAGTTAGGAGTTTTCTTGGCTTAGCGAGCTATTGCCGACGTTTCGTCGAGAACTTCTCCAAGGTTGCTAAACCTCTAACCGAACTCCTCAAGAAAGATAAAAAGTTTGAGTGGACCCCACAGTGCGAGTCCAGTTTTCAGGAACTGAAAAGACGCCTGACATCTGCACCTGTACTGGTACCACCAGATTTTTCCAAAGATTTTATAATCTATTGCGACGCCTCGCGACAGGGACTGGGTTGCATTCTCATGCAAGATCGTCAAGTGATTGCATATGCATCCCGACAGTTGCGCCCACATGAGGATAACTATCCTACTCATGATTTAGAGCTTGCAGCTGTAGTCCATGCACTCAAAACATGGCGACATTACCTTCTTGGTAATCGCTGTGAAATCTTCACTGATCACCAAAGCTTGAAGTATATCTTCACCCAACCGGATTTGAATCTCAGACAAAGACGTTGGGTTGAGTTGCTCACCGACTACGATTTAGGAATCACTTATACTCCTGGCAAGGCCAATGTCATGGCTGATGCACTAAGTCGTAAGTCTTATTGTAACAATTTAATGTTACAACAAAGTCAACCACTTCCCCACGAGGAATTTCGTAAGCTTAACCTTCACATTGTTCCTCGAGGATTCCTTTCCACCTTGGTGGCAAAACTTACCCTTTTGGATCAAGTCATCAAAGCACAGAAGGTTGATCCCGGAATTTCCCGTATTAAGAGGAACATCAAGAAAGGAGTTGCAGGATGTTTCTCAATTGATGATCAAGGAGTCGTATTCTTTAGCAACCGCTTAGTGGTTCCTAAAGTGCGAAACCTAAGACGTTTGATCCTCAAGGAGGCTCATGAATCTCCTCTCATGATTCATCCCGGTAGTACCAAAATGTATCAAGACCGACGTCAAAGATTCTGGTGGACTAGGATGAAGAGAGAAATCGCTCAGTTCATTGCTAACTGCGACGTTTGTCGTCGAGTTAAAGCAGAGCATCAACGGCCTGCTGGCACCCTTCAACCTCTAGCTATTCCCGAATGGAAATGGGATAAAGTCGGTATGGACTTCATTACCGGGTTTCCCAGGTCCAGGAAAGGGAATAATGCTATCTTCGTCGTTATCGACCGCCTCTCTAAAGTAGCTCACTTCCTGCCTGTTCGAGAGAGTATTACCGCTAGCCAGCTAGCAGACTTATATATCTCTCGAATAGTATCACTACATGGTGTACCGTTGGAGATTAACTCAGACCATGGAAGTCTCTTCACTTCACGATTTTGGGAAAGTTTCCAGAATGCTATGGGAACTCATCTCTCTTTCAGTACTGCCTTCCATCCGCAGTCAAGTGGTCAAGTGGAACGAGTCAATCAAATTCTGGAGGACATGCTTCGAGCCTCTGTCATATCTTTCAGTATGGAATGGGAAAAATGTCTTCCATTTGCCGAATTCGCTTATAACAATAGTTATCAAGCCAGCCTGGGTAAAGCTCCCTTCGAGGTTCTATATGGACGAAGGTGTCGAACACCTCTTAACTGGTCAGAAACCGGCGAAAGACAATTCTTTGGCCCGGATATGATTCAGGAAGCAGAGGAACAAGTTCGCATCGTTCGTGAGAGATTGAAAACAGCCCAGTCTCGCCAAAAGAGCCAATATGATAGTCATCATAAGGCTGTGACTTTTGAAGTCGGCGATAAGGCTTACCTTCGGGTTACTCCTCTCAAGGGAACCCATCGCTTCGGTATCAAAGGCAAATTGGCCCCTCGTTACATCGGTCCTTTTCGCATTCTTGCCAAATGAGGAGAAGTTTCCTACCAATTGGAACTACCTCCGCACCTCTCCAGAGTTCATGATGTTTTCCACGTTTCCCAACTCAGGCGTTGCTTCTCGGATCCTATCCGTGGAGTGGACCACGAAATGCTTGATCTCCAAGACAATCTCACATATCGAGAATACCCCATTCGTATTCTTGATCAAACTGAGCGCACCACTCGACGCCACAATATCAAGTTTCTCAAGGTTCAATAGTCACATCATTCCGAGAGTGAAGCCACTTGGGAAAGGGAGGATCGTCTTCGACTTGAGTACCCCACCCTCTTTCCGGAGGAACCCGAATCTCGGGACGCGATTCTTTTAAGTGGGGGTGAGTTGTCACATCCCTAGCTAACCCCTGCATTAGGACTTGACTAGAGTGTGCATCATGTTTACTTTCAAAGAAACTTGAAATGGGATTAAAAGAAACCCCAGCACCCCCTCCCCTAACAACTAGGGTTTGCTAAAATATTTTCCAATGTACCCAAAATGCCCTTCAAAATGTTCATCATTTCTGCCTTGGTCTTAAACCTCTGCCAAAAATGGTGCACAATTTTCTAGGACAATCTAGGGCTTTGGATTAATTCATATGGTAATTGAATTTGGGCATTTAAATACTAGTAAATATTTTAAATGCTCAAATAATCATGAACTATAATGTTTCCTACTGTTCATATTATATACAGTAGGTATGACAAGTGTCATGAGTTATAAAAATGTTTAGGCATTTTTATTAAATGAACAAAGTTGCAAAAGAAATGAAACAGAAAAGAAAATAGAAAAAAGGAGAGAGAGAGAGAACACTTACCTGGCGCCCACCCGGCACACCTGCCGGCCCAGCCCAGCTGCCGCTCCAGCGAGCTGCTTGGCTCGGCCAGGCAGGCAGGCAGGTGCTCGACGGCGACCGCGCCGCGCGCCACGCAGCTGCCCGCCGCCCTGCTTCGCCCCCCGCCGTCCTGGAGGAGTGGATCGAGCGTCCACGTCTCCCCCGACCCCTCAGACACCTCCGTTTCTCCCCGGCTCCTCTCCTCTGCTCTCCCCGCGCCATGGCCGACGCCGCCGGGATCGCACCGTCGTAGTAACCACGTCCACCGTCGTCCCCGAGCTCCGCCGTGTTGTCCCTCGTCTCCGCCGTCCTCGACTGCTTCGACAGGCCGAGCCCCGAGCGCTCGCCCGCCCCGGAGACGCCCCCGAGCTCTTCTTCCCCAACTCCGGCCGCGGAGATCCCCCTCGCCGTGCTGCTCGGCTCCGACCACCTCCGAGCTCGCTTCGGTGCTCGCTGCAACCGCTGTGAGCCTAGCTACCTCCTCCCCCTCTCCGTTGGCCCCCTCTTGCCCTGTAACCCACTGCACGTAGCTCCACCGCACGCACCGCCGCCGTGCTCGTCGCCGGTGATGCTCCGGTGACCATTTGGTCACCGGCACCCGTCCATTGCACTCACCGCAGCACGTAGATGCGAACGGTGCCACGCACGCATCGCCTAGACACCTGCAGCCGCATCCCCGCACATGCCCGACGCCGGTCGCCGCCGTCGAGCTTGTTGCCGTCGTTTCCGGCCACCCCAGGTCCGGCGACCACCTCCATCCGATGCGGAAGAGCTAGGGCTCTCCAACGCACCCAACCACAGCTCGAACCGTGCACCACAGACGTTTTCCGAGGCACGCCGCCGCGTTTGGCCTCGCCGGCGGCTAAACGCCGGCGAGTTTGACCTGTTTTGACCACGGGTTTGACCCCCTGGGTCAATGACATGTGGGCCCTGCCCGCAAGTCAAACTCAGTTTAGGCGTTAACTTAATATTAATTAGTCAATTAGTTTAGTCACTGACATGTGGGCCGTGGCCCCACTGATAGCTAATTAGTTTTAGTTAACTTTAATTAACTCAGTTAATTAGCTGTGACACTGACATGAGGGACCCACTGGTCAGGTTTGACCTGGACTGGCCCTGTTGACTGGCTGACGTCAGCATGATGCCATGCTGACGCAGTAAAGGTTTTTCTGGGATTTTTAGATTTAATTTAATTCAGGAAATTCCAGAAAATACCCAAAACTTCTAAAAATCATATAAAATCAACCATAGCTCAGATGGAAAAGATTTATATATGAAAAATGATCAGAAAAATCCAATCTATCTAATGGCACTGGTTTCATGCATGTTTGAACAAGTTAACTTGCTGTTTATATCAAAAACATGATGATGCACTTATTTAAATAGTAGTTTGAATTTCAATTTGAATCCTTGATTCAAATAGGTTCAAACCCCTCTGGTCTTAGTTGCATTAGCCAACACACATGCATCTTGCCATGTCATAAACATGCATCATACTGTTGCATTTGCTTGTAAATGATTGTATCGTCAGTATTTCCTGTGTTAGGTCCTGCTCCCGAGGATACTGCTGCGTATCCAGTTGAAGAGCAGTACCCGACAGCTACCTTGTTAGGCAAGCAATCATTGATCATTCCGATACAACCAATCTTCTCGCTCCTGCTCTCTTTTACTGCATTAAGGCAACAGCGCGTGAACTGCTACTTGCTGCGGTAGTTGAACCCTATTCCCTTGCATGACCTGTCATTGCCACAGTAAATAGTTGAAACCCACTAGCATGTGTAGGAGTTGATTGAGCCATGTGATGTGTGATCCACCATGCTATTTGTTTATGTTGCCTGCTATGCTTAGAGTTGTGTCTGGTCTGATTCATCTGGGTGATGAATCAGAGTGAAACAGTCTTTCGATAAAGGGAAGGAAGTGTGGAATACGCTTGGTAAAGGTATCAATGAAAGGCCATGTAGGAGTACATGGTGGGTTGTTTCATTGGAACCGTACATAGGACCCGAGATCTGTATGTGTGGTTCAAGTTGCAGTTACTACCATGCATTGGGCCCGAAACCAATGGACCCTCTCGACTTATTAATTACCCTTGATCTCTGTCCAGGAGTTGCAACTAGTTTCTGGTGTTTATAGCTTACTGGAGGTCGTGCACAGCGCTGACCCTCGGGGTGGGTTGTGATGTGACAGGTACGTGGCACGGTGTACCGGTTGCCCGTTTGGTAACTCGGGAACCCTGTACACATCGTTTGGGGCCGTGAGCGACACCCCGGCCGGATCTCCCCATGGATGGAACCCAAATAGGCGATAAACCTGGACGAGAGACTTGAGTAGTTAGTCAGGTCGTGGCCGACACCCTCGCTGGGCTTCCGCTTGAAGGTTGCCGAGTACACGCCGAGTAAACGGCGATAAGCGGTGGAAGCGTGTGTGAAGAAATACACCCCTGCAGGGTTATCAAACTATTCGAATAGCCGTTGTTCGCGGTACGAACTACTTGGTTACTCTTACAGTTCATAGACAAGTTGATGGATACTACTAAAAGCCTCAAGATAAGCGTGAGTGCCGTGGATGGCCCTTCCGTAGGATGACGGAAGAGGATCCTCGGTAGTGTATTGATGTGGTGACTAGAGGACTCGTGTTCGTAATAACATCTTGCAATCTGTTGGAAGTTGTAGTATAGGTTAGCCAAGGTCAAAGCTGGCATTCTGCTATAAACTCCACTACCCCCTTTGATAATGTTGCATGTATGATAGGTTCTGTGGTAAGACTTGCTGAGTACCTTTGTACTCATGTTTGCTCAATAACTGTTGCAGAGGAGAACCCTGCCCCTGCTGATGGGTTCTACATAGACGTTGACGTCGATGAGTAGCTTGACACCCAGACGGTGATCTGGAGCTTGTGAAGGGCCTTGTAGATAGTCAGGCTACACCAAGCATGTTTTATTTTCTAAGTTGTCTGTACTCAGACATGTAGCTTCCGCTTGTGTTTGTATGACTGTATGACTTGAGTGTTGGGTCATGTGACCCCTACCTGTATGACTATGTTATGTATGGCTCTTGGAGCCTTTTAAATAAAGTACTTTGAGTCATAGAGTTCTGTTGTGATGCAATGTTGTATTTGCACATATTGAGCATATTGCGTGTATGATTGAAATGCTTGGTATGTGTGGGATCCGACACCTAGTTGTTTTCCTTTGGTAGCGTATCTTACAGGGAAATGCCTCCTAGTGATTCCAATGAGCCTTGGTAGCTTGCTACTGCTCGGAACACGTAGGCTGGCCGGCATGTGTCCTTCTTCGTTCCTGTGTCTGTCCCTTTGGGGAAATGTCACGCGTTGTTCCTTTAAGTCCATGTAGCTTGCTACGACTTGGGTTCATACGTTGATGACCGACACGTTCGTTGTTGGGTCATGGATGCCTGTCTCTGTAATTTAGTGCCACTTTTGGATCATAACTAGCCATGTCGGCCCGGGATCTATGTCATATGGATGCTAGCGACACTATCATATACCTGTGCCAAAATGCGCAAACGGTCCCGGGCCAGGTAAGGTGGCACCCGTGGGGTTACCGTGCGTGAGGCCGCAAAGTGATATGACGTGTTACAGCTAGATCGGTGTGACTTAGGATCGGGGTCCTGACAGGGGTCGTGCTTGGATGGGTGGCCATAACTGTTTTCATAGGGCACCGAACACACCGTTGGTACCTCGTGCCCGTGGTATGTGAAATAGGAGCAAGGCTCCAAAAATCTTAAGATGTGAATGTGGGGCACGGGGGTTACTACCAATCGAGTGGACTCCATATTAATATCGCCTAGGGAAAGATAGTGATCGGTTGCTTACCCCGGGTACTTGAGGTACCGCGGGTCGTGGATGACACGGAAAGTTCCCCGGATCTAGTGGATAATGTGTGCAACCTGTGCAGAGTGTAAAACTATTCGAATAGCCGTGTCCATGGTCAAGGACAGTTGGGTAACCGCTCTTGGGCTACGTCCAATGTTTGCGAAACCCTGTGTGTGTGTGCGAAAGCTCCGTTGGGTTTAAGTCAAAAGGACTTGACAAGATGAAGAGGTCATAGCTTGGCTATGTTGATATCTGTAACCTATAATTTTTTATCATGCATGCCGCAGATAGCTCATGCCATTGCACTCTCAAATTTCTGCTTTCCGCAACATATCCTATCTGGTGCTATTTTATATCATGTCATACTTGTTCCAAAAACTTGGGTTGCTTGCGAGTACATTCAAAGTACTCATTGGCTTGCCACTGATTATTTAAATTGGCCAGGCATGGAAGAGCAGGAATATGAAGAAGAATTCTATGGAGACGAACATGCGAACTAGGACGCTTTCCCAGTCAGAATGCATGTAGGGTTAAGGCAGATGGCATGGGTTCTACCTATCTACGAAGACTTCCGCTATTCGAGTTATTTGCTATTCAGCCCTTGAGGCTTTATCTATGTAATACTTGGCCATAATGGTCATAATTTGTGTAAGACGGTATGTATGGATGTAAGACTCTTGTTATTCAGCTTCTGTGTGTTCAGTGAGCATTGATCTCTGGGATCACTGTACACGTGCATTCGGTGATCTCGACTCTTAAGTCAGGGTCCCCACAACTGTTCCCGTCGATCTTGATTCCGGTCGCCAATAAATACTACCTTTCTCACGTCGTCTGCCTGCATTCTCATCTACATCCTCCCCTCGCTCGCCCCCGCTCTCTCTCTCTCAAAGCTCTGCCATGGCGCCACCGATCTGCCCATGCGCCGACGAGGAGTCGCCGCCCCCTAGGACGCTCATTCGATGAGCAGCGACGAGGAGGACCCCTACGCGCCGTCGGACGAGGTTTCACCGGACCCCCAACTTTGGATTGGTTTTGGGCCAGTACAATCTTTGTCTGTGGAAGTCACTGTCGCCGGCTGAGAAAGCCAGGCGAGTGGCGTTCAAGAAGGAGATGGCAGAGGAGAAAGTGAGGTACCAGGTGGCCTTTAAAGCCCGTGATGCCGCCTGGAAAAAGGAGAAGGTGGAGCTTTGCGGGTGGGCGCGTCATCATGTGGAGGAGGTGTACAAAGATGGGTACTCCTATGGAGGAAGGCCAAAGGTGCGAAGCGCCTCATCGCTGCGTGGAGGTGCGCTGATAAGCTCCGGTGTGCCACCGACGAGGAGCTCCGGTGGGCGCCCAACGAAATGGCAAGATCGTCCGCGCTCGTCTGCCAGCAAGAGGCAGATCAGTACGTCAAGCGCTGAGAGGCGGAGGAGGCGGAGTACTGCCTCCATGCTGGGATGACACCGCGCATAAGGAGTGGTTATTAGTTTTTAGTATTGTTTGTTTTCAATTTTATGCATTGTACCTAGTAGTTGAGTATCATCACGTATATGTGATGATATTATATATATTTTGTGATGAACTAATGAACAATTAATATATATATATATATATATATATATATATATATATATATATATATATATATATATATATATATATTATGAATTCCATTTTCTATCTATTTTGGTATACTAATTTGAATCTAGCTGTTATCATCCACATATACAGAATGGAAAACGTATATACACACATTGAAACAGAACATATAAGAACGGAAAACAGAGTACACACATTGAAACAGAGCAATACCATGATTGTTGTTAATACATAGTTATCCACGTCGAAACGACTCAACAAAATAAAACGCGTCCATGAGACGATGACTAGCAGCCCTTGCATACGGTAGCTCTTGGCTCTGCCTAAACTCGTGCAGGCGTTCGTCCAAGTGGTCGACACGCTCGCGGTAAATATGGAGCGCGATCTCGACCTCCAAGTTGGCTATTTCACCCGAGATCACTAGCTCGAGGCTGCGACGGCCATGTTCCTCTACTGTGCCCAGGTGGACACCTGGGCCAAGGAGGCGGTCGAGCCTACGGACCAACGCGTTAGCATCCAGCGAGCCACGGACAAGGTGAATGGCGCCACCCATGCGAACGGCGCGGCAGGCGTCCAGTGCAAGTACGGCGCGGCCGGCCTCTAGTGCAAGTACGGCGCTGCGGGCCCCTGCCCACTCCTGGCGAGGAATGGGGGTACTGACGGGACGTGTACCCAGTTGCGACACCGTGTTGACAGCAGGCAAGCGCCGACGGATCCGCTCTTGCTGTGCGGCGCGCCGTGCCTCTCGCTCTACGGTGCTCCAATGGTCTCGCCTTGCGGCCAGCCGCAGCCTATCGACGCGGACACGCTCAGCTTGCTCTGCGGCTCGCCATCGATCATGTTGTGCAGCGAGCTACAGCCTGTCGGCGCTGACATACTTATCTTGATACACGGCGCTCAAGCGCCATGCGCCAAAGGTCTACTCAACCCTGGCGATGACACACATCATGGCATCATCCATCGTGTTGCCGGGGAGCGCCTCAGCGTCGACGGGCCGTGGTGCCTGCTCATTTTCCTCGTCGACGAGGTTGATGGCAGAGGCGGCGCTTTGGCGGGTTGGCATACTTGGAAAAGGTGGATGTGCTACAGGATGCGCTTGTTGCCTCCGTGCATCGCGTGTCACCTAGGTTTATGCGCAATATCTCTGGGTGGCGGGAAACAGGTGAGGAAATGGCGGGAAACGGTGGCGTATTCACAAAGCACCATCAATTAATGGAAACTTAGCATAGAAGGAACATCGAGCTAGCACAAGAAGTAGATGATAATCAGATGAAGACGGACCACACTAGGGAACCCGTCGGTGATGAATTCATCAATCGCAAATGGTTGAATACTAGCAAGCGTTTCCCCACAACACACACAGCTTATTCGATCACAAACAGGTCGGATGGATCAACTGTATGATACGTATCGCACATTGTCAAAAAGTAATGCGGTAGACCTTCTTTAACATGTCTTAAAAAATCAAAACAAGGACCTTGAGGTTAATTCCACCCCACAACACACACGTCTTATTCCATCACAAACAGGTCGGATGGATCAACTGTATGCCACGTATCGCAGATTCTCAAAAAGTAATGTGGTAGACCTTCTTAACATGTGTTAAAAAAAATTCAAAACAAGGACTTTGAGGTTAATTCCAATGATGGGATGTATCATAAATGTACTTAATGGACCTTTAAGATACATCCAGTCAATGGGATTAGCATCAAGACAATTAAGATACATCCAGTAAATAGGATTAACATCAAGACAACTTCCCATCCACTCACCCATCACATGGCTGCTCCAGCCTGAGCACAATTAACTTGTGAGTTCTCCTAGATGAGCTATTGGTGGAACATCTAGTCCTTGCTGACATAGGATGCCCTCTTCGCATCCTTATGGTGTACCCGGATGACCGCCCGTCACCCAATGGCTAATAGATGTTGTGTAGACAGAGCATATCACATACGTCTTATTAGACGCAATTGTTTGTGTTATTATCGGTCTTCGCACACATTTCTGTTTACGGACTTGTTTTTTACGTATCACACACATATTGTTATATTGAACCGTTTCTGTTCTCTTGTCTCAACGCATACAGTTCATCCGAGTGAACCGCATGCCATATATCTTACACACCTTGATCTGGCTGACCGTTTCTTTCGTGTTGCCTAATCACAAACAGTTCACCGAGTGAACCGATGATGTATTGTAACAGCCCAAATTTTCAATTTGGAATGTTAT
Organism: Secale cereale; assembly: GCA_902687465.1. Lineage (NCBI taxonomy): Eukaryota > Viridiplantae > Streptophyta > Magnoliopsida > Poales > Poaceae > Secale > Secale cereale. The sequence goes on from LR738709.1 coordinate 513,640,194, forward strand.
ACATAGATCATACCGCATCTGCATATTTCTTTGCATTTTGTGCGTGGCGATCCTCGAAAATTCTAAGCAACTCAAGGACCTACGGAGAGAGTTGGGAATTCCACCGTTTTGTATTTGAGTTTACTCGAATACCGGTACGAGGATAGCGTTGGTTTTAATTATTTTTCCCCCCTAAAAATATTTCTAAATAAAACATATGAGCGGAGATAATATAACTTCTCAAAAATAACAGAAATATTGGACGAAAAATATTAAAATTACTTTTGGTATTTTATTCGGAGTTATTTGCGACTTTTATTTGCATAGGAAAAATACACATTTTTCAAAATTGCATTTAGGTCCGGGAAAAATGTTCACCTTGTCCTAAATATTATTAGACGATGGTGAAAATTTATTTCGGGATTTTTGGAGTCGGTTTAGTATTTATTTTGTTAGGTTTCGTACGTCAAAACTCGTTTAAAAAAAAAGGAAACCGCCTTTGGGCCGTGTTCGGCCAGGACTCCCCCTGGCCGAGGCCTTTATAAGCCGTCGAGGCCCAGTCGCCGCCCTAGCCAGCCGGCCTCGCCCGCCCCGCCAAACCCTAGCCGCCGCGCCGCCTAGCCGCCGCCGCCGCGCCGCCTAGCCGCCGCCGCCGCCGTTGCCCGTCGCCGCCGCCGGACCCACAGCCGCCGCTGGAGTTCGTCGAGGTAGCCGCCCGCCGCCCCGGTTTTCTAGAAGAAACCGACCCGGTTTTTTTGACAAAACTCTAGTTTCGTTTTTTTAGATTAGATCGTTTTTTTTTGTTTAGTTATTTAGCAGACGTTCGTCCGTACGTTCGTTTTAACGAACGTTGTTCGCCCGTTAGCCGCAAACAGCGAACGGTCGTTCGTTAGCCTGTTCGTCAGTTTTCTATTTTGGGGTATTTATCCGCGATTATTTCGATCGTGATTTCTGCCCTGATCTTGTTTTTTGTTTTTCTTTTCGCTCGAGAGTCGGAATCAGGTGATTCAAAATCCCAGATCTTCGTATCGATGCCCTCTTTCTGTTTAATCAACTTGAACAATGTTTTGGCTACTGTAAAATTTGACCCGAGATCAAACTAGTAAACAAACCTCGTTTCTTTCGCAGTTTGAGTTTCGTTGCTTCTTTCGATTTGATTCTTTTTGCAAACCGGAGTTCTTAAGTTGAACTTTCTAGTTAGATCTTATCTTTTGGAGTTTTGTTTGTGCATCATTGCTTGATTGGTTATGTATGCTATTGTTTGCTTGCGATAGAATACCCGGACTGTGAAGCATGCTACTATGAGTCTCTAGGTTTTGCCAATCGTCAGCAAGGCAAGTAACACTTTGATCATACCCTTTATTACCCAGTTTTTATGCATTAGATCAAACCGTCACACATTGCATGAGTAGGATCTCTTAACTTGTGGGACTGGGAATTAGATTGAGGTAGAACCTATTACCTGCATTATTTTCAAACCCTTGGGAGTTACTTCTACGTTATGCTTAGGTTGCCATGCTATGCTCGTAGATGTGGTTTGGGTTTGAGTGAAATCCATGACATATGTGATTTTTAATTAATGGTTCAAACTTCAGGTGGCTACTTGAATACACATCTGGGTGGATTGGTTGCAGGGCACCTGGGTATCCAGTGTTGTCGTAGGAAATCCCGGGGTTCCATGTGATTGTCCTATGGAATGCCACCCAGGCTCAAAGGGATCATAAAACTATTCATGCTAGAAACTTCCGTGTGCAGCCACAATGCCATTATGGGCTCTGGCATAGTATGAGTAAGTTGTGTGAGCTCTTTCGTGGTGGACTAGCAGATGTAAGGGAAAGTAGGTGTACGGGTCCATCTGGGGTAAAGAATAAATGCTTCTGAAAGACTGTGTCTCGGTCATCCGTTTCTCAAACACCATGCACTACGAGAAATCCAATGGAGGAGATTGATACGTCCAAAATGCATCTATAATTTCTGCTTGCTCCATGCCCCTTTTGTGTGATATTGCTATGATATTTATACACTTCCATACACTTTTGATCATATTTGGACTAACCTATTAACTCTGTGCACCCCAGTGCCAGTTTCTGTTTTCTGCTGTTTTTGTATTTCAGGTTTTCCCATTACGTGAACTGCCAGAAAAATTCCGGGAAAAATATATAAAAAATCAGCGTTCCGGAAGCTTCCATGCGGCCAAAGTAGGGCTGGAGGGGGGCCACCAGGCCTCCAGGCGGCCAGGGGGCGCCCCCCTAGGCCGGGCCGCTAGGGCGCCTGGGCCCCCCAGGCCCCCTCTGACGCCCCCCTTTGGCATATATTTACACCGCGTCCCGAAACCCTCGAGGACGGAACCCTTTTTCGCGATCTCATCTCTGTTCCGCCGCCGCCGCGCTTCCAAGATCGGGAGCACCAGGAGAACTCTTCCCGGAACCCTGCCGGAGGGGAGGATCACCACCATGGACGCCTCCCAGATGAGTTGTGAGTAGTCTCCCTTGGACCATGGGTCCATGACCAGTAGCTATGTGATGTTCTCCTCCCCTTCTTGGTCTTCACTAATTAGACCTCGTGAGCTGCCCTACATGATCGAGGCACATATGTAATCCTTATGTTGTTGCTATGATGAGTTTGCTGGGATCCGATGGATTATGAGATTATGTTCAGATTGTGTTTGAGTAATATATTTGATTTACCTCTTTTATATTTATGTTCTTGAGTAATTCTTGCATGTTCTCCGTTGCTGTTTATTGCTTTGGCCAAGTAGTAGGTAGTAACTCCAAGAGGGAACGTTATGCTTGATTGTGGGTTCATGCCCCTCGATGACTAGTTTGAGTGACAGAAACATGAGTCTAGGGGATGTGCTGTTGCCACAAGGGGGAAAACAACGGTGCTTGTACTCGCGGGTGCAAGGATTATTTACTTTACGCAAAGTTCTTTTAATGCAGTTGTCTGTTGCTTTGAGTTTACACTATGGGTGGGACTCGCAACTTAATACCAGCGAGATGTTCTGGATAGATATCTCAAGGTGGATGATTAGTAGTAGATGCAGATGGATTTCGGTCTACTTGCCTTGGCGTACCGCCCATGCTTTGAACCTCTACCTTTCTTGCAACATAGTTAGCATTGGTTTGCGCACATAATCCTGTCAATTGCCCAGCTATAATTCGTTTACCTCACATAGCTATTTTATCATCTTTTGGGAGAGAGACATCACTAGTGAACATCACGGGACCCCAGTCCATATTACCATCACTAATCACATCCACTATTTACTTTCAGTTCTTACTTACTAGTTGCAGTTATACCTATCATCATTATCTCTTGCGTTTGATCCTTTGTAAACGAAAAGGCCGGAGGGATTGACAACCTCTCTGTACTCATTGGTAGCAAAGTTATTTGTATCTGTGTGCAGGTCCAGTCGATTGCTAAATATCTGGCGCCGTTAGCAGTTAACACCTTCTTGTTGAACCTTGGAGTCTCAGGGGAATTCGATTCTTGGTATCTTTGCCAAGGGAAAACTACCGCTACACTGCATCTCAAACCTTCCACTTGGGGTAACCAACGAGGGGCGAGAAGCCATCAAGCAAAGTTATCTGGCGCCGTCGCCGGGGACTCCACTCTTCAAGATAGGGGAGTTGCACGCTATCTTTTACCTTTGCTTTTTAGTCTTGTTAGTTTACCTTTCAGTTTTTGCTTTAGTATCCTTTATCAAAAATCACAAAAATAGTTATCTTGCTTGCTTGCTACTATGGGTTCCACCAAAAACACTAAATGGGAGGAGTACACCCCTTCTTCCATCACGCCAATCACCACTGTCGGGATCTACAAAAGTAATAAACCTTGTGATTACGTTAGTTTTAATGGAGAGTTGTGCCCATGGCATGGTCTCCCAGGAAAAGAGTATGAGCTTCAGTTTAAAGTTGCTCCTATGCTTCCCCAAACTTGGGAAGACGTTCAAACTCTTATAATAGAGAGCAATTCAAACAAAGAAGATGACACTACAATTCTGCTCAATAATGATAAAATTGATTTTGATAATTGTAGTCTCTCAGAAGTTGTCACCTTTTTACAAAGAATGGCTAGAGATCCCTGCACTAGCACGCTTAATCTTGCCTTTACAGAGCATATCACTAATGCTCTTATCAAAGCTAGGGAGGAGAAACTTAGAGTAGAAGCCTCCATACCTAGAAAGCTAGAAGATGGTTGGGATCCTATGATTAAAATTAAGTTGAATAACTTCTCTTGCTATGCTTTATGTGATGTTGGAGCTAGTACCTCTGTTATGCCCAAAAGAATATATGATATGCTGTCGGTGTACTAAAGTAGGGGTACCTTAGTATCCCGACTTATACACAGGCAGTAGCAGCGTCCCATGGTCTGGCTCACCACGCGCCCGCCAAAGCCCACTCTAGACCCCTTTTAGGCCATTCAAGAACAAAGTATTCAAGTTAAGAGACAAGACCCCGGCAAGAGGAGCTTGCCGGGAGGGCCGCACCAAGCTCAAGGACACCTTTTCAGCACAAGGCCCTGGCAAGAGGTGCTTGCCAGGAAGGCCAAAGAACGGCTCCTTAAGAAGAAATATCGCGGCGCGTCATGCGCCCCGGCAGGACCCGAAGAGCGGCAAACTTTCGGGTCCGGCAAGTTTGCGACCCCGGCAAGGTGCTTGCCGGGGGAAGCCTACGCTGTGTGCCTGCGCTCCAGCTCATCGGGCCACGCGTCGCCCTGGAGCCCCTCCAGGGGCACGTGGCAGACGGCTGTGCAGCCTGAGGGACACGCTGGCGAGCCGCGGTGGCAAAGCCATCGCCGTGGCGAACGGAGGCGCATGGACGGACACTTTTGGGGCGACGGCGACGGGCATTCAATGCCCTTGTCCCCCACCGTCAGAGTTAGGTGAAGACCACTGTTCATATAATGTTCATGCACTGTTACAACTACCACCGATTTTATGTTTTTACCCTCCTCTACGATTGACACCTGTCGGTGACCCCTTTGAGCTATAAAAGGAGGCCCATGCACAACGTAGAGGAGGTTCGATCCCAGAAACTCGCTCACTCCCTCGCTCGGTGTAGCTGGTACTGTAGATCTTCAAGCTCCCGAGCCCGAAAACTCAATACAACCAAAGCAGGAGTAGGGTTTTACGCGTCCGCGCGGCCCGAACCTGGGTAAACTGCCAGCGTGTGCTCCTCGATCTGCTCTCCGTGCTCCCTCCGCTCCCTTACCGCAACGTAGAAGGGGCTCCGGTCCCATAGGTGTTCGTGGGTGATCAGTTTCCCCGACATCTTTGGCGCGCCAGGTAGGGGGCGTCGAGGTTGTGCGAACCTGATCCGGCGCTCACGCGGGTGCAACCTTCAGCAACCTCTCCAGCTTCATCAACTTCATCGACTATATCAACATGCCTCCGAAGAAGAAGGCTTCGAAGGTCGGAGGCCCGTCTGCGTCGATCCCGCCGCCACCAGAACCAACGGCTGGTGGGGTAGACGTTGGCGGAGGGGTGGACGCCGGTGAGGACCCTCGCGGCGCCGCCAAGTCCAAGGACAAGACGGACGACCGGGCGAACTCAAAGACCTCGGCGTCCGTGCACTCACCACGTCCCTCTCAGGAGGTCCCGGACCAGCAGCGACGTGGTACCGGGGCTACCATACGCTTGCTGGGGCGGGGACAAGCCGGTGGGTCGCGGGATGCTCAAGGCCAGCGCGCTGGTACGAGCAAGGCGCGGTCGCCGGGGCGAGACCATGCTCCTTCTAACCCCGTTAGAAGTCCGAGCATATCTCGCTCCTCGCACCGCTCGCCACCGCTTCCCTCCTCTCCAGCAGAAGCTCTTGCTAGAGCCCAACTGCTCCTCGACTTCCCTCCAGCGGCAGACAAGGCCGAAGACTGGAGGGCGACTATCAAGAGCCTCATCGCCTTCGCCAACAATGACACGCCGCAGCAGCCGGCAACATCGCGGCCGCGGCAAGTCGACCAAACGAGGGCCGATGGAGACAAGACCGCCGGGGGTGCAACTACCGTGCACTCCCCGCCGCGAAAGCAGAAATCGCCACCCCGCCGGATCAACGTCGACAACGACTCTACGGCATCGTCGGATCCGTGGGCTCGCCGCGATCAGCGCCAAGTCCTCGACGACAGGCGACAAGAGGACGCTCGAACTTGTATCGAGCGTCGACGAGAAGCCCGAAGACAGTCCGACCAGCGCGCTGGGACTGCTGCCGACATGCACGCGCCCGGTGAACCGGGCGACTTGCCATACGCGGCAGGTTGCCCTGCGTTCACCCGAGAGCTGCGGCAAGTCCAGTGGCCCAGCATGAAGAACTTCAAGCACGACGTACCGGAGAAGTACGACGGCAAGACACATCCCTCGGAGTTCCTCAGCATCTACACCATTGCGGTGCAGGCTGCCGGGGGACGCGTCGAGAAGATCTTAGCAAACTACTTCCCGCTCGTGCTCAAGCCAAATGTCAGATCCTGGCTCATGCACTTGCCGGAGAACTCCATATCTTCTTGGGCGGATTTGTGCCACCAGTTTGTTGGCGCCTTCACGGGCGGCCACAAACCCCACGGCCAGGAGAGCGATCTCCACATCCTTGCCCAGAAGGAGGGAGAATCCCTGCGGAAGTATATCCAAAGGTTCAATCGCGTTCAGCACAACATCCCCGATGTCCACCCTGCCGCGGTTATCAGCGCGTTCCACCAGAACGTGTGTAACCGCCGGATGAGGGAGGAGATGGCGATGACCAAGATCCGAGACGTCAGCGAGCTTTATGCTCTGGCTAACAAGTGTGCGCGTGCCAAGGAGGGGAGGAGACTCCCCGGAGAGGATACTGGAGCAGGAGGAACAGACAGTGAGGATGCCGCCCCAGCAAGGAAAAACCGGCGGCGGAACAATAGAAAGAAGAAGAACAAGGAGGTACTGGTTGTCGAGCAGTCCGGCAAGGAGGCTCCCGCCAAGAAGACACAGGCTGGTGGCTCCGGCTAGAAGTCCGCCCCTATAGCGGCAGCCGACAAGCAGGATGGCTCCGACAAGCAGTACTGTAAGATCCACCGCACCAAGGGCCACGATCTCCAGAACTGCAAGAGGGTAGAGTACCTCGTAGAACAGCAGAAGGCTGAATACGAGCGTCGCGACAAGGAGAAGGCCCAAGGAGGCGGGGGAGAGCCCAGCAAGAAGCGGCCGTTCAATGGCCGGGGAGGACGCCGCGGCAAGGCCAAGCAGCGGCAAGGAGACAGGCCTCCCCGGGGCCGCGACAAGGATGAAGACGAAGACGATGATGAGGACATGGATGAAGGAGATAATAGCGAGCAGGAGTTCCAGAAGGCCACAGAAGTTATGTGTGTCGACGGAGGTGCCTCTCTGCACACTTCCCACCGCCAACTCAAGCAGTGGGTCCGGGAAGTGAATGCAGCTGAGCCACCCGTCGAGTCACGCAGGCTGCTGAAATGGTCCGGCACGCCCATCTTTTTCGACCTTGAGGACCACCCTGACCGCACAACAGCGGTCGGGTGTTTGCCGATGTTGGTTTCACCAACTATCCGCAACCTCAAGGTCACCAAGATGTTGGTCGACGGCGGGGCCGGCCTCAACTTGATCTCCTACGCTGTGATCAAGAAACTGCAGATCCCCGACAGCGAGCTCGAGGAAACCGGGACGTTCCAAGGAATCAACCCGGGAAGGAGCAAGCCGAAGGGGAAAATCACGCTGCCGGTGACCTTTGGCGGAGAGCTCAACTTCAGGACGGAGAGGATCACGTTCGACGTTGCCGATATCCCATTGCCATATAATGGGATACTTGGCCGTCCTGCGCTCGCCAAGTTCATGGCAGCTTCCCACTATGCGTACAACATGCTCAAGATGCCGGGGCCGATAAGCGTCATCTCTGTCCCCGGCGACAAGAAGGACGCGCTTATCTGCGCCGACAAGATCTACCGGGACGCAGCAGCTGCGGCAGACAGCAAGGCACTTGCCGCTGAAGCTCCCGGGGGGAAGACCAAGACCAAGTCCGGCAAGAGCTCTGGAGCCCACTCCGGCAAACGAACCTCTTCGGAGTGCTGCGCCGCCGTCGAGGATGCACCATCGAGCTCCACCGGCAAGTGCAAGAAAGGAATGACAGCTCCACCGGCAACCAAGAAGGTGTCCGCCAAGGAGGACGGCACTGGTGGTACCTTCACCATCAGTGCTACGCTCGACCCCAAATAGGAAAGCGCGCTCGTTGCCTTCCTGCGGGCGAATGTCGACGTGTTCGCATGGCAGCCGTCTGACATCCCCGGCATTCCCAGGAAGGTAATTGAGCACAAGCTTGCTGTTTGTCCACACGCGCGGCCCGTCAAGCAGAAGGTCAGGAAGCAAGCTGTGGAGCGCCAAGAGTTCATTGCCGAAGAGATAAAGAAGTTGGAAGCAGCAGGCCTGGTTAGAGGTGTACTCCATCCTACATGGTTGGCTAATCCAGTTGTCGTGCGGAAGGCTAATGGGAAATGGAGACTTTGCATCGACTTCACTCACGTGAATAAAGCCTGTCCCAAGGATCCTTTTCCCTTGCCACGTATCGACCAGATTGTCGACTCCACGGCTGGATGTTAGTTGCTTTCATTTCTCGATGCATACTCAAGATACCACCAGATATTCATGGCTGAGGAAGATGAAGAGAAGACTGCATTCATTACTCCATGTGGCACATACTGCTTCATACGCATGCCCTTTGGATTGAAGAATGCAGGCTCAACATTTGCAAGGGTGGTACACGCTGCTTTTGAGCCACAGATACACAGGAATGTAGAGGCCTGCATGGATGATATAGTGGTCAAGAGCAAGAGCAAGGATACCCTGATGCAAGATCTGGGAGAGACCTTTGAGAATCTGCGCAAGATACAACTCAAGTTGAACCCCGAGAAGTGCGTTTTCGGAGTCCCCTCCGGCAAGCTTCTCGGGTTCTTTGTGTCCCAGAGGGGGATTGAAGCCAATCCCGACAAGATAAAAGCCATCGAGCAGATTGAAGCCCCGAAGCGCGTCAAGGACGTAAGGAGACTTGCTGGTTGTGTGGCTGCCCTCAGCAGGTTCATTTCAAAGTCTGCAGAACGCGCCCTGCCTTTCTTCAAAATCTTGAAAAAGGCAGGTCCTATGAAATGGACTCCGGAAGCGGAGGCAGCGCTGCAAGACTTGAAAGGATACCTATCCTCCACTCCAATACTTGTCGCACCTAGGCCACAAGAGAAGTTGCTGTTGTACCTAGCGGCAACCAATCAAGTGGTTAGTGCTGCGTTGGTAGCGGAGAGAGAGAGGCGGATGAGGAACCCACATCCCCGGTAAGCGCATCCGGCGACAAGCAGGGGGCTTCCCCGACAAGCTCTGGCCCCGACAAGGACAGGTCTGCGCAGGAACAAGGAGGAGTGCGAAAGAAGATGGTGCAGCGCCCAGTTTATTTTGTAAGTTCCCTCTTGCAGGGGGCTAGATCAAGATATTCTGGGGTGCAGAAGTTATTTTTTGGCCTCCTCATGGCCTAAGGAAGTTGCGTCACTACTTCCAAGCACACGAGATAACAGTGGTCACTCGCTTTCCATTGAAGAGGATATTGCAAAATCCAGAAGCAACAGGCAGGATCGTCGAGTGGGCACTGGAGCTGTCGAGCTTTGGTCTCAAGTTTGAGAGTACTTCAACCATACAGAGCAGAGCTTTGGCAGAGTTCATAGCAGAATGGACACCAACACCAGATGAAGAAGTTCCAGAGACAAGCATCCCCGTCCAAGAAACAAGCAAAGAATGGATAATGTACATCGATGGTGCCTTCTCGCTGCAAGGCGCCGGCGCGGGCGTGTTACTCATAGCGCCCACCGGAGAGCACCTCAAGTATGTTGTTCAGATGCACTTTCCCAAGGAGCAAGCGACAAACAATACTGCTGAGTATGAGGGTTTGCTTGCCGGTCTCAGAATTGTGGCCGAACTTGGGATCAAGAAGTTGATTGTGCGGGGAGATTCACAATTGGTGGTCCGACAAGTAAACAAGAGTTACCAGAGTCCTTTGATGGAGGCTTATGTCGATGAAGTGAGGAAGCTTGAAGAACACTTTGAAGGTCTGCAGATGGAGCACGTTCCAAGAGCTCAGAATGATATCACAGATGGCCTCTCAAAGTGTGCTGCAATGAAGTTACCTGTGGAACCAGGGGTCTTCGTGCTCAAGCTAACTCAACCATCCGTTACACCATCAGTTGGGCAAAGCAAGAAGAGGAAGTTGGTCTCCGGCGACTACTTGCCGGCGGATCTCCCCGAAGCCGCCGCCAAGATCCCCAAGATCAGCAACCAAAATGCTAAGGAACAGTCTGCTCCTGCGGACCCAAGGGTTTGTACAGTTGAAGCAGGCGTTCCCGACAAGCCTTGCCCTGGCAGGCTTGCCGGGGAACCCTCAGCTCCGGCAGAGCCGCAGGTTCTTACCGTAGAAGCTGAGGTTCCCGCAGCAGCACTGATGCCTTTAGTCCTTGTTGTTGAGCCTCAGGCTCCAGCATGGGCACAGCAAATCGTCCGTTTTCTTCAAACTGGAGAACTTCCCGAAGAACCAGAAGAGATAGAAAGAATAACCAGACAGTCAAGTATGTACCAGTTCGTTGGCAACGAACTGTACAGAAGAAGACTCAACGGTGTCAGGTTGAAGTGCATTTCCTGGGAAGATGGACAGAAGCTATTGGCAGAAATACACGGAGGCATGTGTGGCCACCACATTGGCGCAAGAGCACTTGCCGGGAAGGCGTTCCGGCAAGGTTTCTTTTGGCCAGAAGCCCTCCAAGACGCAACTGCACAAGTAACCAAGTGTGAAGCGTGTCAGTTCCATGCCAAACAAATACATCAACCAGCTCAAGCTCTCCAGACAATCCGTTTGTCCTGGCCCTTCTCGGTCTGGGGGCTCGATATCCTCGGCCCCTTTCCCGGCGCCATCGGGGGCTTTGAGTACTTGTACGTTGCAATCGACAAGTTCACAAAGTGGCTAGAAGTGGAACCAGTGAGGAACGTGACAGCACAGTCAGCAGTCAGGTTCTTCAGGTCAATCGTTTGCCGTTTCGGAATCCCTAACAGGATCATCACCGACAACGGCACGCAATTCACAAGCCGCACCTTCATGCAGTACGTCCAAGACCTTGGCGCCAAGGTCTGCTTTGCTTCTGTTGCTCACCCGAGGAGCAATGGTCAAGCAGAGAGGGCAAATGCTGAAGTGCTGCACGGGCTCAAGACAAGAACCTTCGACAGGCTGCACAAGTGCGGAAGAAACTAGATAGAGGAGTTGCCGGCGGCTCTTTGGTCAATCAGGACGACACCAAATCGAGCCACCGGACAGACACCCTTTGCTCTTGTCTATGGAGCAGAGGCAGTTCTCCCCACGGAACTCGTATATGGGTCTCCTCGAGTGCTCGCTTACGACGAGCTCGAGCAAGAGCAACTGCGGCAAGATGACGCATTGCTCCTCGAGGAGGAACGTCTCCAGGCTGCTGTACGAGCTGCTCGATACCAGTAAGCCTTGCGTCGCTATCATAGCCGCAAGGTCAAGGCTAGGAGTCTCGAGGAAGGCGACCTTGTTCTTCGGCGCGTTCAGTCCGCCAAGGGCTCTAACAAGTTGATGCCGAAATGGGAAGGCCCTTATCGGGTGAGACAAGTCACAAGGCCCGGCGTTGTCCGCCTTGAGACCGAAGAAGGCTTACCGGTGAGCAACTCCTGGAACATAGAGCATCTTCGCAAGTTTCACCCATAAGGCGCGGTTGCCGTGATCCGCTCCGGCAACCACCTTTTGTACAAGTCTTGCCGCTGTTGCATATAAACATTTGTACATAGCCGGGCGCAGACCCCGTGCATCAGTAAAACTTTTGTGCTTCGCACTGTTTGTCATTTCATGCTTTTCCTTTTACTTGCATGCATCATCTGACACCTTGTGCAGCACGCATCCCCGGTAAGCAAAAACAAGCCGCAGGGCTCCATACTTGTGTTTCCTCCTCTTTTCCTTTCTCTCTTAAAACAGAAGAAGTGTTCCTCGCGCACAAGTTTGCCGGGGGGAAGGAGATGGAGGCATGGACCAAGTGTTGTTCAAGAAATGAAAGCCTTGCCGGGAAGCAAACAATCCGCGAAAGCTAAGTTACCAGAGTTTGAGCAATTCAGTTTTTTTTTAAATTCTTAGTTGTCTTCCTTGAACAACCACACTTTGTATGGAAAACCTGTGCGCGGAGGAACCTACCCGTGGCTAGCCGCACCCTTACTTTGTTTCGAGCACGCTCAACGGCTTAAGTGAGCTGCAGCAAGTGTCGCGCCCTTACTTCGTTTTCGAGTCCGCTCAACAATCTAAGTGCGCTGCGGCTAGCTGCGGCAAGGTTTCTTGCCGGCGGGGGCATCGCCAGCAGGCTGCTAAGAGTCCCGCACTCAGCGCTTGCGGCGAGGGTCCCTTTGCCGACAAGCTCCCTAAAAGCGTAGGGTGGAAAGCATACAAAGTGAAAGGACTAAGCAAGGGAGATAACACTGCATTGATTACCCAAAATAGAAGTATATATTACAGAGATAACTTGCCGCTGTTCTAACCAACTTCTGCCCATGACTTAATCGACAGCAGCAAGGAAAGCAGGAAGAAGGAAGCCTAGTCTCTACGGTCTCCATCGACCCTCTGGATCTTGCCCGCCTTGGCCACAATGTGGGCAACTTGTGCCTTCAACGCCTCCTGGTCAGCTTCAGGCGGCAGGGTCCGAAGGACGTTGACGAGGTTGATGCCGGGGTTGCGGTAGACGATCTTCGACAACACCCGCTCCATAGTGCCCATGCAAAGCCGGCGCACCTCGTCAGCCAGCTGCGCGGGGATCTTCTCCCGTAGCCGTGCGAGAGCCGGCGCTATTCCCCTGAAGAACAGGCTCAATTTGGCGCTGTGGGGGAGGCTCTCGTCGGGGGAGTACACGAGGTGCTCCGCCCTCAACGCCGTCATCTCCATGTCGATGTTGGCGGCGGAGGCGACGAGCTCCTCGGTCCATTGCTCCACCGTCCGCTGGAAGTTGTTTTGCGAGACGGCGGCGCTCTCCAGCAAGAGCCTCTCAGTGCGGAGATCGTCCTTCATCTTCGTCTCGCGGTCCCGGGCGGCGTCGAGCGAGTCGGTGAGGGTGGAAACCTTCAGCTCCAAGTCGGCGATGGAGTCCTTGGCGTCATTGAGCTCTTTGCCCTTCTCGGAGAGGCGGACTTGCAGCTCCGAGTTGGTGTGAGCGTCTTTCTCCCGCGCCACGTTGAGCGCAGTGACCCTATCTTCACTCGCCTTCAAGTTCAACTCCATCTGCGCCACCCTGGCCTCCAGATCCCTCTTGGCGGTTTCTGCGGCAGCGGCAGCATCCCTCGCCTCCAGCAGAGCCCCGCCAATGGCCTGCTCACGAGCGGTGAGGTCGTCCTCGTGGCTGTCGAGGTCGACCTTCCGTTGGTTGAGCTCTCCCTCCCGCCAAGATAGCTCCTCGGCGGCCAGTCGCTGCTGCTCCTCCACCTCGGCCTTCTCGAGGAGGAATGCCTGGTGTGCTCCGGCAAGCTCTTCGCGCTCCTCCGCCAAGTTTCGGAGGGCCGCCTAGTTGGCGGCATGGAGCTCCGCAGCACGCTTCTCCAAGTCAACGCCGGCCTTGGCAGCCAGAGCCTCTCGGGACTCCAGCTTGGCTTGCCTGGCCCGGTACAAACCCAGGAGTCGACGCAGGAGTTGCTCCTCTTCGGGCTCGTCGCTGCTGCTGGGCGCGTCGACAACCTTCAATCCGGCGGAGGCGAGAACTTCTCCGTCGAAGGTCTCCCCCTCCGCTGGTGCCCTTGATGAGGACACCCACGGGATTTGGATGAAGACCCCGTTGGCGGCCTCCAGATAAATGCCCGACCCAGGTGCGGAGGCGGAGGGGTCGGCGGCCGGTGCAGCGTCCGGCGCTCCCGCAGCCTCCGGGCCCGCGGTGTGGTCGCCGGTCCCTTCCCCAGCCGAGGCGTCAGCGGTTGGGACAGTCTCCTCGGCGGCTGGCTCGTCGGCACCGGTCGTTCCTTCCGCGGCGGTGCTGTCGCCAGTTTCGCCACGCACCTCCTCCTCGGTGATGGTTTCCGTCTCCATCGGCTCCGGGGCGGGCGGGTCTAGCAACAGTAGAAAAAGAAAAGAAAGATTTGTCAAGCAAATATCCAAAAAAGAAGAATCCAAGAAGAAGAAAGTACAAGGGTTTACCTGCGCGGGCCTCTTCGATGATAGGATCCCTCGCCGGGGAATTCTTCCTTGGCGGCGTAGTAGTGGCCCCTGCTGGCGGAGGGCCGCTTGCGCCCTCCCTTGGCGGGGTGCTCACCCTTGTCGGGCTGCTCGCCCTTGGCGGGGTACTCACCCTTGGCGGAGTACTCGTCCTTGGCGGAGCGATGTCCCTCGCCGGGGAGCTCATCCTTGGCGGGGAGGGTGGAGCAAGTGGCTCGTCGGGGGCGACCTCCTGGTGCTCCTGCGGCTGCGGCTCCACTTCTGCACAAGACAACAAGATATCAATAAGGATAACAACCTCAAGCGCGCCCGCCAAGCAGAAAAGTGAACACAAAGCTTACGCTGGGGGCTGCGCTGGGGGCTGCTCTCCGGAGCAGCAGGCTGGTCTGGCAAGCCTGCCGCTGGCGCGTCACCTGCCGCTGCGACGGGCTCGTCATCCACAAGATCAACCACAGGGATCTTGGCCCTCTTCGCCATCCGCTGGGTCAAGGTCCTGGAAGCCAAACAAGATCAGAATTAGAACCAAGCAAGAAAAATCAAAACAAAACCAAGGGTAATAGAAATTGCAAGTACTTACTCTTCGTCCTCTTCGTCGGAGCTGAGGGCGGAGAAGTCACACTCCGCCTAGCGCGCTCCAACGCGAGGAGCTGGAGGAGAAGGCTCCCTCGGGCGCTTGGCGGGCTCCGGGGCTGTGGGCTGTGAAGACCTAGCACCAGTCGTCGCCGAGGACCGAGGGGCAGAAGGGGCACCAGAGCCACTCCGGGAAGATCCCCCTCCGCTTGTCGCTCGGGCACGGGGCGCCTCCTTGACGACCCCGCTCGTCGTGGTGGCACGCGTCCCACGGCGCTTCGGCTGCTGTCGAGGCGCCTGTGGCCTCGTCGTCTCAGCGGCCTTGCAGAGGCGTTTCTTCTGTTGTTGCGGAGGGCTTGGTGGTGGCGGAGAGTTCTCCGAGGATGAGGAAGCGTCGTCGTCGAGGTTCAGCGACCCGCCCGAGTCTTCGTCGGAATCGCCCGATTCGGCGTCCTCCTCGGCGGGCTCACTGGACTCAGAGCCTTGCCCGGCAGCCCCGCTCGTCCCGGCGGGCTTCCGGTAGGCTCCCCGGCAAACTCCTCGGGCTAAATCTTCAGCAGCTTGAGGATTTCCGCCTCCTCGGCTTGGCTCACTGCGTCTGCTGCCTCTGCTTCGTCCACAGTATATCCAAATTCGCCCGCAGCCGCGGCTGCGGCGGCCTCCTCCATTCTGGAGGCAATGTATGCTACATCCCGGTCGGTGGTCTCCCGGGTGAGGCCCTTCTTTTCCTCGGCGTTGCGTGGCTTTTCGACCAGGTTGTCGAAGAAGGCCTGCACGGTCTCCGCCGAGGGCACCAGCCAAGTGGGGACGACCCCGTGGGAGTCGCACTCAGGCATTGCCGCGCGAATGGCACTGAGGGCAGTATTGTTACACAGAGGAACTACTCCTACCGACGGTCTGAACCACTCCGGGTGCTTGGGGTCATGCTTAAACAGTTCCCGGACCATCCCCTTCAGCTCCAAGATGGTGAAATTATAGTTCAACCCGGGGCGCAGCCTCATGCAGTCTGCCGTGTTGCCAAACTCCCAAGCGGGTCTTTTCCTTTCCTGCAGAGGGGCAATACGGCGGCGGAAGAAATCAGCCCCAACTTCACCCACGGTCAGGTTGGCAGCCCGGAGGCGAAGGATCCTAGTAAGGGCAATCTGCAGCTTGTCATCCTCCGGGGCCAAATCGCTCCAATCCTTGCCGCGCACTATTGCAGTCTGTCGCGGCAAGGTAAACGGCTCGGGCGCATCTTCCAGAACCCAGCACCAATCGGCTCTCCACTCCTCCCACTTGCCGCGAAGCTCTCCTTTCAAGTACACCTCCTTCTTGTTCAGCCTAAAGAT
This sequence comes from Secale cereale, assembly GCA_902687465.1. Lineage (NCBI taxonomy): Eukaryota > Viridiplantae > Streptophyta > Magnoliopsida > Poales > Poaceae > Secale > Secale cereale. The sequence goes on from LR738709.1 coordinate 513,656,257, forward strand.
CCAGGAGATACCGCCGGAGAGTGGGGATCCGGACTCTACTCTAGGCGTGAAGAAGTGGCGGAAAAGAGCTACATTTGGGTGGACCCCGACATAGTTTTCGCATAGATGTGCGAAAACGGCCAAGGTGAGAACGACATTTGGGGTGAAATCTAAGAGGTGGAGTCCGTACGTGTTCATCACATCACAGAAGAACTCCGAATACGGAGGATAGAGACCGCAATGGAAGAATGCAGCAAAATAGTAGTAACGTCCCGGGAACATGTCGACGGCGACGGCGGGGAGGACTCTGGTGCGGGGATGAGCTTTCGTCTCCCTCGCCCAGAACAAGTAATACTTGTCCCGCAGCTCTCTCGCGCCGAGCCTCGGCGGGAATACCACCCTCCTTCTCCGCATGGCTGCCAGCTTCGCCGCCTGCTCGGACTTCTCCTTCTTCGCCTTGTCGCTCTTCGCCTTATCGCTTTTCGGAGCCATGGCGGGGGCGGCGATGAGGGAGGCGAGGAGGTCGACGGCGCCGCGGATGCTGGGGACGGCGGAAGAAGGGAGGAGCTCGGCTCTCTGTCGACCTGAGGGGAGGCAGAGAGCGGCAGGGGTTTCTGGAGATTCAAGGCGCAATGAAGGTAATGGAGGGAAACTGCCCCTGCTTCCTCTGCTTTTAAGGGGGAAGTGGGGGACGTTTCGCATTTTTCATTAAAGAAGCAAGCCACGATCTCTCCCACGACGCCGCAATCAACGCGTGCCGTTAGGGAGGGATGCAGCGAATCTGGAGTGGGAAACGGCACACCGTGGGCCGTGTGTGCCCGTGCACTGTTCTGGGCCTGGCCCAACAGCGCTCGGCACCGTGTGTGGCCCAGGCCCGGGGGCTCCTGTCGGTGTACTAAAGTAGGGGTACCTTAGTATCCCGACTTATGCACGGGCAGTAGCAGCGTCCCATGGTCTGGCTCACCACGCGCCCGCCAAAGCCCACTCTAGACCCCTTTTAGGCCATTCAAGAACAAAGTATTCAAGTTAAGAGACAAGACCCCAGCAAGAGGAGCTTGCCGGGAGGGCCGCACCAAGCTCAAGGACACCTTTTCAGCACAAGGCCCTGGCAAGAGGTGCTTGCCAGGAAGGCCAAAGAACGGCTCCTTAAGAAGAAATATCACGGCGCGTCATGCGCCCCGGCAGGACCCGGAGCGCGGCAAACTTTCGGGTCCGGCAAGTTTGCGACCCCGGCAAAGTGCTTGCCGGGGGAAGCCTACGCTGTGTGCCTGCGCTCCAGCTCATCGGGCCACGCGTCGCTCTGGAGCCCCTCCAGGGGCACGTGGCAGATGACTGTGCAGCCTGAGGGACACGCTGGCGAGCCGCGGTGGCAAAGCCATCGCCGTGGCGAACGGAGGCGCATGGACGGACACTTTTGGGGCGACGGCGACGGGCATTCAATGCCCTTGTCCCCCACCGTCAGAGTTAGGTGAAGACCACTGTTCATATACTGTTCATGCACTGTTACAACTACCACCGATTTTACGTTTTTACCCTCCTCTACGATTGACACCTGTCGGTGACCCCTTTGAGCTATAAAAGGAGGCCCATGCACAACGTAGAGGAGGTTCGATCCCAGAAACTCGCTCACTCCATCGCTCGGTGTAGCTGGTACTGTAGATCTTCAAGCTCCCGAGCCCGAAAACTCAATACAACCAAAGCAGGAGTAGGGTTTTACGCGTCCGCGCGGCCCGAACCTGGGTAAACTGCCCGCGTGTGCTCCTTGATCTGCTCTCCGTGCTCCCTCCGCTCCCTTACCGCAACGTAGAAGGGGCTCCGGTCCCATAGGTGTTCGTGGGCGGTCAGTTTCCCCGACATATGCTTAAATTGAAACCTTTTGATTCTTGTTCTTTTGGTGTTCGTCTTGTTGATTCTTCCATAAAGAAACCTTTGGGGAGGATCGACGATGTTCTTATCATTGTCAATGACAATTACGTTCCCGTTGATTATACTATTATGGATATTGAATGTGAACCTTCTTGTACAATTATTTTGGGACGTCCTTTTCTTCGCACCGTTGGTGCCATCATTGACATGAAAGAGGGGAATATAAGATTCCAATTTCCTCTCAAGAAAGGGATGGAACACTTCCCTAGAAAGAAGATTAAGTTACCTTTTGAGTCCGTTATACGGGCCAGCTATTCTTTTACTCTTGATAAGACTTGATCTCTTTGCATTATGCCTAGCTTAAAGGCATAAAAGAAAGCGCTTTTGGGAGGCAGCCCACAATGAATAAATTTTTATATTGCTTTTGTTGTGTATTGATGTTGTTACTACAGTAGCATCATCATTGTATCTTTACTTTTCAGCTTTGTGCCAAGTGTAGCCTCTGATTGCAAGAAAGTTCAAAAGTAGTGACGTGCTGTCCAGGAAACAGATTATGTCCTTGGATAGAAAAATTCGTATAAAATCAACAGATCATCTTTTTGGTCTGAATTTTTTCAACAGCGTGCTCTATACAATTATCTTTCGGGCGTATGTTCTGAGTTTTTTGATTTGAGTTGCAGAAGTGCCCCGAAAAAATCATTTACTACCTGCTGGTCTGTTTTTCACAGATTCTGTCCTATTTTGCCTTTTCTTCATTTTGCAAACCTTGAGCTTGCTTTTTCTTTGCAAAAACCTTTTGGCAATCTTGAGAAACAGTAGACCTTCAAGAATATCCTTATTTCCAGCAAGGAAAAATTATTTTATTATGGGTACTAACCTCGCTAATCAGATTATGATGAGTTATGTATGAAGGGAGTTTTCAAGTGTGCGAGGGAAGATGATAAAAAGATTCAGGAGTGTCAAACGCTCAAGCTTGGGGATGCCCCCGTGCACCCCCAAGAAATATTCAAGAAGACTCAAACGTCTAAGCTTGGGGATGGCCCCGTGCATCCCCTTCTCCATCAACATTATCAGTTCGTCTTTCGTTCCACTATATTTTTATCACTTCATGTGTTATGTGCTATGCTTGGAGCGTCTTGCTTTTAGTTTCCTTTTTAGTTTTATTTAGCTTTGCTTGCTGTTCATAACGAGTTGGAACCCAGCTTTCTTTGTGTGGGAGAGAAACACGCTCCACTTCAACCTAGAACATAACATAGAATTTTCATGTCTATCTTTGCTGTGTGTGTTCTTTGTCTTTCAATAACTACTATCATGTTCAGCTCTTAGTTTTCATGCTTATCTTTTTGAAGAGCTTTTGTTTAGTTGGTCGCTGGAACTCGCTATAGTTATCATGCTTATCTTGTTAAGAGAGTTGGCTTCTGTTGCACTGGTTGATATGTCTATGATAAAAATGCTACGTGCATAATGGTGCTTAGTAGTTCATGTTTTCTTATGGTTAGTCTCAAATAGCTGGGGGGTTCCCAATGTGTTATTGGAGTACCAACATGATTTGTTTGCCTATGATGTGGTATGGTTTAGTGATATCTTCCTTCAAGAATTTATTTTGATTGACTTGGCGTATGCTCACGCATATTTAAGACTGTAAAGAAAGTCTGTCAAGCCTTGATGATCTTTAATTTCTGAGTAGCGATATAATTTCCATGCCCGATTCAATGTTGCTTTGTCGCTCTGCATGATTATGACCGTCATTGCTCTCTTAGTTGGTCGCTCCTAGTCTTTTGCTAACCTCCACCTGTACTAAGCGGACTGACTGCTTGTGCATCCAAAATCCTTTAAACCAGTTATGCCATATGAGTCCACCATACCTTCCTATACATGGTATTTACCTGCCATTCCTAACGAAGACTTTCATGTACCATCTCGAAATTATTCAAAAAAAGCATTTCTATTTTATGCCTCTGTTTTAGTTCATGAGGAAGTAGTAGTTAATTCATGATCTTTTTAAGTTGGACAAGCTTCACCCCGGGATTGCATGTCTAATGTGCAAACCCATAATACGAGAAGGAACTAGCATAGAGTGCGCCCGGCTCATTAAAAAATAATACAACAAACAAACCCTCCTTCACGCTTTGTTCATGAGAAATCAGAAAACTTTGGCAGTGATAAACAAAGGAGATTAAGAGGATGTGATCGTCCTCATGCGGGAGCCGTTCCTCGAAACTTGTCCATCTCAAGAAGTAATTGAGTTATCTGCTAGCATTCGTTGACGAAACATGCATATCCAAAAAAATAATTTTTACTTCTGTTTCAAAAACCAAGAGCTCTGGTACATGCTTTGTCTTTGTTTCCGACCACGGGTTTTCAACCTTGCCAACAAAAGCCACGGTTCGAGAGTCTCCACCTTCTTTAAAGCACCAACTATTGAGAGCATGATTGTCATTCTGAGTGTAATGTGCATTGTCCCAAAGTACCATTGTCTTTTGCATGATTATGATATCATTTATTCTGAAATCATTGTATCTAGTGGTCACTTAAACTTTGGAGGTGCCCGTGCATTTATGTTTTGCTTCACTAAAGGGGGCAAGCGAGATATCCCTTTGTCATATTTGCACACCATGCTCATTGCAAATCTATTTGATGTTTCAGTATCATATTGTAAAACTTTCAGTTCTTTGTGATTTTCTCATGAGGCAACTTAATTACTACAGATTCATTATCTCAGTAAGCTTTTGTCATGTGACTATGAAAAGTCCTTATATGGTTCATAGCATGTCACCACAGAAATTATGCTTGTTATCATTTACCTACTGGAGGACGAGCAGGAATTAAGCTTGGGGATGTTGATACGTCCAAAACGTATCTATAATTTATGCTTGCTCCATGCCTCTTTTGTGTGATATTGCTATGATATTTATACACTTCCATACACTTTTGATCATATTTGGACTAACCTATTAACTCAGTGCACCCCAGTGCCAGTTTCTGTTTTCTGCTGTTTTTGTATTTCAGGTTTTCCCATTACGTGAACTGCGAGAAAAATTCTGGGAAAATATATAAAAAATCAGCGTTACGGAAGCTTCCATGCGGCCAAAGTAGGGCTGGAGGGGGGCCGCCAGGGCGCCTGGGCCCCCCAGGCCCCCTCTGACGCCCCCTTTGGCATATATTTACACCGCGTCCCGAAACCCTCGAGGACGGAAACCTTTTTCGCGATCTCATCTCTGTTCCGCCGCCGCCGCGCTTCCAAGATCGGGAGCACCAGGAGAACTCTCCCGGCACCCTGCCGGAGGGGAGGATCACCACCGGGAGCCTCTCCACCACCATGGACACCTCCCGGATGAGTTGTGAGTAGTCTCCCTTGGACCATGGGTCCATGACCAGTAGCTATGTGATGTTCTCCCCTTCTTGGTCCATGGATCCGATGGATTATGAGATTATGTTCAGATTGTGTTTGAGTAATATATTTGATTTACCTCTTTTATATTTATGTTCTTGAGTAATTCTTGCATGTTCTCTGTTGCTGTTTATTGCTTTGGCCAAGTAGTAGGTAGTAACTCCAAGAGGGAACGTTATGCTTGATTGTGGGTTCATGCCCCTCGATGACTAGTTCGAGTGACAGAAACATGAGTCTAGGAGATGTGATGTTGCCACAAGGGGGAAAACAACGGTGCTTGTACTCGCGGGTGCAAGGATTGTTTACTTTACGCAAAGTTCTTTTAATGCAGTTGTCTGTTGCTTTGAGTTTATACTATGGGTGGGACTCGCAACTTAATACCAGCGAGATGTTCTAGATAGATATCTCAAGGTGGATGATTAGTAGTAGATGCAGATGGATTTCGGTCTACTTGCCTTGGCGTACCGCCCATGCTTTGAACCTCTACCTTTCTTGCAACATAGTTAGCATTGGTTTGCGCACATAATCATGTCAATTGCCCAGCTGTAATTCGTTTACCTCACATAGCTGTTTTATCGTCTTTTGGGAGAGAGACATCACTAGTGAACATCATGGGACCCCGGTCCATATTACCATCACTGATCACATCCGCTATTTACTTTCAGTTCTTACTTACTAGTTGCAGTTATACCTATCATCATTATCTCTTGCATTTGATCCTTTGTAAACGACAAGGCCGGAGGGATTGACAACCTCTCTGTACTCGTTGGGAGCAAAGTTATTTGTATCTGTGTGCAGGTCCAGTCGATTGCTAAATATCTGGCGCCGTTAGCAGTTGACACCTTCTTGTTGAACCTTGGAGTCTCAGGGGAATTCGATCCTTGGTATCTTTGCCAAGGGAAAACTATCGCTACACTGCATCTCAAACCTTCCACTTGGGGTAACCAACGAGGGGCGAGAAGCCATCAGAGATAAAGTCTTGTGGGGAAAAGTGCGAGTATTGGTTGATCTCATCACTCTAAAATTAATTTGTTGGGTTAATGATTACTTTAATTGGGATTGAGTTGGAGGTACCTTCTCAATGATTTTCAACTACCATGATAGTTAAAATAAAATTTATTCCTTTGTTGTAGGGAAAAATTGGCTTTACGCAAAAACTTTAACCTTAGAGCCTCCACCAGCCAAATATGCATATAGTGTTGCCTTTATTTCAGTTACTTGCATCTTCTGTGTTATCTTGCCAACATATTCCATGTGCTGACCCGTTTTCGGGCTGCAACATATTACGTTGCAGACTTTTTCAGACGAGGAGTAAGACATTCTAGGATGTTGCTCATGCACTCAGCTATGCCGTTGGAGTTGATGGACTCACTTATCTTCCAAGCTTTCCGCTGTTATTTTGTTAGATGGCCTTATGCCATAGACTTTTGTAATAAGTTCTCTTTGGAGACATTCGATGTAATAAGTGTGTGATTGCCACTCTGTTATAAATCCTTCAAGTACTGTGTGTGTCAGCATTACCGATCCAGGGATGACACTGAAACACAGAGACTTCGGTCTATTCGGATTGTGGTCGCTACAAGATGGTATCAGAGCACACGCTGACTGTAGGACACGACCACTAAGATAAACCCTATGTCACTCTTCTCTACTCATTTTCTGACTCCTCTCCATTTTCTACTTCTTTAGGATGGTGGACCCAAGGAACAACACGCAACCGGATGAAGACACACCTTTTGGACGACACTTGAAGGAAGCCACTAGGTACCTGAATATAGGAATACCAAGCTTTACCGGGACCTACACCGCCACTTTACCAGCAGAGGAGCGATGGAGCATTCAAGTTCAAATTCCCGGGAGAACCTTCGCACCATCGACTGAGCCAATAGAGTTTTCTTTTGATGCACCAACCCGGAGTCTACGCAAGAGTATGGCCGCCCACATCACTATGGGAAGGATCGGAGAAGTCAACAAGCAGGAGCTGAAGGACACTATCTACCAGATTTGTGGACGCCGAGATGAGCGTTGGGACATGATCAGCACCCGGAAGGATAGGTCCATTGCAGCATTCATCCAGGACTTAAACCAACACATTTGACGACAGGAGCACCAGATGTGCACAGGGGTGATAGATTGGAAAAAAGGCACTAAACAGGAATTTGGAGCTAGAAGAAGAACTCAAGTCTACTCGTGACGGATACGAGGAGGAGATGTCGATACTAGTGGAGATGTCGATACTAGTGGAGATGAATGATGATTTGACAAGGAAACTAGGAGTATTCATGGGAGATCCAGCACCAGGAAGAGAAGAAGACGAAGAAGAACCCAAGGAGATTCGTCCTGAAGATTACATCATCATCGACGATACGGATTCATACCCCGATGATAGCGATGACAAAGACTATGAAGATGAAGCTGGAGCAGACATCATGGAATCTTCCGCCGATCAAAATTTCTATATGACTACCCTATGAGTAGTAGTCCCCCCCCACAAGTAGTATTTAGAGCACTTTGTAACGTTAGTTAGATCTTTGTAAGACCTTGCTTGAAATTGATTGGTGTGATATGATTGTGTTTGTCTCATGTGCATATGGGTAGTGATTTTCCCTTAGACCTCGACTCTATTCTAATCTCTTCCCTCTACACCCATCAGATGCCTCCAAGACGTGAGCCCGGATTTGAGTTTCCCCCTGAGCTCACTCAGTTGATCCAACAGCAGAACACTTTGATGCAAATTCTTGTCCAGAACACTCAGTTGATCCACCACCCATTGACAACCTGCCATGTTTCTTAAGGTTGCAACCACCGGTGTTTGCTAGCAGCATTGAACCAATAGCTGCTGATGGCTGGCTGCGCAAGATTGGAAGGGATTTGACCACCACAAATTGCTCGGATGCTGAGAAAGTGCGATTTGCCGCATACCAGTTGTCTGGACTAGCCGCAGCATGGTGGGAGAATTACACATCCACTTTTCCTATAGCCAATGTCACTTGGGATCAGTTTTAGCAAGCTTTCCGTACTACCCATGTCTCAACTGGAGCTATGAGCATGAAGAAGCGGGAGTTTCGCAACTTAAGCCAAGGAAATCGTACTATGGCTCAGTACTTAGATGAGTTTATTACCCTATCTCATTATGCCCCAGATGATGTGGCCACAGATGCCGCTAAGCAGGAGAGATTTATGGAAGGGCTAAATGATGAGATGAGCGTACAGTTGATGGTGGCAACCTTCAACAACTATCAGGAGTTGGTTGATAAAGCTCTTATGATTGAAGGGAAGCAGCAGCAGATTGAGAGCCGCAAGAGGATGTATGGACAAGGAAGGAATAATTCTGGAGCTCAGCAGAAGCCCCGATTCACTCTGAATTCGGGAGGATATACCCATAACCATGGAAGCCACACCCACATTTGAGGAAGTTCCCACAACCACAATGGCTCCAAGAATGGGAATGGGAATGGAGCAAACAATAATCAGAATCGCTCTACCCCGTCCACACCCGCCAAGAAGGATTTCAGCCACATCACCTATTACAAGTGCGGGAAGATTGGACATTATGCCAATGAGTGCCATGAAGCTAAGAATGGGAACGGCAATGGAAGCGCCGGAAAGAAGCCCAACCCGTTCAACAAAGGACAAGTGAACCAGGTGACCGTGGAGGAAGTTGAAGAACAACCAGATGCGGTGATCGATAAGTTTTTGGTTAAGTCATTTATCGCAGTAGTTCTTTTCGATACTGGTGCATCACATTCATACATTTCAAGGGGATTCGTAAATAGACATAAGTTGTCCACCAGAGTCCTTATGGCCCCCATGTTAGTAAGTTCACCCGGAGCGGAATATATGGCAAATCAAGGATGTTTTCAGATGCCATTGACCATTGGACGACATGTTTTCCCCTCAGACCTAATAGTTTTGGAGTCACAAGGATTGGATGTGATATTAGGTATGGATTGGCTATCGATGTATGGAGGGAACATCGATTGTGCCAGCAAGTCTATTTTGCTTACCACCCCAGAGGGAAAAAGGATCAAGTATGTATCTAGGCATTCGCTTATAAGGACACAAGTACATTCTCTCATGGGAGTTATTCAGGAGGAAGTGCCGCTAGTAAAGGATTACCCGGATGTGTTTTAGAGGAGTTACCAGGCATGCCACCGGATATGGATATTGAGTTTTTGATTGAGCTGTTGCCTGGCACCGGACCAATATCGAAGAGACCGTATCGGATGCCAGCGAATGATCTGGAGGAGATCAAGAAGCAGATTAAGGATTTGTTGGAGAAAGGTTTTATTCATGGGAGTTCATCACCTTGAGGAGCCCCAATGCTTTTGGTCGAGAAGTAAGATGGATCTTTAGGAATGGTCGTTGATTATCGTGCACTGAATGAAGTGACTATTAAGAATAAGTACCCGCTGCCGATGATCAATGATTTGTTCGACCAACTCCAGGGAGCAAAAGTATTCTCCAAGATCGATCTACGATCTGGATACCACCAGTTAAAGATCCGAGAGAAGGACATACCTAAGACCGCCTTCACCACAAGGTACGGGCTATATGAGTATACGGTTATGTCATTTGGATTGACTAACGCCCCTGCCTATTTCATGAGTATGATGAACAAGGTGTTCATGGAATTCTTCGATAAGTTTGTCGTGGTATTCATTGATGATATTCTGGTGTACTCAAAGAATGAGGAGGAACACGCAGAGCATTTGCGTTTGGTACTGGAGAAGCTCCGAGAACATCAGTTGTATGCCAAGTTTAGCAAATACGAGTTTTGGTTGAAGGAAGTTGGATTCCTAGGGCATGTTATATCGGGAGAAGGTATAGCAGTGGACCCCGTCAAAGTGCAGGCAGTCACTGAATGGTTGGCACCCACTTCAGTTGGAGAGATCCGCAGTTTTCTTGGACTCGCGGGATACTACTGGAGATTCATAGAAAATTTCTCCAAGATTGCTAAGCCAATGACGACATTATTGAAGAAGGAGATAAAGTTCAATTGGACTGAAGAGTGTGAATAAAGTTTCCAGGAGTTGAAGAAACGGTTGAAGACAGCCCCAGTGCTGATATTGCCAGATATACGCAAGGATTTCCAAGTGTACTGCGATGCTTCACGCTTAGGACTTGGAGGAGTACTTATGCAGGATGGAAGAGTTGTTTCTTATGCATCTCGTCAACTACGGCCGCACGAGTTGAATTATGCGATGAACGATCTGGAGTTAGCAGCTGTAGTCACGCACTCAAAACCTGGAGACATTTCCTTATTGGAAATCACTGTCATGTGTACACGGATCACAAGAGTTTGAAGTACATTTTCACTCATATGGAGCTGAAGCTCAGACAGAGGAGATGGTTGGAGCTTATAAAGGATTATGATATGAAGCTGCCCTATCACCCAGGAAAGGCCAATGTCGTTGCAGACGCTCTGAGCCGGAAGAGTTATGCCAATACCTTAGTAAAAGGGGAATTGCCCCAGGAGATAGTAGAAGTTCTCAAGGAGCTTCGTTTGGAGATAGTCCCTAGAGGTTTCATTGCAACGTTGGAGGTTCAGTCAACATTGCAGGGAAAGATACGTGAAGCCCAGAAGGATGACAAAGAGATTGCTGAGATAAAGAAGAGGATGAGTGAAGGAAAATCCAAAGGATTTCGTGAGGATGAGCACGACACTTTGTGGTTTGAGGATCGAATCTATGTGCCCAACAACTCGGAGATCAAGAAGTTGATACTGGAGGAAGCACATGATTGGCCATACTCGATACACCCCGAAAACACCAAGATGTATTTGGATTTGAAGGAACGTTTCTGGTGGACGGGAATGAAGAAAGATATTGCCGAGTATGTAGCCGTATGTGATGTATGCCAGAGAGTAAAGGCGGAGCATCAGAAGCCAGCAGGATTGCTACAGCCTATGCCGATACCTGAATGGAAGTGGGAGAAGCTTGGCATGGATTTTATCACCAGATTGCCCAGGACCAAAGCAGGATATGACTCAATCTGGGTAGTAGTGGACCGTTTGACCAAAGTAACCCACTTTATCCCCGTGAAAACCACATACACCAGTGTGAAGTTGGCCAAGATATACATGACCAGGATCGTATGTCTGCATGGAGTTCCGAGGACCATTGTATCAGATAGAGGAACACCGTTCATCTCAAAGTTTTGGCATCAGCTCCACCGAACTTTGGGAACAAGGCTGGAATTTAGTATAGCGTTTCACCAACAGATAGATGGACAGACCGAGAGAGTCAATCAGATTCTGGAGGACATGTTGAGAGCCTGTGCGCTAGATTATGGCTCTAGTTGGGATGACAATTTACCCTACGTTGAGTTCTCATACAACAACAGTTACCAGGCCAGTTTGAAGATGGCACCGTTCGAAGCATTGTACGGAAGGAGATGCCGAACACCGTTAATGTGGGATGAAGTTGGAGACCGACAGTTGTTTGGACCGGACTTGACCAAAGAATCTGAAGAGAAGGTTAAATTGATTCGAGATAGATTGAAGGTAGCTCGGTCCAGACAGAAGAGTTATGCAGACTTGAAGCGCAAGGAAATAGCTTACGAAATCGGAGACAGAGCATACTTGAGAGTATCGCCTCTGCGAGGAGTTAAACGTTTCGGAGTTAAGGGAAAGCTAGCCCCGAGATTTGTGGGACCTTACCGTGTTTTTGAACGCATGGGAGAGGTTTCCTATAAGTTGGAGTTTCCCGAAGGATTGTCAGGAGTGCACGATGTGTTTCACGTTTCGCAGCTTAAGAAGTGCCATGCGGAGATGGCCGATATCCCGCTCAGAGACACAGTACCCTTGGAAGCAATTCAGTTGGAGAGTGATCTGACTTACGAGGAGAAGCCTGTTAAGATTCTCGAATTTTCGAGCAGAGTCACCCGCAGTAAGGTTATCAAGTTTTGCAAAGTTCAGTGGAGTCACCACACCGAGGAAGAAGCCACCTGGGAACGAAAAGATGATCTACGCAAGGACCACCCACACCTGTTCTCTAGCCAAGTCGAATCTCGAGGGCGAGATTCATTCTAAGGGGGGTAGGTTTGTAACATCCCAAATTTTCAAATTGGAATGTTATACATAGATCATACTGCATTTGCATATTTCTTTGCATTTTGTGTGTGGCGATCCTGAAAAATTCTAAGCAACTCAAGGTCCTACGGAGAGAGTTGGGAATTCTACCGTTTTGTATTTGAGTTTACTCGAATACCGGTACGAGGATAGCGTTGGTTTTAATTATTTTTCCCTCCTAAAAATATTTCTAAATAAAATATATGAGCCGAGATAATATGACTTCTCCAAAATAACAGAAATATTGGAGTAAAAATATTAAAATCACTTTTGGTATTTTATTCGGAGTTATTTGCAATTTTATTTGCATAGGAAAGATACGCATTTTTCAAAATTGCATTTAGGTCAGGCAAAAATGTTCACCTTGTCCTAAATATTATTACAGGACGGTGAAAATTTATTTCAGGATTTTTGGATTCCGTTTAGTATTTCTTTTGTTAATTTTCGTACGTCGGAACTCGTTTAAAAAAAAAGGAAACCGCCTTTGGGCCGTGTTCGGCCAGGACTCCCCCTGGTCAGGGCCTTTATAAGCCGCCGAGGCCCAGCCGCCACCCCAGCGAGCTCGCCTCGCCCGCCCCGCCAAACCCTAGCTACCGCGCCGCCTAGCCGCCGCCGCCTAGCGCTGTCGCGCCTCCGCCGCCCGTCGCCTCCGCACCGCCGCCGCCCATCGCCGCCGCCGGACCCGCCGCCGCCGCCGGAGTTTGTCAAGGTAGCCGCCCGCCGCCTTGGTTTTCTAGAAGAAACCGACCCGGTTTTTTTTGACAAAACCCTAGTTTCGTTTTTTTAGATTAGATCGGTTTTTTCTGTTTAGTTATTTAGCGGACGTTCGTCCGTACGTTCGTTTTAACGAACGTTGTTCGCCCGTTAGCCGCAGACAACGAACGTTCGTTCGTTAGCCTGTTCGTCAGTTTTCTTTTTCGGGGTATTTATCCTCGATTATTTCGATCGCGATTTCTGCCCTGATCTTGTTTTTCGTTTTTCTTTTCGGTCGAGAGTCGGAATCAGGTGATTCAAACTCCCAAATCTTCGTCTCGATGCCCTCTTTCTGTTTAATCAACTTGAACAAAGTTTTGGCTACTGTAAAATTTGACCCTAGATCAAACTAGTTAACGAACCTCGTTTCTTTCGCAGTTTGAGTTTCGTTGCTTCTTTCGATTTGATTCTTTTTGCAAACCGGAGTTCTTAAGTTGAACTTTCTAGTTAGATCTTATCTTTTGGAGTTTTTTTGTGCATCATTCCTTGATTGCTTATGTATGTTATTGTTTGCTTGCGATAGAATACCCGGACTGTGAAGCGTGCTATTACGAGTCTCTAGGTTTTGTGAATCGTCAGCAAGGCAAGTAACACTTTGATCATACCCTTTATTACCCAATTTTTATGCATTAGATCAAACCCTCACACATTGCATGAGTAGGATCTCTTAACTTGTGGGACTGGGAATTAGATTGAGGTAGAACCTATTACCTACATTATTTTCAAACCCTTGGGAGTTACTTCTACGTTATGCTTAGGTTGCCATGCTATGCTCGTAGACGTGGTTTGGGTTTGAGTGAAATCCATGACAGATGTGAGTTGTTAGTTAATGGTTTAAACTTAAGATGGCTACTTGAATACACATATGGGTGGATTGGTTGCAGGGCACCTGGGTATCCAGTGTTGTCCTAGGAAATCCCGAGGTTCCGTGTGATTGTCCTATGGAATGCCACCCAGGCTTAAAGGGATCATAAAACTATTCATGCTAGAAACTTCCGTGTGCAGCCACAATGCCATTATGGGCTCTCGCATAGTATGAGTAAGTTGTGTGAGCTCTTTCGTGGTGGACTAGCAGATGTAGGGGAAAGTAGGTCAACGGGTCCACCTGGGGTAAAGAGTAAATGCTGCTAAAAGACTGTGTCTCGGTCATCCGTTTCTCAAACACCATGCAGTGCGAGAAATCCAACGGAGGAGATCGAGTCTTGTGGGGAAAAGTGCACAAACCTCTGCAGAGTGTACAAACTGATCATGATTAGCCGTGTACCTGGTTATGGACAATCTTGAGTATCTGGTACTTGAATTATTGGTTGATTTCATCACTCTAAAATTAATTTGTTGGGGTAATGATTACTTTAATTGGGATTGACTTGGAGGTACCTTCTCAATGATTTTCAACTACCATGATAGTTAAAATAAAATGTATTCCTTTGTTGTAGGGAAAATTTGGCTTTACGCAAAAACTTTAACCTTAGAGCCTCCGCCAGCCAAATATGCAGATAGTGTAGCGGAAAATGCCAATGGTGGCCGCGCTGCAGGCAGGCCGGTATCCTGGCCGTCCTGAGCGCAGTGGGATCCGCACTAGGGCCGTATTTCCATTTTTTTTCGCACCATACCTGCACAGTCTGCCGCGTATTCAGGAAAAGCAGTCTGATCACGTGCTAGAGATTCTAGGCTTTGGTGTAGGCTCGGTTGCATGTTCGTACATGGCCCTGACATGTATATGCAGACTATGGCGACCCTGGTGCAGGTCCATCCGTCCATGCATAGTGCGCACAGCCTGTACGTCGTGGTGCTTGCATGGCTGACCACAAGTTCTACCAAGCCCAGACGTGGAGCGTTGCTGGACAGGTATTCACTATTAGCGAACCTTCATTAAGCGCACTCATTTTTTTGAGAAAACGCCCCAAGGTTAGACCGTTTTCTGTGAAAACGGTGATGATTAATCTGGGAATGAATTATATATGTTTGGCACGCTAGAAAATCCACACAGGTTAGGTACATGAGCTCATTGCACACTAACATATCCCTGCCAGTCTACATGCATGAGCTTAATTAAGCCGGTTATTAGAGGGCAAACAATGATTTTAGCCGCGTTGTTTTGGATGTACTAACATACATGGGCCAGCGTCAGGTCCATGCTCATTGCACGTCAGGCATTTCACCTCCACCGCTCGGTGAGAACAGCTTTGTGCAGTCCGGTGCACTTTACCTACATGCTGTCACTCACATGTATAAATTGGTGGCACAATGGGTTAACAGATACTAACAGTGACATAAATTTCTCAGTAGCAACCCAACCCAACCCAACCCTTGGTTGCGAGTTGCCACTTTCATATAGTTAACTGTCATTTGTTCCTTTAAGTATGAACTGGTAATCAAAAGTTCAGCTCATTTCTCAGTAGCACTTTCTGTATTCCCTTCGATTTGTCATGCCAATCTGATCATAAACACCAACGAGTACTGAAATTTATTCATTTATCCATAAATTCACGCTCCTTGACAAACAAAGTACTAGGCTGGAATAGACCAGCCAATCATCAAGTAGCAGAAATAATGAGTTTCATCACAGTCCCACCGCACCAAATAACACAACATGGTTCAATGGGCACACAAGCATATCATGAATATATTGGATTACATGAGTTCAGTAACCAAGCGCGTGTCAGCTCTAAACTGTAGGGAGTTAGGCTCACATCGACTCAACTTGCCGCAAGCATTTCAGCGGTGCCCAAGGACACCACCTACCACAGGCCTCCATCGTCCAACACTTCAGGAAGTTCTTCTCAGGTTTTATCGACAGAAGAAGATGTATCATCACCTGTAACTACCTCTAGCATAAGCATAGTGAAGGAACAGCCACGCGACAGTGAGCGATTTTGAACTATATCACTTACTTGGAGTGCATGGCAATAGATCATGCCAGATTGTTCAAAGCTTTTACACTCACAGCTGAAGAAACTCATCATCATTCACATCTATCTTGAAATCAACCTTGATCTACTTCTCTCTAGCTAATGCATCAGCATGTGTCGCCATGTACATCCTTATAGGTTCTAACTCGTCTAGCACATACACCCCACACTTGTACAAGGCAACACCAAATTGTTCAAACACATCTTGCTTGCATGTCTTTTGATAGGTACTGTTAGCCTTCAGTAAGCAGCAAAAAAATAAAAAAATAAAGAGGTTCCACACTCAGCTTGAGATTCAAGCCTATGACATGCATTGATGTGTGGGCATGGGTTTCATAATCATCATATAAAATGCATAATGAGCTTCTAGATATTGAAGAAAAACACATTAACTTAAATTATACTGTGTCTAACTAGGACATTCCATAGCAGTACAACAGAAGCAAAAACTAAAACACATTTGTTGTAGCATGAGCTATAACACGACAATCAAAAGGTAATCAGCTAACTGTCCAAAACGAGACCAATGCAGGCACACTTGCCGACAATTCTACCATTTACAGCTAATTTAATTTACAAGAACTTGGCAAAGTGGAATATTTATTTCTCCAGCCAACTTAGTTATCTACCGAAATGAACAATATTAATTACAAGAAAACTATGTAAGCTTTGCTTATAGTCAATCGCACAAAAAGGCATGAACACACTGCATGTAATGTTCTTCACAAAAATGTCAGCAGAGTTACTTATGAAGCGGAATTCACGAAACTAGGAACAAACAATAACGCACTACTGATCAAAACAAAAAACAATTGTAAATCCATTCAGTCAAGCCCATTAATAGCCAGAAAGAACAGAAACAGAAAAAAAGAACATATGCATTCAGTCATGGCAGCACATACATGAATAGAAACAGTCCAACATGCATTAACAAAACTGACATGAGAATCACTACTTGCAGGACAAACTACAAACAAATTTTCTTGGCCCGTAGAACAAATCAAATTCAGCTTTAGAAATCGATACCTTATCGTCCATGTACTCTAGCTTCAGAGCACACCTCAAATCCCCCGTTTCTGTGCAACTGGAAATCACCGGAGTTGGACACTGCTAGATCGGCAGCGCGACAAATCTGGCCATCCGCGACTCTGCCTGTGACTCCACCGGAGGCACACAACCATGGTCTGCATCAAATCAACCCGTGAGAAAAAGGGAATGGAATTTGACAAACTAGTTGCAGATCTACACAAGCCTGCACACGAAACCTACCTAGCGCCCACTAGCAGACATGGCGCCGGAGAGGAGATGTGCCGTCGCCGAGTTCAAGGGGAGGGGAAAAGGAAAGGGCAAATTGCGTCGAATGTACCGACCTGAGCAGAGGAACACGGGCGCCGTCATCGGCCTAGGGGAGGGTGGAGGGGGCGGAGAGCCGGTGAGGCAAAGTTGTTCCGTGGCTGGTGCTTCATCCACGGGGTTCAGAAATTGGCAGGACGAGATTCCCTTTGATGTGCTGATTCGAACCAGGATAAGCAGAGGAACGTGACGAGCTGGGTGGGCCAAACATGTACGCCTAGATGTATCCCAGACCGTATATGGATGACTAGCCTGACAGCAGCCTACCAACAGCCTGACGCATTTCAGATCCCAAAGCCCATCCCAATGACCCAGATACCGGCCTACCTGATGCTCGGCCTCCAAAAGCCCGCACTCGATAGTGTAGCCTTTATTTTAGTTACTTGCATCTTCTGTGTTATCTTGCCAGCATATTCCATGTGCTGACCCGTTTTTGCGCTGCAACATATTACGTTGAAGACTTTTCAGACGAGGAGTAAGACGTTCTAGGTCGTTTGTCATGCACTCAGCTATGCCGTTGGAGTTGATGGACTCACTTATCTTCCAAGCCTTCCGTTGTTCTTTTGTTAGATGGCCTTATGCCATAGACTTTTGTAATAAGTTCTCTTTGGAGACATTCGATGTAATAAGTGTGTGATTGCCACTCTGTTATAAATCCTTCAAGTACTGTGTGTGTCAGCATTACCGATCCAGGGATGACACTGAAACACAGAGACTTATGTCCATTCGGATCATGGTCGCTACATCTATATCACACACACCTTCATCTGGCTGCTCGTTTCTTTTGTTCCTCCTCATCGCAAACAGTTGATTGAATTGACCCCTATGCCCTACATCACACACACAACTAAACTCTGAACCATGTTTGATGTATCCGTAATCGCAAACATTTTGCACCATTTTGATGGTTTTTTTACACCATCGTTTGCGATTATGCCATCGCACACAGTTTCGTCGAAGGGTCTCTGATCGTAGTGTCACGTTAGCAGCATCTTGCAGTAGTGCATATCCCTTCCGGCCCACCCCGGAGGCGTAGAGTCGGTGGGTCACAACCACACACCATGCCACAAAAGAACACCATTTCAAAGAAGAGTCAACTATTGCTGGAACTACAAACCTCCATAGATAAACTGATGTTCACACTTAGAACTAATGAGCGCCCACCAACCGTAGTGCCACTACCGCAAAGAACCAGTTGACCATAGGCAGTCCAAGGAGGTCACAAGGAACAAGGTGGCGGCGCTACCGCCACCCGCGCCAAGATTGGTTTTGGGATTTTGCTAGGGATCCGGGTCATGGAGAGAAGAGACCTCAGTGGAGCCTCTAGGTACAAAATCAACACACACACACACACACACACACACACACACA
>LR738709.1:513676195-513708885 GCA_902687465.1 Secale cereale
ACACACAAATACATACATGCGCGCGCACACACACACACACACACACACATCCGTGCGCCGTGGCCAGAGAACCAACCAAGGGTTTTGTCGTGGTATTGTCACGGCAGATGTCCGGTTTAGCGGACTTAGTCGTGAGGCCGCGCATCTATGTAGTAGCTTGAGAGGGGTTGAGCGGAATCGAGAGACGCGATGCAAGAAAAGGGTTTAGACAGCTTCGGGCCCCGGGAAACATCATCCGGTAATAGCCCTACGTGCTGTTTGAGGCTAGATCTCATTATGATCCTCATGGTGTCGCCGGTAAACTGGCTCTTTGTGTCCAGCCCTAGAAACTTGTGAGAACTTCCCCCCTCTTTGGGGAGCCCTGCCCCTCCTTATATATGTTGAAGGGGCGGGTTACATGACTAGTCCTAGTAGGATTAGGATTGCTTTATTACAAGGAGTCCTAGTCTTGCTTCCTTTGTAAGAGAATATTCCTTGTGCTTTCTTCATAAACCGGCCCACCATAACATGAACCGGCCTTCTGGGCCTTGGGCCTTATCATCTGTGATCCGCCAGCCGGGTTACCAGTGAGTGATATTATTCAGGCAGGTTGCTTGTAAACCGTCTGGTTAGGACGGATCGCCAGTGAATCATCAAGTGTAAACCGTCTCAAGTAAACCGCCAAGTCCGGCCGGGTCATATTTCCGGCCGGTTCATACCGCGGGGTATATCCCCGACATTAGCCCCCAGTTTTGCTTGGATTTATCCACGGTAAACTTATGCTACAAAATAAACACAAGAACAAATTTGACAGGTTGTGCTCCGGGTTAAGAATTCTTGTAAACCTGCACCTGACCATCCTTAAATCCTTGTCCTTTCCTTCTTTTAGAAAATCCGGGTCAACAGACCAGCTTCATAATCAACTTGCTTGTAGAAAAAATATTGAAAATAAAGAATCCATTTGACTCGGCCTTCAATGCTCTGACTTGATAAAAATATTGGTCTTTGAAATATTCAACTGATATCCAGCCGGCTTGAGGATGCGGGTTTATGATTACCACCATTGCCGGTTTATAAAAACTGATAATTCTGGGTCATGACTGTTTAGGGACGCCGGGTTATGATTGTTGCCAACGCCGGGTCACACAATTAATCTTCAGGACTTACCCAAAACTGAGAATTTGAAGATGTTCCTTCTTTATAAGCATATTACCTGTAGCCCCAAGTCTTAAGAGGAGAACATAGTGATATCTTAAGACTGGTTTGAATATAATCGTTGCAATCTTGAAGAAATCCGGATTGTTCATCCCAATCACTATGAAACTGAATATTCCATATTACGTAGCCCTCAAGTGCCGGGTCATTATGCAATAATGAGCAGGGACTTTGAAAATATGATCATGTAAACTTGAATATCAACATGTAGCCCCCAAGTGTCGGGTTATTATGCAATAATGAGCAGGGACTTTGGTAGATATAATCATGTAAACTTGAACAGCAACGTGTAGTCCCCAAGGGCCGGGTCATTATGCAATAATGAGCAGGGACTTTGTTAGATATAATCATGTAAACTTGAATTGTTGACAGGAGTGATTGGTAGCCCCCAAGGGCCGGCTCAATATGATGTGATGAGTCGGGTCTTCAATAAGGTGAGCAAAAAATGACTTTGCATTAGCCCCCAAGTGTCATGGTGCATGCTTGCAGCGACATGAGACTTGTATATTTGATGTAATCTTAATTTGAATAATGTAGCCCTCAAGTGTCGGGTTGTAAGCCTGCAGCGACTTGGGACTATTCCTTTGTAAAATAAATCGTACCATTGACAATATGATATCCATTGCGCTGAAGTGACTTTGAGAACCTCAATCATAATATTGGTTATTGATAACAATAATAAGAATCCAGCCATGTTGGCTATTGAAGAATATAACCCGGTTTGAAGACTGGTTCCAGTGATATGTGATCACAACCAGGCCGGGTTAATAAACACCGGTCATTATTTTATCTCATACTGGCGACTTATAGTCAAAGCTAGACCGGTTTAATGAACACCGGTCATTATCTTATCTCATACTGGCGACTTATAGTCAAAGCCAGGCCAGTTTAATAAACACCGGTCATTATCTTACCTGTGATTTAAGTGTACCTGACGTCCTTAATCCGGTAAGCATAATTGAATGTGTAGATTCTGATGAGGCTCTTGGCTCTCTTGGCGTTTGCCCAATGATTGTTCCGGGTTATGATGAACGTTGGTTTAAATCATGCTGGTATTCTATGACCCAGACTTTTGTAGATATGTGGTCAACTTTGAAGTTGCCCAGTTCCGGATCGAAAAACCAAAGAAAACATTGAAAAATCACAAAACACAAAACACAGTTTGCAAATAAGACCATGTAGTCGAGGCTTTTTACGAGCTGCCAGGCTCCATATGTGCCAATCAATGGGTGCGACTCAAAGGGCTATGACTCTTTTCTTTTGCCATCAAAGGATGTACTCCAAGGGGCAAGAACTGTTTCTTTTGCCATCAAAGGATGTACTCCAAGGGACAAGAACGGTTTTTTCTTTTGCCATCAAAGGAAGTGGTCGACCAAGGGGCAAGAATTTTTGCATTTGCCATCAAAGGAAGCACCCCTAGGGACAAGAACAGTTTTTTCTTTTGCCATCAAAGGAAGTGGTCGACCAAGGGGCAAGAATTTTTGCATTTGCCATCAAAGGAAGCACCCCTAGGGACAAGAACAGTTTTTTCTTTTGCCATCAAAGGAAGTGGTCGACCAAGGGGCAAGAATTTTTGCATTTGCCATCAAAGGAAGCACCCCTAGGGACAAGAACATTTTTTCTTTTGCCATCAAAGGATGTATCAACCAAGGGGCAAGAATTTTTGCATTTGCCATCAAAGGAAGCACTCCTAGGGACAAGAACATTTTTTATTTTGCCATCAAAGGATGTATCAACCAAGGGGCAATAATTTTTGCATTTGCCATCAAAGGAAGTACTCCTAGGGACAAGAACATTGTTTGCCAATCGATGGATGTAATCCAAAGGGCGCTGATGTGAAGACGATCATATAAACCGGACCAGAAGGGATTAAACAAGGATTCGAATGTGATCCATAGCCCCCTAGTGACCGTGGAGGTAGGGTACCTATGAGAGAGTTGCGCTTGTATGGCAAGTCCTGTTTGGTCCCTTATAGAATTGTCCTGCATATCAATCATAGATAGATCAAAGCATCTTGTTTTCTTTGATGAAAATGATATATATCAAGAAAATAGACTTTAGATGGATATCACCTGATGTATTTGGACCTTATGATCCTCATCGGGGTCTGTTTAGTCAAACCGGTATGTTGAATAGACCGGATCGCAGGGCGGACAGTAAAAACGACCGCAGCATCAGAGGCAGCACGATCACATGAATCGGCCGCGGTATTGTAAACCGGCGGAGATGAGCAAGTTTTCCTCCGTGTTGTAAACCGGTGCGGACGCGTGAACCGGTCGTCCATGACGTCGTAAGGCGGCGCATATTAGCCCTTAAATTTGCACCAATATGGTGGTTTGGGGTCCTGCATTAGATAACTTTACAGACCGGAGTAATTGCTCTTTTAAAGAAAGTGATATGTAATATAAAAACATAATGGATGGATTTCACCTGATACGCTAGGCCATGGCGTTGTAAGCCAGCGTGAACGAGCGAGTTACCCTCCGCGTTGTAAGCCGGCGTAGACGCTTGAGCCGCCGCAAGAATGGACGGACCAGTTACTGATTTGCTTGAATATAACAGATGAATCGGTCGGCGCCGACAGGCTAGTTGTCCTCCCCATTGTAAACCGGCGCGGCCGCGAGAGACGGCCATGGCATTGTAAACCGGTGTGGTCGCGAGAGACGGCCACTGCATTGTAAACCGGTGTGGTCGCGAGAGTCGGCCAAGGCGCTGTAAACCAGCACGGGAACCCGTGGAATAACGACAACCACTTGTGTCGAACGCTGTTTGGCGTGCCTCCATCTCCGTGGTATAATACCATTTTGTAATGAATAATTTTCCTGCATATAAAATACAGCAGGGCGAGGACTTTTGCTCGGATGAATTAATATGTATTAAAAATAAATAGGATAGATATCACCTGATTCGCCCGGACAATAGATGAGTCGGCCGCAGCATTGTAATCCGGCACGCGCGGGCGAGTTAATTGCAGGCGCAGAGAGCTGAATTGGCCGCATATTGATGTAAGCGCGGCAACGGGGGTAGCGACTCACTCGCGTATCCGCTGGGCCGGTTTATGAGAGCGGGTGTGGCACCGGCGTGTTGATGTAGACCGGACCGTGGAAGCGGTGGCGTGCGTACGTTCATTGGCGAGGGAGTCGGCCACGGTGTTGGATACCAGCACGCGTGGGCGTGATGTCTACACACGCTTCTATTCTTGTAGACAGTGTTGGGCCTCCAAGAGCAGAGGTTTGTAGGACAGTAGCAAATTTCCCTTAAGTGAGTAATCCAAGGTTTATCGAACTCAGGGAAGTGGAGGTTGAACGTACCCCTTTCAAGCAACCCTGCAATCAAGATACAAGAAGTCTCTTGTGTCCCCAACACACCTAATACACTTGTCAGATGTATAGGTGCACTAGTTCGGCGAAGAGATGTTAAATGGCAAGTGATATGGATGGCAAAACAAAGTAATATAAATCTGTAATAAAAAGTGCAGCAAGCAAACAAGTGGTAAACGTGAGCACAAATGGTATTGCAATGGTGGAAACAAGGCCTAGGCTTCATACTTTCACTAGTGGCAACTCCCAACAACATTAACATAATCGAATCACATGATATTTCCCATAAAACATGCAATGGAGACGCACCTGGAGGTCATTCCTTTGTGGTCGAGAGAGGACGAGAATTATGTAGGGCTACAAAAGCACACCTCAAAGTTCGTAGTTCTCAATCTATGGATTTCCCAATGTCACCGCGGCCATCCAAAGAGAGTACCACAATCACCACAACATATCTAAAGGATAGTCAAAGACAAGCACCAAGAGACTCTCAATCTTCAATCAACACACAAAAGAGGAAATCACTCATGAAAATATTCTTCTAATCCATGTCCAATAGACCGCTGTCACCTTGGTATCGGGGATTATACTAGATAAAGACAAGTGGGTACATCAATCCAATACATAGAGGAAGGGGAAATATCATGGGATCACCCTAGATTAACATAGCCTATGATCACAACGAAGATCACATCATGGGAGAAAGAATTGACCACATAGCTACTGGTAGAGACCTCAGCCCCGAGGAGGAACTACTCCCGCATCATGGAGGGAGGAAGCAACGTCGATGGAGATGAATCCAGGGGCACTTCCCCGTCCCGGCAGGGTGCCGGCACAGGAATTCTGGTCCCCCGAAACTTGGTGGCGATGGCGGCGGAGATCGGAATAGCTTCTGGAGAAAAGGGTTCCGGAATCAGGGTTTTCGCGACGCGGTGTAAATATATGCCAAAGGGGGTCACCAGAGGAGCTAAGGGGGGCCCAGGCGGCCTGGCACGGCGGCCAGGAGGGTGGCCGCCCCCACAGGGCGCCTGGAGCACCGGTGGCCCCCCTCTGGCCCTACTTTGGCCGCATGGAAGCTTCCGGAACGCTGATTTTTTATATATTTTTCCCGAAATTTTTCTGGCAATTTACGTAATGGGAAAACCTGAAATACAAAAACAGCAGAAAACAGAAACTGGCACTGGGGTGCACTTAGTTAATAGGTTAGTCCAAATATGATCAAAAGTATATGGAAGTGCATGAATATCATAGCAATATCACACAAAAGAGGCATGGAGCAAGCAGAAATTATAGATACGTTTTGGACGTATCAACATCCCCAAGCTTAATTCCTGCTCGTCCTCGAGTAGGTAAATGATAACAAGCATAATTTCTGTGGTGACATGCTATTAACCATATAAGAACTTTTTATAGTCACATGACAAATACTTACTGAGATAATGAATCTGTAGTAATTAAGTTGCCTCATGAGAATATCACAAAGAACTGAAAGTTTTACAATATGATACTGAAACACTCAATAGGTTTGTAGTGAGCATGGTGTGCAAACATGACAAAGTGATACCTCGCTTGCCCCCTTTAGTGAAGCAAAACATAAATGCAGGGGCACCTCCAAAGTTTAAATGACGACTAGATACAATGACTTCAAAATAAACGATATCATAATCATGCAAAAGACAATGGTACTTTGGGACAATGCACATTACACTCAGAATGACAATCATGCTCTCAATAGTTGGTGCTTTAAAGAAGGTGGAGACTCTCGAACCGTGGCTTTTGATGGCAAGGTTGAAAACCCGTGGTCGGAAACAAAAACTAAACATGTACCAGAGCTCTTGGTTTTTAAATACAGAGGTAAAAATATTTTTTTAGAGATGCATATTTCGTCAACGAATGCTAGTAGATAACTCAATTACTTCTCGAGCTGGACAAGTTTCGAGGAACGGCTCCCGCACGAGGACGATCACATCCTGTTAATCTCCTTTGTTTATCACTGCCAAAGTTTTTTGATTTCTCATGAACAAAGCATGAAGGAGGGTTTGTTTATTGTATATTTTTTTAATGAGCCGGGCGCACTCTTTGCCAGTTCCTTCTCGTATTAGGGGTTTGCACATTAGACATGCAATCCCGGGGTGAAGCTTGTCCAACTTAAAAAGATCATGAATTAACTACTACTTCCTCATGAGCTAAAACAGAGGCACAAAAGATAAATGCTTTTTTGATTAATTTCGAGATGGTACAAGATAGTCTTCGTTAGGAATGGCAGGTAAATACCATGAATAGGAAGGTATGGTGGACTCATATGGCATAACTGGTTTAAAGGATTTTGGATGCACAAGCAGTCAGTCCGCTTAGTATAAGCGAAGGTTAGCAAAAGACTGGAAGCGACCAACTAAGAGATCAATGACGGTCATAATCATGCAGAGCGACAAAGCAACATTGAATCGGGCATGGAAGTTATATCGCTACTCAGAAATTAAAGATCATCAAGGCTTGATAGACTTTCTTTACAGTCTTAAATATGTGTGAGCATATGCCAAGTCAATCAAAATAAATTCTTGGAGGAAGATATCACTAAACCATACCACATCATAGGCAAACAAATCATGTTGGTACTTCAATAACACATTAAGAACCCCCCAGCTATTTGAGACTAACCATAAGAAAGCATGAACTACTAAGCACCATTATGCACATAGCATTTTTATCATAGACATATCAACCAGTGCAACAGAAGCCAACTCTCTTAACAAGATAAGCACGATAACTCAAGAGAGTTCCAGCAACCAACTAAACAAAAGCTCTTTAAAGAGAAAAGCGTGAAAACTAAGAGCTAAGCATGACAGTAGCTATTGAAAGACCAAGAAGATACACAGCAAAGATAAACATGAAAATCCTATGTTGTGTTCTAGGTTGAAGTGGAGCGTGTTTCTCTCCCACACAAAGAAACATGGGTTCCAACTTGTTATGAAAAGCAAGCAAAGCTAAAGAAAACTAAATAGGAAACTAAAAGCAAGACGCTCCAAGCATAGCACATAACGCATGAAGTGATTAAAATATAGTGGAACGAAAGACGAACTAATAATTGTTGATGGAGAAGGGGATGCACGGGGGCATCCCCAAGCTTAGACGCTTGAGTCTTCTTGAATATTTCTTGGGGGTGCACGGGGGCATCCCCAAGCTTGAGCGTTTGACACTCCTGGATCTTTTTATCATCTTCCCTCGCACACTTGAAAACTCCCTTCACACATAACTCATCATAATCTGATTAGCGAGGTTAGTACCCATAATAAAATAATTTTTCCTTGCTGGAAATAAAGATATTCTTGAAGGTCTACTGTTTCTCAAGATTGCCAAAAGGTTTTTGCAAAGAAAAAGCAAGCTCAAGGTTTGCAAAACGAAGGAAAGGCAAAACAGGACAGAATCTATGAAAAACAGAACAGCAGGTAGTAAATAATTTTTTCGGGGTACTTCTGCAACTCAAATCAAAAAACTCAGAACAGACGCCCGAAAGCCAATTGTATAAAGCACGCTGTCGTAAAAATTCAGACCAAAAAGATGATCTGGTGATTTTATACGAATTTTTCTGTCCAAGGACAGAATCTGTTTCCTGGACAGCACGTCACAACTTTTGAACTTTCTTGCAATCAGAGGCTACACTTGGCACAAAGCTGAAAAGTAAAGATACAATGATATTGCTACAGTAGTAACATACATCAAGACCACTAAAAACTGAAAGAACAAACTGAAAGCAAAGATAACAAGGGTTGTCTCCCTAGAGCTCTTTCTTTATAGCCATAAAGATAGGCTTAAGACTTTAATGATGCTCTCGTAGGAATAAGAGTTGAAGAACAAAAGAGAGCATCAAGAAGCAAATACCAAACACATTTAAGCCTAACATGCTTCCTATGCATAGGAATATTGCAATAGAATAATTCATTGAAGCACAAAGCAATAAGCATAGGAAGACAAAACAAGTGCAGTTTCAAAACCTTCAACATAAAGAGAGGGAACTTGATATTATTGAAATATCTATAAGCATATGTTCCCTTTTCATAATAATTTTCAGTGGGATCACGAATAAACTCAACAATATAAGCATCACATAAAGCATTGTTACCATGATCCACATGCAAAAAGGTACTCTTACTCTCCACATAAGCATAATCTTTCTCATCGATAATAGTGGGAGTAGGACTATCATAAACAACTTGAACACTATAGATTAATTGTGTATTAGGAAGATGGTGTTCAACAAAGGAGTAATTCCCTCCATGATTATGACAAGTTTCATAAGGATAATTTCTCCTTATGTCATAGGTACCTTTATAATCATTATAGATTGGAGTTATAACATCATCATAGTAGAGAAGAGCATTATCATTGCTAGCAACTATATTTGTAAACATGTTGTCTTTATTCTTACTAGCAAAAGAATTATCAATTATCACATCACTAGTGGGTAAAGGATTTGCAATCCTATCATCCCCAAGCTTAGAGCTTTCCATATCATCACTTTCAGAGTTGGTACCAAAAAGATTTTCAAGATCATAAGTAGCATTATCATCATTTCCCCAATCACAATAAGTAACATGCATATCATAATCAAAATCATCTTCAATGGTACCTACGGACGTATCATCAAGATGATAATTAAGGCAATAAACTTCACCTTCTTCTTTAAACTTACAACCATTAGGATAAAACTTTATGGGAGGAATAGTCTCAGGCCAGGTTGATACCCATTCTTCTTCCTTCTTGCTCCTCTTCCTCCTCCTCTTCTTTTTCTTCTTCTTCACCTTAGGAGGGAGTGGTTGGAGATGAAACTTCTCCACATATCCTGGTTTATCATTAGAAACAATAGGGGAAACTTGGGAGAAACTCTCCTTTTTATTAGCAGAAATATAAGAGACATTTTTATACTTTGGTAAAGTTCCCTCCTTTCTAATCTTACTTATGTAATCATTTTCATGGCAATTAACAACACAATAGAGATGGCAATTTTGCAAAGTGTTTTTTATTCCTATGGCATTAACATCTAGCCAAGAAGTCTTTTCTGATAACTCTTCACACATCAAAAATAACATAAGCTCATCATAAAGATCGGAGGTGATCATGTTATCACACAACTGGTTAACAGTTATGTTTTGAAAGTGCATGCATTGAAAATTAAAGTGACCCTCTATACAGCAAAGTTCACAAGTAAAAGGATAAAGGTCACACAATTCTCCAGCAATTTCATTTAAATCTCTGACCCAAGTGATTGTTCTTTCATGCTTATGTTGCTTACAATACTTCTCTTCTTCAATCATATGCCTTTCACAAGGTCTATCCACTCCACAAAAATTAACATGCTTATATAAAACTTCATTTTTAGGAATTGGATCATGCATGTTGCAATCATCATGAACAATTTCATTTTCTTTGCAAATCTCTTTAAAAGGTTCATGATGCTTGATCCAATCCTCCTTAGGCATATTAAGATGTGAAGCAAAAGATTTGAGGAAATCAACAAGGAGTTGAGAATCAAGCCCAAACTTAGCAGTAAACTTATTAAGACTTGTAGTTTCAACAAAGGACTTAATGCAATCATACTCATAAATTATACCTGACTCTTTACCTTTGTCGATCTCCCAATTTTCAGTGTTGCGTTGAATTCTTTCAAGGAGTTCCCATTTAGCATCAATCTTTTCGTTTGTGAAAGAACCCATAGAGGAAGCATCGAGCAAATCTTTATCCTGTCGAGAGAGCCTCGCATAGAAATTAGTAATAATCATATCTTTGGGGAGCCCATGGTTAGGACATTTTAGCATTAACGTTTTCAGTCTCCCCCAAGCTTGAGCTATGCTCTCTCCGTCATGAGGATAGAAATTATAAACATAATTCCTATTCTCATGGACTTCATGAAGAGGATAAAACTTGGAGTAAAAGAGAGACTGGATCTCTTCCCAATCCAGTAGGTGAGAGTCATCTAGTAGCCTATACCATTCCAATGCTTTTCCTTTCAGTGACAAGGCAAATAATTTCCTCATGATTCCATCTCTTGTCAAACCTGAAATCTTAAACAACTCACAAAGTTCTGTAAGTTTCAACAAATGAATACTAGGATTGATTGTCCCATCATGACAATCATTCCTAATTATTTCAATTATCCCAAGTGGTATTTTGAATGGGATACATTCAGTAGGTGGAGGAGACTTCTCTACCACAGGTGTGGTAAAGCGGCCTTCCCCAAGCAGCGAACTAAGATTGCGGTTTTGCATAAACATAACTAGTGAAATAAAACAAGAAACAAAAAGATTTAATTGCAAGATCTAGAGAAGGTACCTTCACTTACCTTACTTCCCCGGCAACGGCGCCAGAAATTGCTTGATTTTTATACACGCTTCTATTCTTGTAGACAGTGTTGGGCCTCCAAGAGCAGAGGTTTGTAGGACAGCAGCAAATTTCCCTTAAGTGAGTTACCCAAGGTTTATCGAACTCAGGGAAGTGGAGGTTGAACGGACCCCTTTCAAGCAACCCTGCAATCAAGATACAAGAAGTCTCTTGTGTCCCCAACACACCTAATACACTTGTCAGATGTATAGGTGCACTAGTTCGGCGAAGAGATGTTAAATGGCAAGTGATATGGATGGCAAAACAAAGTAATATAAATCTGTAATAAAAAGTGCAACAAGAAAACAAGTGGTAAACGTGAGCACAAATGGTATTGCAATGGTGGAAACAAGGCCTATGCTTCATACTTTCACTAGTGGCAACTCCCAACAACATTAACATAATCGAATCACATGATATTTCCCATAAAACATGCAATGGAGACGCACCCGGAGGTCATTCCTTTGTGGTCAAGAGAGGACGAGAATTATGTAGGGCTACAAAAGCACACCTCAAAGTTCGTAGTTCTCAATCTATGGATTTCCCAATGTCACCGCGGCCATCCAAAGAGAGTTCCACAATCACCACAACATATCTAAAGGATAGTCAAAGACAAGCACCAAGAGACTCTCAATCTTCAATCCACACACAAAAGAGGAAATCACTCATGAAAATATTCTTCTAATCCATGTCCAATAGACCGCTGTCACCTTGGTCTCGGGGATTATACTAGATAAAGACAAGTGGGTACATCAATCCAATACATAGAGGAAGGGGAAATATCATGGGATCACCCTAGATTAACATAGCCTATGATCACAACGAAGATCACATCATGGGAGAGAGAATTGACCACATAGCTACTGGTAGAGACCTCAGCCCCGAGGAAGAACTACTCCCGCATCATGGAGGGAGGAAGCAACGTCGATGGAGATGAATCCGGGGGCACTTCCCCGTCCCGGCAGGGTGCCGGCACAGGAATTCTGGTCCCCCGAAACTTGGTGGCGATGGTGGCGGAGATCGGAATAGCTTCTGGAGAAAAGGGTTCAGGAATCAGGGTTTCCGCGATGCGGTGTAAATATATGCCAAAGGGGGTCACCAGAGGAGCTAAGGGGGGCCCAGGCGGCCTGGCGCGGCGGCCAGGAGGGTGGCCGCCTCCACAGGGCGCCTGGAGCCCCGGTGGCCCCCCTCTGGCCCTACTTTGGCCGCATGGAAGCTTCCGGAACGCTGATTTTTTATATGTTTTTCCCGGAATTTTTCTGGCAATTTACGTAATGGGAAAACCTGAAATACAAAAACAGCAGAAAACAGAAACTGGCACTGGGGTGCACTGAGTTATTAGGTTAGTCCAAATATGATCAAAAGTGTATGGAAGTGCATAAATATCATAGCAATATCACACAAAAGAGGCATGGAGCAAGCAGAAATTATAGATACGTTTTGGACGTATCAGGGCGCGGATAGACGAGCCGGCCGGTGCGTTGATGTAAACCGGATCACAACACGCATGCTCATGAAGCCACGCAACACAGCTGAACGTGCATCCGTGGCATACCCTGATGATGATCCGGCTGCCGCTTTTAATAGTTGCCCTGCGTAAAAAATATTACATGCGAGAGTAATTGTTGTCGGATGAATTAATATGTGCTTAAAAATAAATAGGGTAAATAGCACCTGGGTTCGTTCAGATGACGGAGGATCCGTATCTAGCACCACAAATAATCGCCAATGAAACAATGTGCTAATTGTCTATTGAGAGCACAGCAAGCACCGCGAGCAGCTTGTGGCAGAGGCAGAGGTGAGTCAACGGCGGAGCCCGATTCCGCAGAGACGTCAGCGTCCGAGTCGCGGCCGGATCCGTTGGCTCACGTCCTTGTCTTCTCCCAAGCTGTGGTCTTCTTTCCTTTTCTTCTTTTTGGTAATAAAACAAACCAATACTACTAACATCTCCACGTACTGGTACTAGTTGCTTGTTTCTGGGATCCGATTCGTACTAGTACTAGCAGATTGAAGCATGTATGTAGAGCAGCAACAGTCCCTCGGGACTTGAAACCACTTCGTGCAGCACCGGCGCTCCTGTCTGATTTGATTGATCTGACTCTAAATTATTGGATGTGAGAGGTGGTTTGACCCTTTGTTAATTGTTCTTCGCCTACGGAACGGCCTTCATCACCAACGACTTGGCAGGCTGTGGCTATGCAGCAGAGACGGCAGTGAAGCCCGCAGGTAGAGACAACGGATTTTAATGGCGATTTGTGAACGCCCAGGCAGGAGCAACAAGGCGAGCGGGCGGCTCGTGGGTGCCGCGGCTCAGCCGGGTCAGGGCCGCGTCGTAGCGGCGGAGGTGAGGCGGGGCGAGGCCTCCTGGCCGGGATGGCCGAAGCAGCGACGCCAAGCCGCGCGGCCCAGCCGTCGGTGACTTGAAAAGGCTGCCAGGCAGAGGCAGACGGATCGGTGGCTCAGGCGACTCTCGAAGTCCGTTTCCGGGTCGGTTGTTCTGCAAAAATCCACGCCCGTCTCATCTTCCGGGTTGTGGCCTGTTGGAGGAATCTACGCCCGAGACAGGAGACACCGTGATGAGTCAAACGTCCGATTCACTTTTTTTTCTTTTGTCTTGGATCGCCAGGGACACCGCGATGGTTGCGTGCGAGCAGGTGCCGTAATTTTTGCCTTGCAGTTTTGGGAACCGGAGATCGATCCGATCTCGCACCGGTTAATCATATGAAAGAAAAACGCCACATCGGTTTTTGAACCGGCCAGATACGATCTTGCTGAAGTTGAAATCGATGAAGCCATGACTCCAGCGGGTAAGCATCCCACGAACGGCGTAGTAATTTTTTTTCCTTTTCTGATCTCGTCTTTGCAAACTCAAAGATGTCTTTTTCAACTGGCTCTTCATCATCCGGAAAAATTGTGAACTTCTCGATCCTTTGGAGAAATCCCTTCAAGAACTCAACACCACCGTGCGCTGGCCCCACGGTGGGCGCCAACTGTCGTGGAATTGTCATGGCAGATGTCCGGTTTAGCGGACTTAGTCGTGAGGCCACGCATCTATGTAGTAGCTTGAGAGGGGTTGAGCGGAATCGAGAGACGCGATGCAAGACAAGGGTTTAGATAGCTTTGGGCCCCGGGAAACATCATCCGGTAATAGCCCTACGTGCTGTTTGAGGATAGGTCTCATTATGATCCTCATGGTGTCGCCGGTAAACTGGCTCTTTGTGTCTAGCCCTAGAACTTGTGAGAACTTCCTCCCTCTTTGGGGAGCCCTGCCCCTCCTTATATATGTTGAAGGGGCGGGTTACATGACTAGTCCTAGTAGGATTAGGATTGCTTTATTAGAAGGAGTCCTAGTTGTCGTGGAAATAACACGGCAGATGTCCGGTTTAGCGGACTTGATGATGGAACCATCGCACGGGTTAGCTTGAAGGGGTTCATAGCACACAAAGGACACAGAAGGTTTATACTAGTTCGGCCCCTTCGATGAAGGTAAAAGCCTACGTCTAGTTGGTTTGGTATTGCTTTGGGCGTCGGATTACAGGGAGCGGATTCGCTTGCCTGTGCCTCGGCGGGTTGATTGTTGCTTGTCCCTGAACCGTCGCCGGGTCGTCCCTTTATATAGAGGGTACGCCTGGTCCGGTTTACAGAGTCCCGAGGCCGGCTCATACTTGTGTCCGCCTCGGTCTCTGTCTTTTCTTCCTTATCTCTCAAGTTACATCACGGGGCGGTTTACAAACCTTAATTCTACACATGGGCCCTAAGATCTTATGGGCCGTAGCCTTTACTAAATATTACAAACAAGTATAATATAACAAAGCCGGTTTACACTAGCCGGTTTATACCTGCTAGTCATATCCCTGACATTAGGCCCCAGAATGATTTGAACTTGTTCATATCAGTCTTCTCTTGTATAATTTTCTTCTGTCTTCACATTCTTGTAAACCGGCTCTGACGTCATCTTCAAGGATCATTAAATCTGACCGTGAAATCATCTCCGCATTTAACGCCGCGAGCTGTACTGTAGCTTGGTTTAAGGGTTATCCCGAAAATCGAGGCATCAGAGGATCTTTATCCGATCCTTTGCCTCCTCGAATCCCGCACCTGTCGCTTCGGATCTGACTCTGCCTTATAAATACCGCTGTCCCCATTCATTATCTTCTTCCTGTTCTTTCTTCTTCCTCCGTCGCCCGACTCCATCGTCGCCCGAGCTCGAACCGCCGCCGTCAACTGCTGCATCCAAGTCCTCGTCGGCCGCTGCATCACCCTGAGTTTGACCAGAGAACCTCCGCCGCTGATCCTTGCTATTCCAGTTACGTATTTCTTCTTCATTACAGATCTGTGACTTCTAGGGTTTCTTCTCACGCCCCCGCCATTAGAGTCTCAATGGAAGCTTTTAAGCCGATAGTTTTCAGTAACCTTTACCTTTTAGATATTGCCCTTTAAACTGTACTTTTACCCCGCTGTAAATGCTTCAGATCTTCGTCGTTCTTGTTTAACCTGTAGATTTACCCGCTCTGTATAAGGCCCTTGTAGTTCTTCCCGTATACTCTTACATTTGTTTCTCTTTTTCTGGTATGCTCAGATCTATTCCACCTTAGCGGTCTTTAAAAACCTGTTTTTCTCCTCGGTAGATCTGCTAAGTATGTTCCGGTTTAAACTGTTACGCCCTGTTCTTGCGAAACTTTATAATTTAAACGCGACGGTTTAGCCGTTCCCCTTCAACTGCCATGAACCGGAAATGGTGTAGCTTGCTGTAATTGCCGGTTTAACCATGCCATTAGTCCTCAGTCAAACCGTTGCGTAACTTTCATAGATAGTTTCCGGTTTATACTGCTGTATCTTCATAATCCGTTTTCTGCACTTTATCTTTTCCAGTACTTGTCTTTTCGTTGCAATGGCCAAGCAGTATGTCTCTTGCGATTGGGTCCCTTCTATCATTACTGAGGAAGATTTGGTCAAGATTTCTGAAATTGGAACGTTAGGCCCTCAGTCTGTTTTGAAGTGGCGGGCCCCGGGGAATGAATGTCCTCCTACTCCCAGGTCCGGGGAGGTCATTGTGTTCTTTGATCACATATCTCGAGGCTTCTCTCCCCCCGGTTCAAAGTTTTTCCGGGATGTTCTTGCTGCTTTCCAACTGCACCCTCAGGATATTGGACCCAACTCTGTTTCAAATATCTGTGACTTCCAAGTGTTTTCGGAGGTATATCTGCAAGAAGAACCGTCCGTCGATCTGTTCCGGGACTTCTTTCACTTAAACCGGCGCACAGAGTTCACTAGTGGACCACATCAAGAGCTCGGTGGCGTTAGTATTTAGAAGAGGAGAGACGTTGTTTTTCCTCACGCCGCTTTACACACGCACCCAAAGGACTAGAACAAGTCATGGTTTTATTGTATTGACACTTCTCCTGAAGGGGAGAACCCTCTGCCGGGTTACCGTGAAACCCGTATTCCGGAGGATCATCCTTTACCACAATGGCTCGGCTCTGTTGAACGGACCCGGTTTTCATCACAGCTCTCCAGGTTAAGAGCGTTCATAGCTAATGGCTTGATTGGAACTGATTTTCTACACTGTTGGTTGTCTTGGAGCATCCTTCCCTTGAGCCGGCGATCACAGCTTATGTGCAAATATTCTGGCAAACCGGATGATCCCCAAAGGTTTACCAAGGAAAAACTCTCTGAATCGGAGGTTATAGAATCAGCCAAGAAAATTCTCAATGTTTCTTTGGCAGACTGCAGCAAGGTCGGGTTAGCTCCATATTATAAGAAGAACAAGCTGCCTGCAGTAAGTTTCACCTTACCCTGTATTCGTAATCCGTTTCTTTTAAACCATCTTTTCAATTGTAAACCTCAGGAGAAAACCTCAGGAGAAAACCGGCAAACAAGCTCGCCGGAAAACCTTTGCCAATAAGAAAAGGAAAGCAGCTGTTGACGCTGGTTCTCCCACTGAAGATGATGATCCGGATTCCGAGGTATGCTTTAATCTAGTTTAGATTTCGCTTTCTTGATCTTATAACTGTATCTAACGATAACTTTTCCACAGGAGTTGCCTGAAGGTGATAATCCGGCCGAAGTTGAGGTAACCATTCTTTCTTCTGATTCAGAACCTCTTCCACAAAAAAGTCGTCGGACCGTCCGGAAATACCAATTTTCTCACCCGTATGCTCAGTTGGACCCTAATTTTATTTTGAAGAAGCAACAGCACGAAGTTCTTCGCCGGACCACTCCCATAGCGGCCTGGCGGTGGAATCATCCGGGATTTCTTTAACTCCGGCTCGAAAACGCCGTGCTGAGGTGATACTTTCTCCGACTCTCCTTCATCCCAAGGCCGGGCTTATCCGAAAACCTCTTAAACCGTCTGACCCTGATTATCAGGAAACTCCATTGTCTTCTTCTGGTGAATCGACTGCCACACAGCTTCCTCCATTGAAAACTGTCCCAGGGTAACTTTTTAACTCTTCCGGTTTATGACTCATTTTTGTTTTATAATGTTAATACTCATTTTGCATACTTTTCCAGCAAACCAAAACCCAGCAAGAAGCCCAAGGCAAACAAGCCTCCTGCTGAGCCCACTGCAGATGATCCGGCTGCTGACCCGGCAACAATTGTTCCTTCAGAGGGCGAGCCCGTAGCTCCTCTTGAAGACCCTGCGCCTACAGATCATATCTCTGCTCCTGAGAATCCTACTGCTGAAGATGCCCATAATCCACCAAGTCCGGCCCGGGTTAACTCTCCTCAGATTAATCCGGCGTCTCCCAATCCGGCCCATACTGCCACTCCCCCAAATGTACCTGCCTCTCCAGACGTTGTGGTAACTGGGACTGCCCTTGTTGCTCCGGCTGAGCCCACCGTTTTAGCCAAACATACGGCTAAAACGGAAAAGCTATCTAAAGAGAAGGGGAAATGGAGTACTGAGATATCCAGTCTTTCCGATATGAGCGCCCAAGAAATTTACTCCGGGTATCTAAACCGGCTCCACAGCAGCCGAGATTATGAAGCCAGCCTGGTTAACTTAATGAGGGAGAAATATGAGGTAAACCTCTTCTTCTGACTTTGTTCCTTTGATGTGTTTCTATCCCATAACAGCCCCCAAGTTCCGGTGTAGCTGCGTGCTGAAGGTGAACCGGAACTTTGTAGATTGAACAATTGATCTTTACATTACCTCCCAAGTATCAAGTAGATAACTTGTTTATGTATTTGACACTTGTAAAAGTTGCTGACGATACTTCAACCATACATTAGCCCCCAAGTGTCAAGCAGACAACTTGTTTGTGTGCTTGAGACTTGTAACTTTGAATTGCTGTTGTTTACTGCTTCAACTGCCATTAGCCCCCAAGTGTCAAGTAGACAACTTGTTTGTGTGCTTGAGACTTGTCTGATTTTTACCTCTTGTCTTTTAATTGTGCTTGCAGGCTGAGTTGAATCGGAATGCTATTGAAATCAATGAACTTCGTAGCCGTCTTACTGAAACAGAATCTGCCGCTTCAAAAGCTAAAAAAGATCTTCAGGTGAGTTTAAAGACTGCTGAAGATCTGAAGAAATATTTTGAAGAAGAACAGACCACTTTTGAGGTTCAAAAGAAAGATCTGGAGAAAAGGGTTCAGGACGCTGAAGGGGC
The DNA here is from genome assembly GCA_902687465.1 of Secale cereale. NCBI lineage: Eukaryota > Viridiplantae > Streptophyta > Magnoliopsida > Poales > Poaceae > Secale > Secale cereale. The sequence continues at coordinate 513,694,697 of LR738709.1, forward strand.
GCTTAACCCGGTTACAGAGGAATTGACCGGTTTAAAGCAGCAGGTTGAAATGATGACCACTGCAATCTTTGGTAAGTATAATCTGAACTCCCGGTTAATCCTTGTAATGTTCTAACTGTGCCGTCTTAACCGTTATATCTGTGTGCAGGTCGCCGTGTCTCCCATCTTGGGGATGACTTACGGAAGAAGCTTAAAGCATGTTACACATTGGTCGAGCAGCTGTATTCCGGCGCTCAGAGGATCATCAGTGCCACTTCCTTTGGTAAACCGGCCCCTTCGACGATCCAAGATACGTTGAACAAGTTATCTGTTTTGCCGGCTCGTCTTGAAGAAGTTAAAAAATCCGCTGCCCGAGGTGGCGCTCTTCTGGCCCTTACCAGGGCTAAGGCTTGGGTCCCAGATCTTGATCCGGAGGAAGCTATGACCGGTTTTCCTGATACAAAGGATGACGGCTCAACTTTTACTGCAAAGGACCTTTATGCCTTGACAAAGGAGATGCGCCCTCTCTCCAGCAAGCTTGCAGTTGAGTCCGATTTATCCAGGTATCATCATGGATATAACTTGCAAAACGAACGGGTGGAGCGGCCGGTTTACGATACCGTGAATTTAATCCCGCCGGTTCGTCCTCATACCTTCGCTCCAGATATCGAACCTTTTGAACTGATCAACGAAGAGATGTATTTCCGGGCCTTGGCGAAGATTGACTGGCGTGTATCGGATTTCCAACCGCTTCAAGAAGATGAAGAAGTTCCGGATCAAGGTGATGGCCAGCCGTCTCAACAAGGAGGAGCATAACTTTAAAACTTTATTGTTGTAATCGTAGTCTGTGTTTCGCCAAACAATATTTCCAATCCGTCGGGCTTGCTATGCCTTGTAATAGGATAGCTAAAACTTGATCTGCTTTATTCCGGATACTCTGTCTTTCTCTATGTGAAATATTTGCCAATTGAAAATGTTGTCTGATATTGTTTATCTTGCATATCTTCTGTTTCTGCAGAAATAATACTGAAAAGATGTCCTAGTGGCTTACCACTGGACGGATTAAATTGTTCTCTTAAAACGACAAATAAGTATATCTTTATACCAGTAATGACTTTATACCTGAGATCATATACGCCCAACATTCTTAATCTGGTAGAACCTTAAAGTTGCTTGATCAAGACCTTCATGGATCCAATTAGTAATTCGAAACACTCCGGTTCATCCTGATGATAAATTCTGGTTTATCTTGTTCTTCAAAACTTTGTTCGGAGATTTGTAGCTTTTTGCCTGATATATGATCCGGGTTATAATGAACACCGGTTTGCTCATGCTGGTATTCATGATCCAGACTTTTCACTTTAGAGATATGTGGTCAGCTTCTGTAGCTGTTCCACTCCGGTTTAAAAGGTTATAAAACACAAACACCAAAAAGATGCAAATTTTGCAAATAAGACCATGTAGTCGAGGCTTTTTAAGAGCTGGCAGGCTCAAAGCAAGGTTCAGCCAATCAATGGGACGTGGTTTGTCCAACACTCCCAGAGGGCCTAGCCAATCACTGAACGTGGCATTATCCAACTTTTCAGAGGGCCGAAAGAACCGCAATAAAAACTGAGCCAATCAATGGGACGTGGTTTGTCCAACACTCCCAGAGGGCCTAGCCAATCACTAAACGTGGCATTATCCAACTTTTCAGAGGGCCGATAGAACCGTAAAAATTGATCCGATCACTGGGATATGGACGTTGCCATTCCCAGAGGGCCCCCAGGGTTCCTCCTGAACCGGTGGGTAAATTCAAACCAATCACTGAATGTGGAATTATCCAACTTTTCAGAGGGTCTCCAGGGTTCCTCCTGAACCGGTGGGTAAATTGTGAAGCCTCCTCTCCTCGAACCGGATATGATCTCATGTTTTTTAGAGAGTTTTATTGCTCCTTTGCATATTCTGCAAAAAATCAATTTCTAAACTAGCCAATATATTGAAATATAATATCTGATGATAAACTTGTATGATTGCTTTCACAGGATTTTTGTATATGGAAAAAGGGCTAAGCCCCCGGTTTACCGAGGGTGCCGGTTTATTCATTACTCATAATATATACATAGGATACATTGGAGCACGTAGCTCAAGTATAGTATGGCCGTAAATGGGCGATGTTCCAAGGCCTCTTCGTCTCCTCTTCTGATGTCCGTGAGTCCTTGTGTTCTCGAACGTCCACCAAGTAATATGAACCGTTGTGTAGATTTTTACTAACCACAAAGGGCCCTTCCCAAGGCGGGGATAATTTGTGCATATCCGTTTGATCTTGGATGAGCCGGAGTACTAAGTCACCCTCTTGGAACATCCTTGTTCTGATCCGGCGGCTATGATATCTGCGTAAGTCTTGCTGATAAATCGCAGATCTTGCTGCAGCCATATCACGCTCTTCATCCAGTCGGTCTAAACTGTCCTGCCTTGCTATCTCGTTGGCTGCTTCAACATAAGCCGTCACCCTTGGTGAATCATGACGTATATCGCTCGGAAGGACTGCTTCAGCCCCATAAACCATGAAGAAAGGTGTGTAACCTGTAGACCGGTTTGGTGTAGTGTTGATGCTCCAAAGAACAGATGGCAATTCCTCAACCCAACATCCTGGGGTTCTCTGCAAAGGTGTCATAAGCCGGGGTTTGATACCTCGCAAAATCTCCTGATTTGCCCTTTCAGCCTGACCATTGGTTTGGGGTGAGCCACAGAAGACACGTCTAAGCGAATATGTTCTCTTTGACAAAATTCCTTCATCTCACCCTTAGATAAATTAGTGCCATTGTCTGTGATGATGCTGTGTGGAAAGCCAAACCAGAAAATTACTTTTTTGATGAATTTGACTGCCGTCGCCGCATCACACTTGCGTATAGGCTCCGCTTCAACCCACTTTGTAAACTTGTCTACTGCTACCAGTAGATGAGTTTTCTGATCTTGGGATCGCTTAAAAGGTCCAACCATATCAAGCCCCCAAGTCGCAAACGGCCAAGTTATTGGTATCATCCGGAGTTCCTGTGCTGGAACCAGAGCACGTCTTGAGAATTTCTGACAAGCGTCACACTTCCGGACCAGATCTGCCGCATCTGCATGAGCGGTTAACCAATAAAAACCATGCCGGAATGCCTTAGCCACCAATGATTTTGAACCGGCATGATGACCACAATCCCCTTCATGAATTTCGCGAAGAATCTCACAACCTTCCTCAGCTGATACACACCGCTGAAATACTCCAGAAGTACTGCGATGGTGAAGTTCTCCGTTTGCAATTGTCATGGACTTAGAGCGCCGGATTATCTGTCGTGCTTCTTCTTCATCATCTGGCAACTCTCCTCGGCTTAGGTATGCTAAATAGGGCAGCGTCCAATCCGGAATAATATGGAGCGCTGCAACTAACTGTGCCTCTGGGTCCGGAACAGCTAGGTCTTCCTCTGACGGTATCTGAACCGACAGACTGTGCAATTCATCCAAGAAGGTGTTTGGTGGCACCGGTTTACTTTGCGACCCCAGCCGGCTTAAAGCGTCAGCTGCTTCGTTCCTCCGCCGGTCTATATGATCCACCTGATATCCTTTAAAGTATCCTGCGACTGCTTCAACCTCTCATCTATAAGCCGCCATGAGGGGATCTCTTGAATCCCACTTGCCAGAAACTTGCTGTGCCACCAGATCTGAGTCGCCCAGGCACTTAACCCGGCTCAAGTTCATTTCCTTTGCTAGCCGCAAACCATGAAGTAATGCTTCATATTCCGCTGCATTATTAGTACAAGGAAACAATAAGCGGAGGACATAACAAAATTTATCACCTCTGGGGGAAGTTAAGACAACTCCAGCCCCCGAGCCTTCCAACTGTTTTGAACCGTCGAAGTGAATCGTCCAGTAAGTAAGATCCGGCTTCTCCTCAGGAGTCTGCAACTCTGTCCAATCATTGATGAAGTCTACTAATGCCTGAGATTTTATAGCAGTGCGCGGTACATATTTCAACTCATGTGGGCTGAGCTCAATGGCCCACTTCGCTACTCTGCCTGTAGCTTCCCTGTTCTGGATTATATCTCCCAATGGTGCTGAACTAACCACAGTTATTGGATGTCCTTGGAAATAATGCTTCAACTTCCGGTTTGCCATGAACACACCATATACCAACTTCTGCCAATGAGGGTATCTCTGCTTGGACTCAATGAGTACTTCACTCACATAATAAACCGGGCGCTGAACCGGGTACTCCTTCCCTGCTTCCTTGCGCTCAACCACAATTGCAACGCTGACTGCCCGTGCATTAGCAGCGACGTATAACAGCAAAGGCTCCTTGTCAATAGGAGCAGCTAAAACCGGTGGTTTTGCTAGTTGCCGTTTCAGATCCTCAAACGCTGCGTTTGCCTCATCACTCCAGATAAACCGGTCTGTTTTCCTCAACATCTGGTAAAGTGGGATCGCCTTCTCTCCCAAGCGACTTATGAACCGGCTTAACGCTGTGATCCGGCCAGCTATGCGCTGAACATCGTTGATGCAAACCGGTTTAGTCAAAGACGTGATGGCCTTGATCTTCTCTGCGTTAGCTTCTATTCCTCTGTTTGAGACCAAGAATCCCAGTAGCTTACCTGCCGGAACACCAAAAGCACATTTTTCCGGATTAAGCATCATCCTATAAGCCCGAAGATTATCAAAGGTTTCCTTAGGATCCTCTATCATTGTTCCTTCTTTCTTCGATTTGACCACAATGTCATCCACGTAGGCATGAACATTAATCCCTATCTGCCCTTTCAGACAATTCTGAACGCAACGCTGATAAGTTGCCTGTGCACATTTAAGCCCAAAAGGCATAGACACATAGCAAAAAGCACCAAAAGGAGTTATGAAAGCTGTCTTCTCTTGGTCTTCCACCGCCATCTTGATCTGGTGATACCCTGAGTATGCATCCAAAAAACTTAGCCGTTCACACCCCGCCGTGGCATCGATGATCTGATCGATGCGAGGTAGAGCAAAAGGATCAGTTGGGCAAGCTTTATTGAGGTCTGTGTAGTCCACACACATCCTCCACTTCCCATTCTTCTTTAACACCAGCACCGGATTAGCCAACCACTCCGGATGAAAAACTTCTACTATGAACCCTGCGGCCAAAAGTCTGGCCACTTCTTCCCCTATAGCCTTGCGCCTCTCCTCGTTGAAGCGGCACAGATACTGCTTAACCGGTTTAAACTTTGGATCAATATTTAACTTGTGCTCAGCGAGTTCCCTCGGTATACCTGGCATGTCAGAAGGTTTCCATGCAAAGATATCCCGGTTCTCACGGATGAACTCGATGAGCGCGCTTTCCTATTTTGGATCCAGGTTAGCGCTGATAGTTAACTGCTTAGACGAATCTCCAGGCACAAAATCAACTTGCTTGGTCTCTTCTGCTGATTTAAACTTCAACGCCGGATCATGCTCGGTAGTTGGCTTCTTCAACGGAGTCATATCTGCCGAATCAACATTATCTTTATAAAATTTCAACTCTTCTGTGGCACATACTGCTTCTGCATAAGCTGCATCACCTTCTTCACATTCCACTGCTATCTTGCGACTTCCATGAACTGTGATCGTGCCTTTATGACCCGGCATTTTAAGCTGCAAATAAACATAACACGGCCTAGCCATAAACTTAGCATAAACCGTCCTTCCAAACAGAGCATGATATGGACTTTTGATCTTGACGACTTCGAAAGTGATCATCTCTGATCTGGAATCATATTCATTCCCAAAGGTAACTTCCAAGTCAATCTTTCCAACCGGATAAGCTGACTTACCTGGGACCACTCCATGAAATACTGTATTTGATTGCCTTAGCTTCTTATCCGTCAGACCCATACGACGGAAAGTCTCATAATATAAGATATTGATACTGCTACCACCGTCCATGAGAACTTTAGTGAATTTGTAACCTCCCACTTGAGGTGCTACCACCAAGGCTAAATGGCCCGGATTATCCACCAGCATCGGGTGGTCTTCTCTGCTCCATACAATGGGCTGCTCTGACCAGCGAAGAAATTGCGGTGTCGCCGGTTCAACTGCATTAACAGCCCGCTTCAAAACCTTCTGGTCTCTTTTACACAGACTTGTGGTGAAGACATCATATTGCCCACTGCTTAACTCCTTCGGATTACTCTGATATCCAGATTGCGGCTGCTGTTGCTGACGCTGTTGCTGCTGATTTCCCTGATTATTATAATTCCCTTGGCTCTGCTGCTGATTACTCTAATTATTGTAACCACCTTGATGATGCGACTGATTGCCCTGACCATTATAGTTTCCTTGATTATTCTGACTACCTGCCCGGTTTTGATATCCATTGCTATTGCCCCTATATCCTGATCCGGAGCTGTTCCCCTGATGACCCGGACCATAAAATCCAGGCCCTGAACCGCTATTTGGGGGCCGATTATGAGGATTGAAACGGCCCGTCACTGCCTTCATAAGGGGTATGCACTCTCTCATGGTATGCTTTGCCGCTTTCCCTTTTACGCTGTGCTTTGGACAAGGCTGATCTAACTCCTGATCCCAGCTAAGAGCTCCTCCGCCGGTTTGTGAAGACGGATCTCCCAGGCTACGCTGAAAATCCCCTTGAACTTGAGTGTTGGCCACGAAGTCAGAGCCACCCTCTGCTTTCCGTTTGCCTAAAAAACTTGAGGTAGCCGGAATAACTGGCGCCGGTTTACCAAACTTGCTAACCTTCCCAGTCTTGTCTCCTTCGGCTTCTGGATACTTGGTATTATCAGAGTCTCCGTATTTCACCAGGGCACTCATGAGAGTTCCCATATCATTGCAATCCCTTTTAAGTCGCCCGAGCTTTAACTTTAAAGATTCAAGCCGGCAATTGTTCTCCAAAGTCACTATCGCCGTACTAGGATTAATACCATTCGAAGAGTGTAAAATCTCTGCTACTCTCCGTACCCAAGCTGCTGTAGACTCCTGCTCTCCTTGCACACAAGCTGCTAGATCCACCACTGACATCGGCTGTTTGCACGTATCCTTGAAGTTTTTGATAAACTGGCTGCGCAGTTCCCCCCATGACCCAATAGAGTTCGAGGGTAGAGCTTTCAGCCAGGTCCGGGCCGTGCCTTCGAGCATCATAGTAAAATATTTAGCACAAGCCGATTCATCCACGTCCAGCATCTCCATGGCCATCTCATAACTTTCAACCCAAGCTTCCGGAGCTAAATCGGCTGTGTAATTAGGTACCTTGCGGGGCCCCTTGAAATCTTTAGGCAGCTTGACACTCCGTAAAGCGGGGACAAGACACTGCACCCCAAAGGAACTCGTCGTAACTTCTGTTTCTGCCGTGGCTGTGTGAACCGGCGTTGTTTGACGAATCTCCTCCCTAGCTCCTGATCTAACCCGGTTTATATCCGGAGCTGGTATCGCCGCTCCTGCCGGATTATCCTACCTGCGCTGATGCCTCCTGCGTTCACTGCTAGACACTTCTGGCTCCTCCCAATGCCTAGTATAACTTCGGCTGGGATGTGGTGTTGAATGTAACCTTTCCCTGCTATGAGAATATGCTTGCTGCTGTATCAACGCCGTATTAAGCAGCTCCTTGACCCTGCGCGCCTCCAATGCCACCGGAGTCGTCTCCTCCACGGGTAAAGCGGCCAAACATGCAGCAGCTGCAGCGATGTTATCCAAAGGGTTTGAATAATGACCTGGAGGGGTGGGAACGTAAGGTGCCGATGTGATCCGACGATCCCGCTCTGCGGTGGGTTGCTGAACCGGCTCCTCCCTGGCCAGGGGTGCCCTTCGGTTTGAAGCCGGATTATTACTAGTCCCAGGCCCAGGTGTCCTGAACAGATTCATTGCTTCATAAACCGGCGGTATACGAGACTGGTACTTCCGTCCCCTTACTCCTTCCATAGAAGCTTGCTCCATCCTTAGGTGAAAAGCCTGATCATCCAATTCTGCTTGTCTCGCCGCTATCATCTCTCTCTGCCTTCAGGTCTTCCTTTAACTGATCAATCCGGCCTTTTTAACTGAAGGAGCTCTGCATCATGATGCGCCTTGTCTGCTGGAGCTACTGTTTCCACCGCTTTAGCTGTGAACTCCTCGATCAAGGTGGATAGAACTTCAGTAGGTGAGGGGGTTGGGCCGCTTCCCCCTACACCAGTTTCCGCTGTCGTCCCGTTCACTGGGGGCTGTGAACCGGCCATAAAGACAGCCACCCGGTTTGGTGGGCCAAAGGGGCCCGGAATACTGTTTCCATCGGACTCGCCCTCAGACCGGCCGTCCTGCAACTGATACAGAGATTCAGTTTCTCCGGATGAAGACTCGTCGTCTGAGTAGACAACTGTTGCACCATCAGATTCCGATCCGTCCTCGGCTCGACCTCTGTGGATTGCTCCAACGAACACGTGCTTCACGGCGGGCTGAATCCGGGCCGATCTCGTACGCTGAGCCGGCTCGACGATGTTGGGGAAGACGTCCGGCTCAGATCCCGGTTCGCCGATTTTGCCAATGAAGACTTGGATGCTGCCGAAGGGAACCCGGTACCCGTATTCGATCGAATCGGCTTCCGGTCCCCAACCTGCGTCGTCGATGTAGATCCGGCCGCGGCGACTCTTGGTCATCCGGCCGACCGCGTAACCCTTGAGCCCTTCGAAGCTGCCCTTCAAGAACTCGAAACCATCGTGCGCAGGCCCCACGGTGGGCGCCAACTGTCGTGGAAATAACACGGCAGATGTCCGGTTTAGCGGACTTGATGATGGAACCATCGCACGGGTTAGCTTGAAGGGGTTCATAGCACACAAAGGACACAGAAGGTTTATACTAGTTCGGCCCCTTCGATGAAGGTAAAAGCCTACGTCTAGTTGTTTTGGTATTGCTTTGGGCGTCGGATTACAGGGAGCGGATTCGCTTGCCTGTGCCTCGACGGGTTGATTGTTGCTTGTCCCTGAACCGTCGCCGGGTCGTCCCTTTATATAGAGGGTACGCCTGGTCCGGTTTACAGAGTCCCGAGACCAGCTCATACTTGTGTCCGCCTCGGTCTCTGTCTTTTCTTCCTTATCTCTCAAGTTACATCACGGGGCGGTTTACAAACCTTAATTCTACACATGGGCCCTAAGATCTTATGGGCCGTAGCCTTTACTAAATATTACAAACAATTATAATATAAAAAAGCCGGTTTACACTAGCCAGTTTATACCTGCTAGTCATATCCCTGACACTAGTCTTGCTTCCTTTGTAAGAGAATATTCCTTGTGCTTTCTTCATAAACCGGCCCACCATAACATGAACTGGCCTTCTGGGCCTTGGGCCTTCTCATCCGTGATCCGCCAGCCGGGTTACCAGTGAGTGATATTATTCAGGCAGGTTGCTTGTAAACCGTCTGGTTAGGACGGATCGCCAGTGAATCATCAAGTGTAAACCGTCTCAAGTAAACCGCCAAGTCTGGCCGGGTCATATTTCCGGCCGGTTCATACCGCGGGGTATATCCCCGACAGGTTTCCTGGAACTTGAGCCTACACCACCATCCCCCGCCAGCATGACCGGTATGGGGGAATGAGTTGAGGAGGAGAGTAGCTTGACCTTCATATCAAGGACGGAAGTGGGAAATCTGGGTCGCAACCACAACCAGCCAAATCCTCGCCACCCGTGTAGCCGAGGAAGCGTCTAACTAGCACATTCGGTGTGTGCAACCCCGCCTTCGAGGCCACTAGCTCAGTGTCCACGATCCTCCTATCAGGGAACAAAGCGGCGATAATCTCACCATGACCTCTATCCCCAATCACACACGCTTGCCCAGCGACCACCTCGGGTGGCGGCATGGGAGGGAGAGGGTTGTAGCATCAGTGAAACCCTAGCCGCCCCAGAGTCGCCAAATTCAGTGGAATGATTATAAAAAGCTCTAAGCCGGGGACACACAAAGTTGCATATAGTATCAAGAGGTCGTGGGAGGACAATGTGAGGACCCTCAAATCGTCCAAAGACGATCCACTATCAATTAGTTTAATTTGAACGCAAAATATCCCTCAAGTAAAAAACATGCTATTGTTAATCAAAATAGAAGAGAAAAATAACTTATAGTACATTCAATATTAACTATTCTAAAAATAAGATGATCTACACTCAATGTTGACCCAAAAACATCCACACTCAAGGTTAACTATACTAAAAATAAGACATGAATACCTTATAGTACAGGCTACCGATGATGACTTGTTTATTCTTCGAAAGAAAGTCTACTAGACATATTCCTCTAGATTTTATGTATAAATATCCGCATGAAATGCACTAGTATCTTCTATTATGAAAGACATGCATTGTTAATATTAGGAATCATATGACTACAATGAGTACAACATAACTTTGTTTAAGTCTCGAACATAACTATAAAACTAGGTTATCAAATCTAACTAATTCACTATAAATGTGACTTACACTTGGTCATATTTATTTATTGTTGGCTATAAAGGTGATGTATACATCAAAAGTAAATTTGCTTACTATAAATGTGGTGTACAATAAAAAGTAAATTTGATTACTATAAATGTGACATACACATAAAGAATTTAGTTTTTGAAAGATGCAAGTGAGGTTGTGGGCATGGATATACAAGGGAATGTGTAATGATGGTGACTTTTTTTATTCAACACATGAGAGTGATTAACAATCACACTCAGAACAAACAAGGATAAAACATTGTTATGCGGAACCATCACATTATTAAGCACCATCCACGACACACAGGCATCCATAGAGTTCGTACTACCTACTTGCTTCAACTGCCATTCAGATAGTAGCAGTAATCAGAATCCAACATGTCCATCTCATCCAATCTTTTACTCGTGGCCTTGGCAACCCTCCATAGTAAGTTCTTCCCCTGGTCTGCTTAGCACTCATGGGCGTGACTAAGCAGAACTCTGACACCGATAACTTTTCCATTTAGACCGAGTTCTCTTGGAGGAACATCTTCACGTCTTCGCCGGCCCATATTTGTTTCCCATTGGGTAGAAAATAGTAGTTTTCTATCTTGGACAGGTCATCCTACGTGATCACTAGTCACTCCATATCTATAGGGGCAGCCACGGGATGCTCGGCCTGTCCATGACCCAGATGCGGCTGGTGGTATACGAAATGTCCTTGGGCTGCTGAGGTCTCTCTTGTACAATAATGAGTCCTCGGCAAAACTCTTGCGGATCTTCTCGAAATCCTCTTTCATAGGGATCTTACGCCATTTCACGCTATTGTATTGTCGAACCGCGTACATGATAATGGAGTCCTTCAAACATTGTTTCGTCAGTTAAATCATCAAAAGTTAGTTAAGGGTGACACGTGCACTAGTAGTTGGTTGTATGAGGCAAGAGGAACAGATTATATGAAGTACTGATTTTAATGTACATGGTTAGGTAGTTTAAAGAGTTATCAATGAAGTAAGAATATGAATGTACATGGTTATGAAGTCTGAAGAACGGAAGAAAAGAAGAATAAGCCCGCGTAGAATTTTCTCAAGTTCCATGGCGCTTACTTGCTGACAGACCTCCTGCACTCCATCAATTTATCCTAATCATAAGGCTCATTAGGAAAAAACAAGATTTCCTTACAATAGCTTGGTGTTTGAACAAATTATATTTTGAACAAAATATATGTTGTAGTATGATAAATTGAACCACATATGAATTATTACTTCGCTCCATTTAAAAATATAGTGCCCATTAGCCTTGGTCAAATTTAATAAACATGGATCAAAAATCTGTGAAGGTTATTGTGTTGTTGTTGAAGGGTAAACCTATGCCCTTACACCCCGTCTCATAGGCGCGAAATCGGTGGGTCACAGCCACACACCTTGCCACCAAATAATACCTATCCAAACAAGAGTCATTACAAGGTGGAACTGCCAACCTCCACGAAAAAACTAATGTTTGGACTCAGAATTAAGGAGCGCCCAAGAACCACATCACCACTCTCCCAAAGAACCAGAACACCACATATGCTACAAGGAGGTCACAACAGACAAGGCACAGCCGCCGCCAAACCCGAAACTAGTTTTGTGCATTTTCTAGGGATCCAGATAAGGGTAGAGGTGAGAGACCTCAGTGGATCCTCTAGGAGAAATTCAATACACACACACAAGCGTGTCGCCATTGCCGGAGAACTAACCAATGGTTTCCTCGGACCAGAGCTTACACCACTATCCCTGCTAGCACTACATCTAGCTACCAATGTTACAAAACAGAAAGGGCCGGTGGTGGGGGTGAGTTGAGGATGATATGAGTTTGACCTTCAGAACTAGAGCGGAAGGGAGGAAATCTTGGTCACAACCACAACCAGCAAAATCCCTACCATCTGTGTAGCCGAGGAAGCCGTCTAGCACATTCGACACATGCCACCTTGCCGTATGGGGTGCTGCCTCGGTTTGAATGGTCCTTCACGAGGGACGAAGCGGCAAAAACCTCATCCCGACCTTCATTGACAACCACGCAGGCTTGCCCGATGAATACCTCTGGTGGCGACATGAGAGGAAGAGGGCGGAGGGGGTGCTGGTGTCGGGGAAACTCTAGTCACCCCTGAGTCGCCAGATTTAATTAAATAATAGGAAAAAGCTCGAAACTAAGTATGCACAAAGTTGTATCAATATATCAAGAGGACTTGTGAGGACCCTCAAAGTATCTTGAGGCAAATCACTACAAGTAGTGTAGAGTGAACTCAAAAAATATCTCAATAAATTTGTTCCATTCATTTTTATGGTTGATCCATTTTTTATAAATAAAGATGATCCAATTACTAATCAACGTAGAATGACTAGGTTTATACATAAATCTTCTTTGATCTTGGCCTAGGTAAAAGAAAAGCACTAAAAAGAAGAAGGAAAAGACCATCGAATCGTGGAAGTACACCATCAACCATCTTTCCTGGGTTGAACTACCTTGAGTGCGCGATTTAGGTCCATGGTGGTGGTTAATATATGGGCAGTAGAGTGATGATACTTTGGGGTACTTATGGTGAGGTAGATCAGGTGGTATTTATAGAAAACTATCAAAGTATAATTGCAAACACTCTCTCTATTGGTAAATAGAAAGAGTATGGATGCATTAATGAGTCATCAATGTTTAAAATGGTGTCTGTTCACAAGACGATGGAGTAGTAGGTAAACTATGAATTCACCCACTGTTACATCAAAAATAAAGTTTTGATATAGACATATGACCTATACATGGCCATATTTACTGGTTATGCAAACACATATAAGTAATAATTGTGGTTGATTGGATTTACTGGCGTGGATCAAATTGATTTTATTGAGGGACCATAGTAGCACTTCATGGAGAGGTTTTCGTCATTTAACTAGTATTATGCATGTGATGTGATATGTTTGTCGACAACTAATGAATTTGTAGGTATCAATGAATTAGTTTTATTTATAATATTTGGTGCTATTACATTTTTAGTGGATTTTAACATTTATTTTTTTGTAATATTTGCAGTAAGATATAAATGTTAACTAATCTGAAAAGAATACAAGAATACAAAATAGTACACGCTACTTAGGAGGACCTTCTGTATTCTTCACAAAAAAGTCTACTGTACATATGCCTCCAAAGTTTTATGAAATAAAAAAATATGCAAGAAATGCTTGAATATCTTACGTTAAGACATGCATGGTTAATATTATGAATCATATAACTACGATGAATACAACATAACTTTATGAGGTCAATGACATAACTTAGAAAGATGGACATCAAAAGTAAGTTAGTTCTCTATAAATCTGGCGTACACTTAGTCATATTTATTTAGTTTTGACTATATATGTGACATACACATCAAAAGAAAATTTTCTTATTTTAAATATGATTTACACATAAAAAGTAAATGTGTTTACTATAAATGTTACATGCACATCAAGACTTTGATGTTTGAAAGATGCTAGTGAGCTCTTGAGCATGCATACACACATGCATGTGTAACGAAGGTGGACAATATTATTCAAAACATGGGAGTGATTAACAACCCACACTCAACACAAACGAGCTACAAACATTGTGATGTAGAAGTATCACATTATTAAGCACCATGCATGACAGAGCAGAATCCATATTGTTCAAACTTCCATAGTACCTACTTGTTGTCAATGCCACTCGGATAGTACATACTTTTGGGCTTTTGATAGGGATCAGGTTCAGGGTGGAGACGAGATACCCAAAGGCTTATCCAGGGAGAAAATCAACACA
>LR738709.1:513710153-513723713 GCA_902687465.1 Secale cereale
CACACACACACACGGACACAGACACAGACACACACCCACTCAAATGCAAGCGTGTTGCCGTTGCCGAAGAACCAACCAAGGGTTTCCCCGGACTTGAGCTTACACCACCAGTTCCCACTAGCACCGGAACTAGGGACCAAGGCTGCAAAACAAACAAGGCTGGCGAGGGGATAAGTTGAGGAGTATATGATCTTGACCTTTAGATTTGGAGTGGAAGGGGGGAAACCTGGGTCGCGACCATAATCAGCAAAATCCTCGCCATCCGTGTAGCCGAGAAAGCCATCTAGCACATTCGGCGCATGCTGCCTTGCCGTCTAGGGACGCCGGGTCGGTGTCCAGGGTCCTCCGCCAGGGAACAAAGCAGCTAACACCTCACCACGATCTTCATTGGCAACCACGCATGATTGCCCGGTGACCACCTCAAGTAACAACATGAAAGTGAGAGGTTGTAGGGGGTGGCGGCATCCGAGAAACACTAGTTGACCCTAAGTCCTTCGATTCAATGGAATGATTGAAAAAAGTTCAAAGCCGAGCAGGCACAAAGTTGTATCATAATATCAATAAGCCTTGGGAGGACAATGTGAGGGACCTCAAATCATCCCAAGGAAATCCACAAGCAAGTAGTGCAGTCTGAACTCAAAAAATCTCTAGAAATTCGTTGCATTCATTTTATACTTGATCCATTTTTTATAAAGAAAGACGATCTTATTATTAATCAACACAGAGATTCGTTTTGGACATAAATCTGTTAGATCTCGATCGAGTATAGAAGAAAAAAACTAAAAAGATGAAGGAAACCACAATCGAATTGTAGCATTCCCACATCAGCCATCATTCTTGTGATGAACTACCTTGAGGAGGAGATTTCGGTCCACCGTGGTGGTTAATAGGTGGGAAACAGAATGATGATAGTTGGGGTACTTATGTTGAGGCGGATCGGGTGGTATATATAGAGAAGGAAAGAAGTATAATTGCAAACACTCTCTCTATTGGTAAATAGCAGGAGAGTGGAGGCATCAATAAATGGTTAATGTGAAAGATGGTGTTTGTTCATGAGACAATGGAGTAGTAGGAAAATTGTGTATTCAGTCATTTCTACATAAAAAGAAAGTAATTCACTACAGAGATATGACTTATACATGGCCGTATTTATTGGTGGTGCAAACATATATCAGCAATAGTGTTTGTTGATAGGATTTAGTGGCATCAATAAAATTATTTTATTGAGAGAATATAGTAGCATAAATTTCGTTGGAGAGGATTTTCTCATTTAACTAGCAATATTTATGTGATGAGACATATTTTTATTGAAAACTAATGGATTTGTTGGTATCAATGAATTGGTCTTATTGATAGTATTTGGTGCTCTTACATTTTTAGAAGATTTTGACATTTATTATGCAATAAATCTATGCGGTGAGATCTAAATGTTAACTATTATGAAAATAAGACAACAATACCAATTAGTACACGCTACAGATGAGGACCTTATGTATTGTTCACATCCCTCGCGTGGTTATCGGTGACAAGCAAATATATTCATGGGCCCGCGTGGACATCCATGACCACCTTGATCAACAACAAGATAGGTTACCATTGTAGATTCTTCGTTTGGTTTGTGTTATCATAGTATAGGTTATGGTGAGATTCAGACCTAATTATGTTTGAGCGCATACTATGCACGCATGCATTCATGAATCCCCATCATCAGCTTGAAGTGTGGTGTGACATACATATGCATCATCAACTAACCACCACTCCGTGTGGGGATTTCTGGTTCAAAAGCACGGTGCCACATCAAAGTTGTTCCATTGTGTATTCAAACACACCTCTCCATTCATATGTTTTGGCCAGTGGTTGTCTTCGAGGACTAGCTACTTGTGTGATTATTGGCGAGCTAGCACATCTCCGGGGTCGCATGGACGGCCATAACTTTGACCAACAACAAGAGAGTGGTTGTACGACCAAGGTGGATTATTCTTGGTCCGTTTTACGATCTATCTTGGTGAGATGCCTCTCTGGACCACCGATTGAAAGTGGTAATGTGTGTGTGGGGGGGGGGGACTGCCACTTTGCACTTTGCTAGGTGAACCTCCATGGGGGGTGGCATGCATTCATAGATTAGGATGCCCTCTCTGCCCACACGAGGGGGCAAGCAATACGGTGCGCTTTGCCAGATATGTGCCACATCGAAGTTGCATTTGGTATTTGAACATCAAAACACCATTTTCATACATATATTTGGTCCACATGCAAGTGTGTTCATGTTCTGATCCTCTCCCGCGTCATTTTTCGCCAAATTTATGAACATTAGACAAGTCAGATGACACAACAGACACGGTTCAATCACACTAACTGTCGTGGAATTAGTACGGCAGATGTCCGGTTTAGCGGACTTAGATGTGAGGCCATCGCGCGGGTTAGCTTGAAGAGGTTAAAGCGGACGAAGGACACACGGAGTTTATACTAGTTCGGCCCCTTCGATGAAGGTAAAAGCCTACGTCTAGTTTGGTGTGGTATTGCTTGGGCGTCGATGACCAAGGAGCGAATCTGCTTGCCTGTGTCTCGAGCTGTTCTTTCTTGTCCCTGAACCGTCGCCGGGTCTTCCCTTTATATAGGAGGCGACTCCCGGTCCGGTTTACAGAGTCCCGAGGCCGGCTCATAAACGTGTCCGCCTCGGTCTCTACTCTTTCTATCTTACATCCCAAGTTACATGATACGACAGTTTACATACCGTGGACTTTGTACATGAGCCCTAAACCTCTATGGGCTATGTCCTCTTTGTTACATATTCTTCTGGGCTTGTAATGATACAACCTTGTCAGTGTAATCCGGACCCTCCTGGCCGGTTTATACCTGCTAGTAATATCCCTGACATTAGGCCCCAGATTGATTTGAACTTGTTCATGTCAGTCTTCGAAGTCTTGTACAAACTTCCTTTCTGTAACTTTTTTGCTTCATGAACCGGCCATGATGTCATCTCCTGGAATCGTGTTAATCCGCCATGACATCATCTCTGCATTTAATGCCCGCATCTGTCTATTATCTTTCTTTAATGCCGCACTGAAGATCGAGGCGACAACTCAATCTTTATCCGATCTCTGGCCTCCTCGATTCCCGCGCGTACCGTTTTCACCTCTTCGGCCTATAAATACAGCTGAAGCTCATCTATTTTCCCCTTCTGCCTTCTTCTTCCTCTGTCTTCAACGCTCGAAGCTTCGCCGCCGCTCTCCGAGCTCGCCGTCGTCCTCGAGCCAGGCCGCTGCATCGACCTGAACGCCTCCAGAGAACTTCGTCGCCTTCCTCTATTTCCTCAGGTACTCCATCTTCTTCCCCGTAGATCTCACTCTAGGGTTTCTCCTGTAGCTATCCATGAACCCTCGTGGTCTTATAGTTCATCCCCGTAGGTCAGTCTTGCTGTAGATTTAAACTTGTTTAGGCTCGACCTTCATCCATGCGCTTCTGCTCCGTCATTATATCCTTAGTTCCTCTAGCTTTATTAGTCTAGATCGAATCTATAGAGAACCTCTGCGGCCTTCCCAAAATATAACTTGTATTATTCCATCTTTTTCTTGTGCCTTAGATCCATATTTACCTTAGCTTTCTGTGGAAATTGTTTCTTCATACTTTAGATCTGTAGCTCATCTCACCGGTTTAGCCATAACTTGCACTTCATATGCCTTCTTTGACGGTTTAGATGTAAGCTTGTATCCCGTAATTGATAGTTTAGCTTCTTCTTTTCCTATCAATGTGAACCGGCAGCTGTTTCACTCATAACTGCTTCCGTATTAGTAATACCATTAGTCCCTTGTTTAAACCGACAATTAGGTCCATCACTTCATAGAATGCACCGGCTCATATTTAGTAGTTGGTAAACCGGATCTTTGCCCTGTATTTTTCAGCACCTCCTCATCAAAAACGATGGCCAAGCAATTTGTCGCTTGCAATTGGGTTCCTTCCTGGATCACGGAAAATGATTTGGCTGAAGCGGCCTCAATTGGCGTTCTGGGCCCTAAGTAAGTTCTGCACTGGCGGGCTCCTGAAAAGGAATGCCCTCCTGAGCCTAAGGAGGGAGAAGTTATAGTTTTTTATGATCATCTAGCCCGGGGTTTCAGTCCTCCCGATTCAAAATTCTTCCAGGATGTATTAGCCGCTTTCCAACTCCACCCACAAGATGTAGGCCCGAATTCTGTTTCAAACATCTGCAACTTTCAAGTTTTCTCGGAGGCATATCTTCAAGAAGAGCCATCAGTGGACCTACTCCGGGACTTCTTCCATCTGAACCGACGAACGGAGTTTACCGATGGGCCTCATCAGGAGCTGGGTGGTGTCAGCATCCAGAAAAGAAAGGATGTGAGTTTTCCTCATGCTGCCCTTCACAGCCACCCCAAAGAATGGAACCA
The DNA here is from genome assembly GCA_902687465.1 of Secale cereale. Lineage (NCBI taxonomy): Eukaryota > Viridiplantae > Streptophyta > Magnoliopsida > Poales > Poaceae > Secale > Secale cereale. Next base: position 513,714,557 of record LR738709.1, read on the forward strand.
GACGTGGTTCTATTGTAGGGACACTTCGCCTGAAGGAGAGAACTCGCTGCCGGGTTACCGCGCATATCGCCTGGCAGTAACCCATCCTTTGCCACAACGTCTCAGCGCCCAGGATCGGGCTCGATTTGCCCCTCAATTTTCCAAGCTCAGGGCCTTCGTGGCCAATGGTTTAATCGGCGTTGACTTCGTCCGTTGCTGGCTCTCTTGGAGCATTCTTCCACTAAGCCGTCGCTCAAGTCTGATGTGCAAGTATACCGGCAAACCGGATGATCCTCAACGCCATACTGAAATAATACTTCCTGATAATGAAGTCACTGAATCTGCGAAGAAAATGCTGAACATCCCTCTGGAGGAGTGCAGCCGGACCGGTTTAGCTCCGTTCTGTGCAACCAATGAACCGCCAGCAGTAAGTCTTTTCCGACCCTTTCCTATTTTGTCTTAATCCGTTTATATCGGTTGTCTTCAACTCGTTATTATCCCTTCGCACAGGCCAATGATCCTTTCTGGAAGAGGAAATCTCTAGATAAACCGGCCAAGCAATCACGGAAGAAAACTTACGCTGTTAAGAAGAAAAAGCTGTTGCCACTTCCGGTTCACACCCTGAGGAGGATGATCCGGACTCTGAGGTGCCAACTAAACCTTATGTCCTTTGATCTCCCTTTGTCTAAATTTATGTTAACAAATGCCTTTTCGCAGGATCTGGCGGAAGGAAGCAAAGCGGGGGGAGTTGAGGTAATTTCTCTCTCATCTGATTCGGAACCTTTGCCACCCAAGATCCGCCGGGTATCCCGGAAATACCCCTTTTCTCATCCTTATGCTCAATTGGATCCCAACTTTCTTTTGAAGAAACAGCAGCATGAAGCTCGCCGGACCACGCGCCATAGTGGCCATGTGGTTGAATCGTCCGGAATACCTCTCACGCCGGCTCGCAGACGCCCCTCTGAGGTTTTGCTCACTCCAACTCTCCTTTATCCAAAAGCAGGCCTTATACGTAAACCACTTGAACCGTCTGATCCCAACTATCAGGAGGCTCCTCTGTCCTTTTCCGGCGAGTCGACTGCTACGCAGGTCCCAGTGCTCAAGACCGTCCCTGGGTAAGTCCTTCGTTCAAACATCCGGTTTACCTTCATGTTTTTAACTTTATGATTCTCACTGTTCCTTTGACCTTTATCAGAATGCCAAAGCCTAGCAAAAAGGCCAAAGCAAATAAACCAGTTGTGGAGACCACTACTGCTGAACCGGCCGAGGACCCTGAAGCGGCCATCCTTCCAGAAGATAACCTTGAAGCCCAGCTTGATGATCCCATTCCTATGGATCGTGACGACGTTGCTACTCTAGGAGGTGATAATATGGAGAACACGGCTGAACCGGCAAGCCCTGTCCGGGTGAGCCCTCCTCGGGCTAGCCCGGCTCCTGTCAGTCTGGTGCCTACTGCTGTCCCCCTCCAGCCAACTGCTGCCTCATCCGCAGACGTTGAGATAACCGGCCTAGGCTTTACTGCTCCCACAGAGCCTGACAACTTGGCTAGGCATACTGCCAAGGAAGAGAAATTTCAACAAGACAAAGGCAAGTGGAGTTCAGATTTATCCAGCTATGCTCAGTTGAGTGCCCAGGAACTTCATTCCGGGTACCTGAACCGGCTCTTTACTGGCCGCGACTATGAAGTCGGCTTAGTTAATATGATGAAGGGCAAGTATGAGGTGACTTTCTTTCCTTTTACTTCTATCTTTGCTTTGTAATTTTTCAATCCTATCTTTAGGCCATAGTAGCCCCCAAGTGCCGGTTTAGCTTCATTGTAGGTGAACCGGGACTTCCATTATGCCTGAGAATGAGCTTACATTAGCCCCCAAGTGCGAAGGGCATAACTTGTTTATGCGCTTGGGACTTGTCTGAAAAATTTTCTTTCTTTACTTCAATTGCACATTAGCCCCCAAGTGTCAAGTGTATAACTTGTTATGCACTTGAGACTTGATTGATCTGTCCTTCTAATCCGTTTGAATTCCTCGCGGGCTGACTTAACCCGGCTGGCTTCGGAGGCAGCTGAACTCCGGAACGGCTTGGCCTTCGATGAGACCGCTTCAGCCAAAGCTAAGGAAGAACTTGTCCTTGCTTTGACTAATATGGAAAAACTGAAGAAAGATTTTGAAGCGGAGCGGTCTACATGGAAGGTGCAGAGGGATGCTCTTGAAAAAAGAGCAAAGGATGCCGAAGCTGCTCTTAATCCGGTGACGCAAGAGTTATCCGGTTTGAAACAGCAAATAGAGCTCATGACCTCTCCTATCTTTGGTGAGTACCCATTTTGGTATGTTTTTCATCCTTGCAATCTTTTGTTCCGCTCCGGTCTAACTCGCCAATTGTATATAGGGAGGCGCATAACTCATCTTGGAGATGATGTCCGGAAGAAGCTCAAGGCGGCCTATACCCTTGTAGAGTAGCTCTACTCCGGCGCTCAAAGGGCTATCAGTGCCATGTCCCATAATAAACTGGCACCGACTACCATCCAAGCCACTTTGGAGAAACTATCTGTCCTGCCTGTGCGTCTGGTGGAGGTGAAGAAGTCTGATGCACGGGCTGGCTCTCTTATGGCGCTGACCCGGGCCAAAGCATGGGTCCCTGATTTTGACCCGGCTGAAGCTATGAACGGCTATCCCAGCAACAAAGAGGACGGGTCAGTCTTCTCTACCGAAGATCTCCGTGCTTTGACTAAGGACATGCGCCTGCTTGCCAGTAAGCTTGCCGATGAGGCGGATATGACAAGGTATCATCCGGCCTATGACTTAGAAAATTCGCGGGTGGAGCGGCCGGTTTACGACACTAAAAATCTGATCCCACCAGTTCGTGGCCACACTTTCGCTCCAGATATTGAGCCTTCCGATCTTATTGATGACGAAATGTATTTCCGTGCACTCTCCAAGATCGATTGGTGCGCTCCTGGTTTCCAGCCATTGCCTGAAGCTGATGAAGACCCGGCACAAGTTGACCCTCAGCCTTCGCAGGGTGAAGAGGAGTCGTAAACCGTTCGGTTTAATTTGTAGTTGCTGAATATTTTGCCAAAAACTTTGATCTATTCGGGCCTGTAGGTGCCTTGTAATAGGATAGTTGAAACATTGTCTTTGTCCCAATATGTATGGCACTGCTCGACTTGGCATCTGTTAATTTAATCATCTGTTTTGCCATGCGTGATCCGTTTACATTATCTGTGTCTGCATGAACAAAGCTAAAAGGCGTCCTGGCGGTTTACCACCAGACGGATTATATTGTTCTGATATATAAATCAAAGCAATAGCTGTTGATCATAAATATTTACCATACCTCTGATTAAGTGTGCCTATCGACCTTAATCTAGTAGGAATAATTGAAAGCGCAGACGCCGATGAGGCTCTTAGCTCTCTTGTTTGGCTTTAACTTGATGACCGATTCGGGTTATGATGAGCACCGGTTTAAATCTCGCTGGTGTTCATGACCCAGCCTTGTAGATACATGGGCAACTTTGCAGCTGTCCAGTCCCGCGTCAATGGACTTGGTTAAAAAACCAATGATCATGACGACCAAGATTGTGAAATCATAGAAATAAAGGTTTTTTGGGAAAATAAGACTATGTAGTCGAGGCTTTTTACGAGCTGCCAGGCTCCAAATTCGAGGCTTTTTGCGAGCTGTCAAGCTCCAAATTCGAGGCTTTTTGCGAGCTGCCAGGCTCCAAATTCGAGGCTTTTTGTGAGCTGCTAGGCTCTAGGCTTTTTGTGAGCTGCCAGGCTCTAGGCTTTTTGTGAGCTGTCAGGCTCTAGGCTTTTTGTGAGCTGCCAGGCTCTAGGCTTTTTGTGAGCTGCCAGGCTCTATGCTTTTTGTGAGCTGCCAGGCTCTAGGCTTTTTGTGAGCTGCCAGGCTCTAGGCTTTTTGTGAGCTGCCAGGCTCTAAATTTGACGTTTCTTCATCGTTCACACGCCACCCAATGTTTCAAAACCTCTGAAGGATCTTGTCTTTAGGTGATCAACTCAATGATTGTCAATGGCTGATTCCTTGATGCATCAAGGGTGCCAGTTTAGGAGGCCATGGTGACTTTTCAGAGAAACTCTCATGTGATAGTCCTTTGAAGAAAAACACGGCTGACTCCTTGATGCTATCAGGGGCGCCGGTTTAGGAGGCCATGGTGAGTTTTCGGCGAAACTCCCATGTGATACTCTTTTTGCGAAGATGGCTGATTCCCCGGTTTACTGGGGGCGCCAGTTTATTTATTAATCATAATATATACAATGTACATAAAACGGAGCCAATGGCTCAAGTGTAGTAAGGCCGCAGAAGAGCGATGTTCCACGGCCGCTTCGTCTCCTCCTCCGCCGTAGGTGAGTCCTTATGTTCTCGAACGTCTATCGGGTAGTATGAACCGTTGTGTAGGTTCTTGCTGACCACAAAGGGTCCTTCCCAAGGTGGGGATAACTTGTGCATATCTGTCTGGTCTTGGATGAGCCGGAGCACCAGATCTCCCTCATGGAATGTTCTGGTCTTAACCCGGCGGCTGTGGTACCGGTGCAGGTCTTGTTGATAGCTCGCCGATCGTGCTGCTGCCGTGTCTCGTTCCTCATCCAGCCGGTCCAAGCTGTCTTGTCTTGCTTGCTCATTATCCGCTTCGACGTAAGCTGCCACCCGTGGTGAGTCGTGCCGGATGTCACTAGGGAGAACCGCTTCAGCACCATATACCATGAAGAAAGGCGTATAACCCGTAGACCTGTTAGGTGTAGTGTTGATGCTCCAGAGGACAGAAGGTAACTCCTCTTCCCAGCAACCTGGTGTTCTTTGCAAAGGAACCACAAGCCGGGGCTTGATGCCTCTCAAGATCTCTTGGTTAGCCCTCTCAACTTGTCCATTGGACTGTGGGTGAGCTACTGATGATACATCCAGGCGAATGTGTTCTCTTTGACAGAACTCTTCCATCTCTCCTTTAGATAGGTTGGTGCCATTATCCGTAATGATGCTGTGTGGAAAGCCAAACCGGAAAATCACCTTTTTGATGAACTTAACTGCTGTTGCCGCATCACACTTACTGACAGGCTCTGCCTCAATCCACTTTGTAAATTTAACCACTACTGCTAACAGGTGGGTTTTCTGATCTTGGGATCTTTTAAAGGGTCCAACCATATCAAGCCCCCAAGTCACAAACGGCCAAGTAATTGGAATCATCCGTAACTCCTGCGCCGGAATATGAGCACACTGTGAAAATTTCTGGCAGGCATCAAATTTTCTGACCAAGTCCTCTGCATCAGCATGAGCCGTTAACCAGTAGAACCCATGACAAAAAGCTTTAGCTACCAATGACTTTAAACCGGCGTGGTGACCACAATCACCTTCGTGAATCTCGCGAAGAATATCACGGCCTTCCTCTAATGATACGCACCGCTGAAATGCTCCAGAAACACTGCCGTGATGAAGTTCTCCATTGACGATAGTCATAGACTTGGACCGCCGGATTATCTGCCGAGCCTGAACTTCGTCCTCTGGCAACTCACCTCGGCTCAGGTACGCCAAGTAAGGGAGTGTCCAATCCGGAATAACGTGAAGAGCTGCAACTAGTTGTGCTTCCGGATCAGGAATAGCTAAATCCTCCTCTGAAGGTATCTGTACTGACGGATTATGCAGTTCATCTAAGAAGGTATTAGGTGGAACCGGTTTACGCTGAGAGCCCAGCCGGCTTAATGCATCGGTTGCTTCATTCTTCCGCCGGTCTATGTGGTCCACCTGATATCCTTTGAAGTACCCTGCGACTGCTTCAACTTCTCGCCGATAAGCCGCCATGAGTGGATCTTTAGAATCCCACTTGCTAGATACCTGTTGTGCCACTAGATCTGAGTCACCAAAGCACTTGACCCGGCTCAAGTTCATCTCCTTGGCCATCCGTAAACCATGAAGGAGAGCCTCATACTCAGCAGCATTGTTAGTGCAAGGGAACATTAATCGAAGGACATAATAGAACTTGTCACCTCGTGGGGAAATTAACACGACTCCAGCCCCCGAGCCCTCCAATTGCCTTGAACCGTCAAAGTGAATAGTCCAGTATGTATGATCCGGCTTCTCCTCAGGTGCTTGCAACTCTGTCCAGTCATTGATGAAATCCACCAGTGCTTGGGATTTTATAGCAGTACGGGGTACATACTTCAATCCATGCGGGCTAAGCTCAATGGCCCACTTCGCCACTCTGCCAGTGGCTTCTCTGTTCTGGATTATATCCCCCAATGGAGCTGAGCTGACGACAATGATTGGGTGGCCCTGGAAATACTGCTTCAGCTTCCGGTTTGCCATGAATACCCCGTACACTAACTTCTGCCAGTGTGGATATCTTTGCTTTGACTCAATTAGGACCTCACTGATATAGTAAACCGGGCGCTGAACTGGATATTCCTTTCCTGCTTCCTTGCGTTCCACCACAATGGCCACGCTAACTGCACGGGCATTAGCGGCCACGTATAACAGTAGCGGCTCTTTGTCAACATGGGCAGCAAGAACTGGCGGTTCTGCTAATTGCCGCTTCAAATCCTCGAACGCAGCGTTTGCAGCATCGCTCCACACAAACCGATCCGTCTTTTTCAGCATCTGATAAAGCGGGATCGCCTTCTCTCCCAAACGGCTGATGAATCGGCTCAACGCTGCAATACGACCTACCACGCGCTGGACATCATTGATACAAGCCGCAATAATGGCCGGGAGGGGTGGGAACGTGCGGCGTTGGCACAACTTGGTGGTTCTGCTCCATGGCTGGCGGCTGAACCGACGCGCCAGCCCCCAGGGCTCCTCCCCGGTTTACCTCTGGGCGGTTACTGGCTCCCGCTCCTGGTGTGCCAAAGAGATTCCTTGCCTCGTAAACCGGTGGTAGACGAGTTTGCTGCCTTCTATACATTACCTCCTGTGCAGAATTTTGATCGAGCCTGAGCCGGAAAGCTTGGGAATCTAGTTATGCCTGCCTTGCAGCCATCCTGACTTTCTCTGCATCCAGATCTAGCTTAGAATGCTCAATCCGGCTCTTCAGCTGAACGATCTCCGCATCATGCTGCGCCTTGTCAGCAGGGGCTACTTCTGCTGTTCTGAGTGCCGTCAAATTGCCAACCAAGGTGGATAGAACATCGGAGGGCGACGGGGTTTGGTTGCCTTCCCCGGTTCCCGCTGCCTCTGAGGTGAACGCCCCGGTCATTGAGGGCTGCTACGTAGATTGTGATCCGGCCATGAAAACAGCAACCCTATTTGGCGGATCAAAGGGGTCCGGAATACTGTCACCATCGGACACACCCTCTGACCAGCCGTCCTGCAACAGATACAAAGATTCGGTCTCTCCGGATGAAGATTCATCGTCGGAATAGACAACTGTCTCGCCACCAGAATCCGACCCGTCCTCGGCTTGTACTCCATGCACGGCTCCACCGAAAACACGCTTCACGGCGGGCTGAACCCGGGCCGATCTCGCACGCTGAGCCGGTTCGACGATGTTGGGGAGGATGTCCGACTCAGGTCCCGGTTCGTCGATCTTGCCAATGAAGACGTACTCGATTCCCATTTAGCCCTTAGAGTCATTGTGGTTGTGGGAACTTCCTCCAGGGTGGGTGTGGCTTCCATGGTTATGGGTATATCCTCCCGAATTCGAAGTGAATCGGGGCTTCTACTGGGCTCCAGAATTATTCCTTCCTTGTCCATACTTCCACTTGCGACTCTCAATCTGCTGCTGCTTCCCTTCAATCATAAGAGCTTTATCTACCAACTCCTAGTAAGTTTTGAAGGTTGCCACCATCAACTATACGCTCATCTCATCATTTAGCCCTTCCATAAATCTCTCCTGCTTAGCGGCATCTGTGGCCACATCATCTGGGGCATAACGAGATAGGGTACTAAACTCATCTACGTACTGGGCCACAGTACGATTTCCTTGGCGCAAGTTGCGAAAATCCTGCTTCTTCATGCTCATAGCTCCAGTTGAGACATGGGCAGTACGGAAAGCTTGCTGGAACTGATCCCAAGTGACATTGGCTATAGGAAAAGTGGTTGTGTAATTCTCCCACCATGCTGCGGCTGGTCCAGATAACTAGTGTGCGGCAAATCGCACTTTCTCAGTATCCGAGCAATTTGCGGTGGTCAAATCCCTTCCAATCTTGCGCAGCCAGTCATCAGCAACTATTGGTTCAATGCTGCTAGCAAACACCGGTGGTTGCAACCTTAAGAAACGTGTCAGGTTGTCCATGGGTGGCGGTGGTGGAGGGTTGTTGTTGTTGTTCTGGTTGTTCTGAGTGTTCTGGACAAGAAGTTGCATCAAAGTGTTCTGCTGCTGGATCAACTGTGTGAGCTCAGGGGGAAACTCAAATCCGGGCTCAAGTCTTGGAGGCATCTGATGGGTGTAGAGGGAAGATATTAGAATAGAATTGAGGTCTAAGGGAAAATCACTACCCATATGCACATGATACAAACACAATCATATCACACCAATCGATTTCAAGCAAGGTCTTACAAGGATCTAGCTAACGTTACAAAAGTGCTCTAATGCTACTTTGTGGGGGAAAACTACTAGTCATAGGGCGGTCATCTAGAAATTTTGATCGGCGGATGATTCCATAATGTCTACTCCAGCTTCATCTTCATAGTCTTCATCATTACTATCATCGGGGTCTGAATCCGTGTCGTCGATGATGGTGTAATCTTCAGAACGAATCTCCTTGGGTTCTTCTTCCTCTTCCTCTCCTCCTGGTGCTGGATCTCCCATGAATACTCCTAGCTTCCTAATCAAATCATCATTCTTCTCCACTAGTATCAACATCTCCTCCTCGTATCCGTCACGAGTAGACTTAAGTTCTTCTTCTAGATCCAAATTCCTGTTTAGTGCTGATACGTCCAAAACGTATCTATAATTTCTGCTTGCTCCATGCCTCTTTTGGGTGATATTGCTATGTTATTTATACACTTCCATACACTTTTGATCATATTTGGACTAACCTATTAACTCAGTGCACCCCAGTGCCAGTTTCTGTTTTCGGCTGTTTTTTGTATTTCAGGTTTTCACATTACAAGAACTGCCAGAAAAAATCCAGAAAAATTATATAAAAAATCAGCGTTCCAGAAGCTACCAGGCACCCGAAGCACAGCCGGAGGGGGCCACGAGGGCCCCAGGCGCCCTGGTGGCGCCCCCCCC
>LR738709.1:513723756-513748321 GCA_902687465.1 Secale cereale
CCCCGAGCCTCGTCTGATGCCCCCCTTTGGCATATATTTAAAGCGTCTCCCGAAACCCTCGAGACGGGAACTCTTTTTCGCGATCTCATCTCTGTTCCGCCGCCGCCGCCGCTTCCAAGATCGGGAGCACCAGGAGAACTCTTCCCGGCACCCTGCCGGAGGGGAGGATCACCTCCGGGAGCTTCTCCACCACCATGGACGCCTCCCGGATGAGTTGTGAGTAGTCTCCCTTGGACCATGGGTCCATGACCAGTAGCTATGTGATGTTCTCCTCCCATTCTTGTACTTCACTAATTAGTCCTCGTGAGCTGCCCTACATGATCGAGGCACACATGTAATCCTTATGCTGTTGCTATGATGAGTTTGCTGGGATCCGATGGATTATGAGATTATGTTCAGATTGTGTTTGAGTAATATATTTGATTCACCTCTTTTATATTTATGTTCGTAAGTAATTCTTGCATGTTCTCCGTTGTTATTTATTGCTTTGGCCAAGTAGTAGGTAGTGACTCCAAGATGGAACGTTATGCTTGATTGTGGGTTCATGCCCCTCGATGACTAGCTTGAGTGACAGAAACATGAGTCTAGGGGATGTGCTGTTGCCACAAGAGGGAAAACAACGGTGCTTGTGCCCGCGGGTGCAAGGATTGTTTACTTTACGCAAAGTTCTTTTAATGCAGTTGTCTGTTGCTTTGAGTTTACACTATGGGTGGGACTCGCAACTTAATACCAGCGAGATGTTCTGGATAGATATCTCAAGGTGGATGATTATTAGTAGATGCAGATGGATTTCGGTCTACTTACCTCGGCGTACCGCCCATGCTTTGAACCTCTACCTTTCTTGCAACATAGTTAGCATTGGTTTGCGCACATAATTCTGTCAATTGCCCAGCTGTAATTCGTTTACCTCACATAGCTGTTTTATCGTCTTTTGGGAGAGAGACATCACTAGTGAACATCATGAGACTGCGGTCCATATTACCATCATTGATCACATCCGCTATTTACTTTACGCTTTTACTTACTACTTGCAGCATTACCTATCACTATTACCACTTGCGTTTGATCCTTTGTAAACGACAAGGCCGGAGGGATTGACAACCTCTCTGTACTCGTTGGGAGCAAAGTTATTTGTATCTGTGTGCAGGTCCACGTTGATTGCTAATATCTGGCGCCGTTAGCAGTTGACACCTTCTTGTTCAAACTGGGAGTCTCAGGGGAAATCGATCCTTGGTATCTTTGCCAAGGGAAAACTTCCGCTACACTACATCTCAAACCTTCCACTTGGGGTAACCAACGAGGGGCGAGAAGCCATCAAGCAAAGTTTTCTGGCGCCGTTGCCGGGGACTCCACTCTTCAGGATAGGGGAGTTGCACGCTATCTTTTACCTTTGCTTTTAGTCTTGTTAGTTTACCTTTCAGTTTTTGCTTTAGTATCTTTTATCGAAAATCACAAAAATAGTTATCTTGCTTGCTTGCTACTATGGGTTCCACCGAGAACACCAAGTTGTGTGACTTCACTAGTCACGACAACGATGACTTTATCTGCACACCTATCACTACACCTGCCACTTCAGCACCTTCGTATGAAATTAAACCTGCTTTACTGAACTTAGTCATGAAAGATCAATTCTCCGGTGCTGGAGATGATGCTGCTTTACACTTAAACAACTTTGTTGAACTTTGTGATATGCAAAAGTACCAAGAAATAGATGGTAATATTGTTAAGCTTAAGCTGTTTCCTTTCTCCTTGAGAGGAGGAGCAAAAATTTGGTTTCAGTCTTTGCCTAGAAATAGCATAGATTCATGGGACAAGTGCAAAGATGCTTTTATTGGAAAATACTATCCACCTGCTAAAATTATCCAACTAAGAAGCAACATAATGAATTTTAAACAATTGGATAATGAACATGTTGCCCAAGCTTGGGAACGTATGAAATCTCTTATCAAGAACTGCCCTACTCATGGTTTGACTACTTGGATGGTTATCCAAACTTTTTATGCAGGTTTGAACTTTACCTCGCGGAACTTGTTAGATTTGGCCGCGGGAGGAACCTTTATGTCAACTACACTTGGTGCTGCCACGAAGCTTCTCGATGAGATGATGACCAACTATTCCCAATGGCACACCGAACGTGCTCCAACAGGCAGGAAGGTAAACTCTGTCGAGGAGATTTTCTCCCTAAATGAAAAGGTTGACTTGATCATGTCTCTACTTTCGAAGCAATCTTCTGTTGATCCTCGTGATGTTCGTTTAAACTCTTTGATTGCTCAAGAACAAGTAGATGTGAACTTTATCTCTAGAAACAATTTTAATAACAATGCTTATAGGAGTAATTTTGGTAGCAATCCTAGACCGTTCCCCTCTAATTCTTATGGGAACAACAATGCTTATCCTATCACCAAGAACTCCACTACTGAACTAGAGATTATGCTTAAAGATTTCATCACTACCCAAAAAGCTTTTAATAATAGTGTAGAAGTAAAACTAAACAAACTAGGTGATCTCTCTTCAAAGGTAGACAATTTAGCCAATGAGGTAGAATTGCTTAAAATTAGAACTTCTCCTCTTGAGGAGAGGAAGGTCACTCCTATTAATGCTATTCAAGTGAAAATTAATGAAAATATTAGGATGATGGCTAAACTTAAAGAGAGATGGGCTAGAGAAAGGGAGGAAGAAGATAGGATTAAGAGCCTTCCTACCCACCACACTGTTGCTACTATCCAAGTTGTTGAGGATATCCAAACTCTTAGCACCCAATGCACTCCTGGTCCCGATGGACCTATTAATGGTGATGCTATGACTATAGAAACTACCAAACAAGTGAACCTAAAGGACACCACTACCACCTTACTTGATGGTAGTGACCTTGATTTTGACAATTGCACTCTTACCGAAGTTATTGATTTCCTTCACAAGATGTCTAGAGATCCCCGCACTAGCACGATTAACCTTGCCTTCACAGAGCATATCACTAATGCTCTTATCAAAGCTAGGGAGGAGAAACTTAGAGTAGAAGCCTCCATACCTAGAAAGCTAGAAGATGGTTGGGATCCTATGATAAAAATTAAGTTGAATAACTTCTCTTGCTATGCTTTATATGATGTTGGTGCTAGTACCTCTGTTATGCCCAAAAGAATATATGATATGCTTAAATTGAAACCTTTTGATTCTTGTTCTTTTGGTGTTCGTCTCGTTGATTCTTCCATAAAGAAACCTTTGGGGAGGATCGACGATGTTCTTATCATTGTCAATGACAACTATGTTCCCATTGATTTTACTATTATGGATATTGAATGTGAACCTTCGTGTCCAATCATTTTGGGATGTCCTTTTCTACGCACCGTTGGTGCTATCATTGACATGAAAGAGGGGAATATAAAATTCCAGGTTCCTCTCAAGAAAGGGATGGAACACTTCCCTCGAAAGAAGATTAAGTTACCTTTTGAGTCTGTTATACGGGCTAGCTATTCTTTTACTCTTGACAAGACTTGATCTCTATGCATTATGCCTAGCTTAAAGGCATAAAAGAAAACGCTTTTGGGAGGCAGCCCACATGAATAAATTTTATTTTGTTTTTGTTGTGTCTTGATGTTGTTACTACTGTAGCATCATCATTGTATCTTTGCTTTTCAAACATTGTGCCAAGTGTAGCCTCTGATTGCAAGAAAGTTCAAAAGTTGTGACGTGCTGTCCAGGAAACAGATTCTGTCCTTGGATAGAAAAATTCGTATAAAATCACCAGATCATCTTTTCGGTCTGAATTTTTTTGAAAGCGTGCTCTATACAATTGTCTTTCGTGCGTCTGTTCTGAGTTTTTTGAATAGAGTTGCAGAAGTGCCCCGAAAAAATCATTTACTACCTGCTGTTCTGTTTTTCACAGATTCTGCCCTGTTTTGCCTTTCTCTCATTTTGCAAACCTTGAGCTTGCTTTTTCTTTGCAAAAACCTTTTGGCAATCTTGAGAAACAGTAGACCTTCAAGAATATCCTTATTTCCAGCAAGGAACAATTATTTTATTAAGGGTACTAACCTCGCTAATCAGATTATGATGAGTTATGTATGAAGGGAGTTTTCAAGTGTGCGAGGGAAGATGATAAAAAGATTCAGGAGTGTCAAACGCTCAAGCTTGGGGATGCCCCCATGCACCCCCAAGAAATATTCAAGGAGACTCAAGCGTCTAAGCTTGGGGATGCCCCCGTGCATCCCCTTCTCCATCAACATTATCAGTTTGTCTTTCGTTCCACTATATTTTAATCATTTCATGTGTTACGTGCTATGCTTGGAGCGTCTTGCTTTTAGTTTTGCTTTTTAGCTCTCCTTAGCTTTTCATAACGAGTCGGAATTCAGCTTTCTTTATGTGGGAGAGAAACACGCTCCACTTCTACCTAGAACATAACATAGAATTTTCATGTCTATCCTTGCTGTGTGTGTTCTTTGTCTTTTAATAGCTACTATCATGTTCAGTTCTCAGTTTCATGCTTATCTTTTTAAAGAGCTTTCGTTTAGTTGGTTGCTTGAACTCTCTTTAGTTATCATGCTTATCTTATTAAGAGAGTTTGCTTCTGTTGCACTGGTTGATATGTCTATGATAAAGATGCTACGTGCATAATGGCGCTTAGTAGTTCATGTTTTCTTATGGTTAGTCTCAAATAGCTGGGGGGTTCCCAATGTGTTATTGGAGTACCAACATGATTTGTTTGCCTATGATGTGGTATGGTTTAGTAATATCTTCCTTCGAGAATTTATTTTGATTGACTTGGCGTATGCTCACGCATATTTAAGACTGTAAAGAAAGTCTGTCAAGCCTTGATGATCTTTTGTTTCTGAGTAGCGATATAACTTCCATGCTTGATTCAATGTTGCTTTGTCGTTCTGCATGATTATGACCGTCATTGCTCTCTTAGTTGGTCGCTCCTAGTCTTTTGCTAACCTTCGCCTGTACTAAGCGGACTGACTGCTTGTGCATCCACATTCCTTTATACCAGTTATGCCATATGAGTCCACCATACCTTCCTACATGGTATTTACCTGCCATTCCTAACGGAGACTTGCATGTACCATCTCGAAATTATTCAAAGAAAAAGCATTCCTATTTTGTGCCTCTGTTGTAAGTCCATGAGGAAGTAGTAGTTAATTCATAATCTTTTTAAGTTGGACAAGCTTCACCCCGGGATTGCATGTATAATGTGCAAACCCATAATACGAGAAGGAACTGGCATTGAGTGCGCCTGGCTCAAAAAGATAATATAACAAACAAACCCTCCTTCGCACTTTGTTCATGAGAAATCAGAAAACTTTGGCAGTGATAAACAAAGGAGATTAAGAGGATGTGATCGTCCTCATTCGGGAGCCGTTCCTCGAAACTTGTCCATCTCAAGAAGTGATTGAGTTGCCTGCTAGCATTCGTTGACGAAACATGCATGATCTAAAAAAAATTATTACCTCTGTTTTAAAACCAAGAACTCTGGTACATGTTTTGTCTTTGTTTCCGACTACGGGTTTTCAACCTTGCCAACAAAAGCCACGGTTCGAGAGTCTCCACCTTCTTTTAAAGCACCAACTACTGAGAGCATGATTGTCATTCTGAGTGTAATGTGCATTGTCCCAAAGTAGCATTGTCTTTCGCATGATTATGATATCGTTTATTCTGAAATCATTGTATCTAGTCATCACTTAAACCTTGGAGGTGCCCCTGCATTTATGTTTTGCTTCACTAAAGGGGGCAAGCGAGATATCACTTTATCATATTTGCACACCATGTTCATCACAAATCTATTTGATGTTTCAATATCATATTGTAAAACTTTCAGTTCTTTGTGATTTTCTCATGAGGCAAATTAATTACTATAGATTCATTGTCTCAGTAAGCTTTTGTCATATGACTATAAAAAAGTCCTATATGGTTAATAGCATGTCACCACAGAAATTATTCTTGTTATCATTTACCTACTCGAGGACGAGCAGGAATTAAGCTTGGGGATGTTGATACGTCCAAAACGTATCTGTCGGGGGAAACTGTCCGCCACGAACACCTATGGGACCGGAGCCCCTTTGTCTGTGCGGTACGAGGGCGGAGGGAGCACAAAGAGTAGATCGAAGCAGACGCGCGGGCAGTTTTACCCAGGTTCGGGCCGCACGGATGCGTAAAACCCTACTCCTGCTTGGTTGTGTATTGAATTGAGCGCTCGGGAGCTTGAAGAAGCAGCTACACCGTGCGTGAGAGTAATCTAGGTTTCGAACCCCCTCCACGTTGTGCATGGGCCTCCTTTTATAGTGCAAGGGGTCACCGACAGGTGTCAACGTAGGAGAAAGGGGTAAAAAAGTAAAAGAGGTGGTAGTTGTAACAGTGCGGGAACAGTGGAGCTACAGTACAGAACAGTGGTCTATACCTACTTTAACAGTGGGGGACAAGGGCATTTAATGCCCGTCGCCGTCGACCCCAAAAGCTCCCGCCTTAGCGTCTCCGTCCGCCACGGCGACGGATTTATCGCCGTGGTGTGCCACCGTGTACCCCAAGCTGCACAGCCATCCGCCACGCGTCCCTGGTTAGGCCCCAGGGCGACGCGTGGGCCGATGAGCTGGAGCGCGGGCACACAGCGTAGCCTCCCCGGCAAGCGCCTTGCCGGGGCCTTGATCTTGCCGGGCCCGGGAACTTGCCGCTCCCCGGACCCCTTGCCGGGGCGCGCATAGCGCCGAGGTAATATCTTCTAATCTTCCTGGCAAGCTCCTCTTGCCAGGGTCTTGTGCTAGTGGAACAGCCTTGAGCCTGGTACGGCCTTCCCGGCAAGCTCCTCTTGCCGGGGGTCTCGATCTTCTGTCTTGTATACTTTGTTTTTGAATGGTTTAATAGGAGGCAGGAAGGTCTCCGGCGAGCACGCAGTAAACCTTGCCGCGGGAAGCTGCAACTGCCCGTGCACAAGTTGGGGTACTGGGGTACCCCTACCTGAGTACACCGACAGGAGCCCCCGGGCCTGGGCCACACACGGTGCCGAGCGCTGTTGGGCCAGGCCCAAAACAGTGCACGGGCACCCGCGGCCCGCGGCGCGCCGAATCCACTTCCATATCCGCCGCATCCCATGGTAACGGCACGCGTCGATTGCGGCGCCGTGGGATGGGACGTGCCCACGATCTCTTAATGGAAAGGGGGAAACGCCCCCCCACTCCCCCATAAAAGCAGAGGCAGCGGGCGCGGTTCCCCTCCCTGTGCTCTCATTACGTCGTCTTCTTCCTGCGAAAGATTCCTCCTTGCGCTCCGCCTCCACAGCTCCGCCGCCGCCTAGCTCTTCGTCCCCTTCCTTCCGCCGCGTCCGCCATGGCCCCAAAGAGCGACAAGGGGAAAGCGGAGAAGTCCAAGAAGGAGAAATCCGAGCAAGCAGCCAAGCTCATCGCTTACCGGAAGCGGCACGTCGTCTTCTCGCCGAGGCTCGGCGTGCAAGAACTCTGGAACAAGTACTACTTGTTCTGGTCCAAGGGCACCGACGCGCATCCCCGCACCCGAGCATACCCGGCCGCCGCCAAGGACAACTATCCCGGCGGGTATTACTTCTTTGCCGCCTTTTTCCACTGTGGCCTCTGCCCTCCTTTTTCGAACTTCTTCTGTGATATCATGAATACGTACGGCTTCCATCTGCTTGATTTCACCCCCAACGCCATCCTCACCATGGCCGTTTTCGCACATATGTGCGAAAACTTCATAGGAGTCCACCCCAACGTAGCCCTCTTTAGACACTTTTTCACCCCTAGAGCCGAGGCCGATGCCCCTCTCTCCGGATGTATTTCTTGGGTCTTCCGTCTCGGGAAGAAGGGGTCGTACTTGCCGGGGGAGCTCCGCGGCAAGTGGGAGGAATGGCGAGCTGAGTGGTGTTGGATTGTAGAGGACCAGCCGCAAGCCTTCACTGCGCCGCGCACAACGCCTATCGCGCGCGGCAGAGATTGGAGCGATCTAGACTCCGACGACGTCAAGCTCGACATCGCCCTCGTCCGGATCCTCCGTCTTCGGTTGGCCCGACTGTCAGTTGCCGAGGTGGGCGCAGATTTCCTCCGCCGGCGCATCGCCCCTCTCCAAGACCGGAAGAGGCCGGCCTGGGAGTACGGCGGCCCGGCAGATATCATGAGGCTGCGCCCCGGGCTTAATTTTAACTTCACCACTCTGGAGCTGCGCGGGATGGTACGAGAGCTCTTCAAGTACGACCCGGCGCACCCCGAGTGGTTCAGGACTCCCCGGGAAGTGGTGCCGCTCTGCAACAACGCCGCGAGGGACCGAATCCTTGCCATGATGCCGATGTGCGACTCGCATGGCTTGGACCGCTCGTGGATCGCCCCGAAGCCAATCGACGTCCTCAACTTCTACGACAACCTCGTCGAGGTGGCGAGCAACAAGGAGGACCTCAAGCTGCATACGCGGGACACCACCGAGCAGGAAATCGCCTACATAGCTTCTCGGGCTGAGGAGGCCGCCGCAGCCGCGGCGGCAGGAGTCTTCGGGTTTTCGCCGGAGGAGGCGGAGGCCGAGGAGGCGTCCACCCAGGCGGAAGAGGCGGAGATCCGCCGGTTGCTGAACCTCCCACCCGACGCGCTCGCCGGGGTCCCCTCGTTGAGGCACTCCGGGATCCATGGGATCGCGACGGAGGCCGCGGCAAGGGAGGGCACCGCCGGAGGAAGCAGAGGCGCCGCGAGGGGCGGAGGCGCCAAGGGGAAGAGGGCCGCAGCGCTGGATGCTGGGCCCAGCGAGCCGGCCGGGGCAGAGGAGGAGGAGAAGGAGGAGGCCGAAGACTCCGGCGGATCTACGGAGTTATACGCCGACGACCTCTCTTCGCCGGAGAGCTCCCCGCCCCCGGCAAGCCCGAAGGAGTCCCCGGCAAAGCGTCTCCGCAAGGCGGCGACGGGGGAAAGGGCACAGGCGCCCCGACAACAGCCACCTCGGCGGGCGGCTCCCCGGGGGAGTCAAGCCGCGCCAAGGCCGTCCGGCGCACCAGCCGCAGCAGAGGCGGGCCGTGCGCGGACCACGACGGAGGCGCCCCGCAGGCCGGCAGCGAGCCGGCAGGGGTCTTCTCGGAGCGGAGCAGCGGCTCCGCCCGCCCCCCGGGCGCCGGCAGCCACAGGGGCTGGGTCTTCGCAGCCCCCAGCCCCGGTGAGCACCAAGCGCGCGAGGGAGTCTTCGCCTCCCGCTCCTCGCGTCGACGCGCCCACGGTGGAGTATGACTTCTCCGCCCTGAGCGAGGACGACGAGGAAAACCAGGAGTAAGGATCCGTGATTCTTCATCTTCTTAATTCTTGTCTTGAGCTTCTGTTGATGCTAACTCTGTCTTCTGTTCTGGTTTCAGGACCCTGGCCCATCGCGCCGCGAAGAAGGCCAAGGCGCCCGAGGCCGAGGTCGCGGAGGACTCGGCAGCGGCGGCAACGGAGGGCGCGCCGGAGCCGAGCCTGCCGGACTCTGGCACTGCTCCGATGAGCAGCCCCCAGCGCAGCCCGCAGCGCAGCCCCCAGCGTAAGTCTGGGGTTCTTTCTTTTTGCTTGTTGGGGTACGTCTGAGGCTTTTGACTTTATCTTCATGTTTTGACATTTCTTGTCTTGTTCCGTGCAGAGGAGGAGCCGCAGCGGGAAGAGCGCCCGGAGACCACCGCCGAGGAGCTGCAGGCACCGCCATCCCCGCCAAGGCAGGACTCTCCGGCAAGGGAGAGTGCTCCGTCAAGGGCGGGTACTCCGCCAAGGCAGAGTACCCCGCCAAGGACGAGCAGCCCGGCAAGGGCGGCCACCCCGCCAAGGCCAAGTTCCCCGGCGAGGGCGACTACTCCGACGAGGCCGAGCTCCCCGGCGAGGGAGCCCGTCGCTGAGGACGCCCGCCAAGGTAACCTTTGTAACTTGTCTTCTTGACTTGTCTCTTTTTTGGATATTTGCTTGGGTCTTGAATTTCTTTGTCTTCTTCTTCTTCCTAGATCTTCCTCCTCCTGTGCCTATGGAGACGGAGGTAATTATCCTCGAGGAGGAGGACGCGCAGGGCGGCGGCGGCGACGCTCCAGTCGTCGAGGAGGTGGGCGAGGCCGCCGAGCCGGCCGCGCAAGAGACTGCTCCGGCTGCGGACGCAGCGGCCGGGGAGGGAGACGGTGGCCGCACCGCCGACCCGGAGGCGGAGGGAGCATCGGATGCTGCGCCGGCCACCGGTCCCTCCGCCGGCGAGGAGCAAAGGTTTTATCTCGAGGCCCCCAATGGCGTCTTCATCCAGATGCCGTGGGGGTCTTCGTCGCGAGCTCCTGCGGAGGGCGAGGCATTCGACGGAGAGGTCCTCGCCTCCGCAGGCCTGAAGATAGTCCAGGCGCCCGGTGGAGGTGAGGGGCCCGAGGAGGAGCGATTGCTTCATCAGCTCCTGGCCCTTTATCGGGCCAGGCAAGCAAAGCTCGCTTCCCGGGAGGCTCTTGCCGCCAAGGCTGCGGCAGAGATGGAGAAGCGTGCGGCGGAGCTCAGCGCCGCCAACCAGGCTGCTCTCCGCCAGGTGGCGGAGGAGCGAGAGCGTCTCGCCGGCGAGTACCAAGAGTGGGTACTTGAGAGGGCCGAAGCCGATGAACAGCAGCGCCTCGCCGGGGTGGAGATATCCCGGCGAGAGGGAGAGCTCGCGCAGCGGAAGGTGGAGCTGGATTCTCATGAAGAAGACCTTGCCGCTCGCGAGGCTGCCCTTGGCGGGGAGCTGAAAGAGGCGAAGGCCGCCGCGGCTGCCGCGGAGGACGCCAAGAAAGAGCTCGCCGCCAAGGTTGAACAACTGGAGAAGGCGATGAAGGTGAGCGCCGAGAAGGTTGCCGCGCTCATCCTGGAGCGCGAGAAAGATGCTCACACCAACTCAGAGCTCCAGGTGAGTTTATCCAAGAGGGGTGACGAGCTGAAGGCTGCCAAGGATTCCATTGAAGACTTGGAGCTGAAAGTCACCACCCTGAAGGAATCGCTTGATGCTGCCCGGGCCCAGGAGACCAAGTTGAAGGATGAGCTCCGCAAGGAGCGAACCTTGATGGAGAGCGTCAACAAGGCCTCCGAGCTCTTCCGGCAAACTATCGAGGTGTGGACCGAAGAGCTGGTTTCTTCTGCGTCCAACATTGACCAGGAGTTGCTTGCTTTGAAGGTCGAACATCTTATCTATTCGCCGGATCCAGATCTCCCGCACAGCGCCAAGCTCAGCCTCTTCTTCAGAGGCGTCGCTCCAGCTCTTGCAGGTCTCCGGAACCGCATCCCCGCGCAGCTGGCCGAGGAGTCGCGCCGTCTCTGCGCGGGAACTCTGGAGCGGGTGTTGACGAAGATCGTGTACCGCAACCCGGGGATCAACCTCACGAACGTTCTTCGCACCCTGCCGGCAGATGCAGACACGGAGGCCCTGAAGGAGCAGGTCGGCCACATCATCGCCAAGGTGGCAAAGCTTGGCAGGAAGGAAGGCGACCGCGTAGACTAGGGCTCCATTTATCTTTATCTTTTTGTTGCTGCATATTATGTTATGAACTCATTAGTCCATCGCGACAAGCTATCCTTGTAAGATATTTGCTTTACTTCAATCAATTAGTGCAACGTTATCTTCCTTGTTCCAATCTTTGACTTTGTATGTTTTTCATCCTACGCTCCCGGGGAGCTTGCCGGCAAGGGGCCCTTGTCGCGAGCGCTGAGTGCTGGACTCTGAGCAGCCTGCTGGCCAAGGTCCTCGCCGGCAAGCAACTTTGCCGCAGCTGGTCGCAACGCACTTAGCTTGCTGAGCGTACTCGGAAACGAGGCAAGGGCGCGACACTTGTCGTAGCTCACTTAAATCGTTGAGTGGACTCGAAAACAAGATAAGGGTGCGGCAAGCTACGGGTAGGTTCCTCCGCGCACAGGTTTTCCATACAAAGTGTGATCGTTCAAGGAAGACAACCAAAATTTAAAATTTGAACTGGTCAAATTCTAACAACTTATCTTTCATATGCTGCTTGCTCATGTTGTTTGCTTTCCGGTAAGGCTCTTCTTACTTGAACAGCACTTAGTCCCTCCTCCACCTCCTTCCCCCCGGCAAACTTGTGCGCGAGAAACGTTCCTTCTGCTTAAGAGAAAAGGAAAAGGAGAGGGAAACATGCATATTGCCTTTCGACGTAATGGTGCTTACCGTATGTCTGAGTGTTGCATCAAATGCCAAACAAAACATGCAAATAGCAAAGAGAAGCATGCAAAAAGGCAATCGATGCGAAAACACGAAAAACTTTACTGATGCACGGGGTCTGCGCCCGGCTTTGTACAAAGGGTTACATGCAACAGCGGCAAGGCTTGCACAAAAAGTGGTTGCCGGAGCGGATCACGGCAACCGCGCCTTAGGGGTGAAACTTGCGAAGATGCTCTATGTTCCAGGAGTTGCTCACCGGTAAGCCTTCTTCGGTCTCGAGGCGGACAGCGCCGGGCCTCGTAACTTGTCTCACCCGATAAGGGCCTTCCCACCTCGGCGTCAACTTGTTGGAATTCTTGGCGGACTGAACACGCCGAAGAACAAGGTCGCCTTCCTCGAGACTCCTGGCCTTGACTTTGCGGCTATGGTAGCGGCGCAAAGCTTGCTGGTATCGAGCAGCTCGTACAGCAGCCTGGAGACGTCCCTCCTCAAGGAGCAATGCGTCATCTTGCCGCAGTTGCTCTTGCTCGAGCTCATCATAAGCGAGTACTCGAGGAGATCCGTATACGAGTTCCGTGGGGAGAACTGCCTCTGCTCCATAGACTAGAGCAAAAGGTGTCTGCCCGGTGGCTCGACTTGGTGTCGTTCTGATTGACCAAAGAGCCGCCGGGAGCTCCTCTATCCAATTTCCTCCGCACTTGCGCAGCCTGTCAAAGGTCCTTGTCTTGAGTCCGCGCAGCACTTCAGCATTTGCCCTCTCCGCTTGGCCGTTGCTTCTCGGGTGAGCAACAGAAGCGAAACAGACCTTGGCGCCAAGGTCTTGGACGTATTGCATGAAGGTGCGACTAGTGAATTGTGTACCATTGTCGGTGATGATCCTGTTAGGGATCCCGAAACGGCAAACAATCGACCTGAAGAACCTGACTGCTGACTGTGCTGTCACCTTTCTCACTGGCTCCACTTCCGGCCACTTTGTGAACTTGTCGATTGCAACGTACAAGTACTCGAAGCCCCCGACAGCGCGAGGGAAAGGGCCGAGGATATCGAGCCCCCAGACCGAGAAGGGCCATGACAAAGGGATTGTTTGGAGAGCTTGAGCTGGCTGATGAATTTGCTTTGCATGGAACTGGCACGCTTCACACCTGGTTACTAGTGCAGTTGCATCTTGGAGGGCTTCTTGCCAAAAGAACCCTTGCCGGAAAGCTTTCCCGGCAAGTGCCCTTGCGCCAATGTGGTGGCCGCATATGCCTCCGTGTATTTCCGCCAACAGCTTCTGTCCATCTTCTCTGGAGATGCATTTCAACCTGACACCGTTGAGTCTTCTTCTGTACAGCTCGTTATCCACAAACTGATACATACTTGACTGCCTGGTTATCTTCTCTATCTCTTGAGGGTCGTCGGGAAGTTCTCCAGTTTGCAGAAAACGGACGATCTGCTGCGCCCATGCCGGAGCTCGAGGCTCGACGGCAAGGACTAAAGGCTCGAGGGCCGCTGCGGGAACCCCAGCTTCTACGGCAAAGACCTCTGGTCCTGTCGGAGCTGACGGTCCCCCGGCAAGCTCGCCGGGGCGAGGCTTGTCGGGAACACTTGCTTCAACTGCACAAGCCCGAGGGCTCGCAGGAGCAAACTGTTCCTCAGCGTTGTTGTTGATCTTGGGAACTTTGGCGGCGGGTTCAGGAAGATCCGCCGGCAAGTAGTCGCCGGAGATCAACTTTCTCTTCTTGGACTGCCCAATTGATGGTGTAACTGATGGTTGAGTCAGCTTGAGCAAAAAGGTCCCTGGTTCCACAGGTAACTTCATTGCGGCGCACTTTGAAAGGCCATCTGCAATCTCATTTTGGGCTCTTGGGACGTGCTCCATCTGCAAACCTTCAAAGTGCTCTTCAAGCTTTCTCACTTCATCGACATATGCTTCCATCAAAGGACTCTGATAGCTCTTGTTAACTTGTCGGACCACCAACTGAGAATCTCCCCGCACAATCAGCTTCCTGATCCCAAGTTCGGCCGCAATCCTGAGGCCGGCAAGCAAACCTTCATATTCTGCAGTGTTGTTTGTCGCTTGCTCCCTGGGAAAATGCATCTGGATAACATATTTGAGGTGCTCTCCGGTGGGCGCGATGAGTACCACGCCGGCACCGGCGCCTTGCAGCGAGAAGGCACCGTCAAAATACATTACCCATTCGCTTGTCGCTTCTTGCACGGGTACGCTCGTTTCTTGAACTTCTTCTTCTGGCGTTGGGGTCCACTCAGCGATGAATTCTGCCAAAGCTCGGCTCTGTATGGTTGAAGTACTTTCAAACTTGAGTCCAAAGCTTGACAGCTCCAGTGCCCACTCGACGATCCTGCCTGTTGCCTCTGGATTGTGCAATATCCTCTTCAACGGAAAGCGAGTGACCACCGTTATCTCATGGGCTTGGAAGTAGTGGCGCAGCTTTCTCGAGGCCATGAGGAGGCCGAAAAGCAATTTTTGCACACCAGAGTACCTTGATCTTGCTCCCTGGAGAAGGGAACTTACAAAATACACCGGGCGCTGCACCATCTTCTTCCGCACCTCTCCTTGTTCCTGCGCAGAGTCTTCCTTGTCGGGGCCAGAGCTTGTCGGGACAGCCCCCTGCTTGTCGCTAGATTCGCTTGCCGGTGATGCTGACTCCTCGTCGGACTCCCTCTCCGCTACTAACGCAGCACTAACCACCTGGTTGGTTGCCGCTAAGTATAGCAACAACTTTTCCTGTGGTTTAGGTGCGACAAGTGTAGGAGTGGAGGACAGGTACCGTTTCAAATCCTGCAACGCCGCCTCCGCTTCCGGAGTCCACTTCATGGGACCTGCCTTCTTCAAGATTTTGAAGAAAGGTAGGGCGCGTTCTGCGGATTTTGAAATGAACCTACTGAGGGCAGCAACGCAACCTGCAAGCCTTCTGACATCCTTGACGCGCTTCGGGGCTTCTATCTGCTCGATGGCTTTGATCTTGTCGGGGTTGGCCTCAATCCCCCTCTGTGATACAAAGAACCCGAGAAGCTTGCCGGAGGGAACTCCAAAGACGCACTTCTCGGGGTTCAGCTTGAGCTGTATCCTGCGCAGGTTCTGAAACGTTTCTTCCAAGTCTTGAATCAGTGTTTCTTTGCTCTTGCTCTTCACCACGATGTCATCCATGTAGGCTTCTACATTCCTGTGGATCTGTGGCTCAAAAGCAGTGTACACCACCCTTGCAAAAGTTGAGCCTGCATTCTTCAATCCAAATGGCATGCGGATAAAGCAATAGGTGCCACATGGAGTGATAAACGCAGTCTTCTCTTCATCTTCCTTGGCCATGAAAATCTGGTGATAGCCTGAGTATGCATCAAGAAAACAGAGTAGCTCACATCCGGCGGTGGAGTCAACGATCTGGTCAATGCGCGGCAAAGGGAAGGGATCCTTGGGACATGCTTTATTGACATCAGTGAAGTCTATACACAGTCTCCACTTCCCGTTGGCCTTGCGCACGACGACTGGGTTTGCCAACCACGTTGGATGGATCACACCTCTAACTAGGCCTGCTGCCTCTAGTTTCTTGATCTCCTCATTGATGAACTCTTGGCGCTCCACGGCTTGCTTCCTCACTTTTTGCTTGATGGGCCGCGCATGAGGACAGACAGCAAGCTTGTGCTCAATCACCTTCCTGGGAACGCCGGGGATGTCAGATGGTTGCCAAGCAAACACATCGACATTCGCCCGCAGGAAGGCGACGAGCGCGCTTTCCTATTTGCTGTCAAGGGTGGCACTGATGGTGAAGGTACCACCAGTGCCATCCTCCTTTGCGGACACCTTCTTGGTTGCCGGAGGAGCTGCCATTCCTTTCTTGCTCTTGCCGGTGGAGCTCGATGGAACGTCCTCGACGGCAGCGCAGCACTCCGAAGAGGCGCGGTTGCCGGAGTGGGTCCCAGAGCATTTGCCGGACTTGGTCTTCGTCTTCTTCCCCCCGGGAGCTTCAGCGGCAAGAGTATCCTTCTCGGCCGCAGCTGCCGCATCCCGGTAAATCTTGTCGGCGCAAATAAGCGCATCTTTCTTGTCGCTATGGACAGTGATGACGCTTATCGGCCCCGGCATCTTCAGCACGTTGTAGGCATAGTGGGAAGCTGCCATGAACTTGGCGAGGGCGGGACGGCCGAGTATTCCATTGTAGGGCAATGGAATATCGGCGACGTCAAAGGTGATGCGCTCAGTCCTGAAGTTGAGCTCCCCGCCAAAGGTCACCGGCAGAGTAATCTTTCCCTTGGGCTTGCTCCTTCCCGGGTTGATTCCTTGGAATGAACCGGTCTCTTCGAGCTCGCCGTCTTGAATCTGGAGCTTCTTGATCACAGCAGAGGAGATCAAGTTCAGCCCGGCCCCGCCGTCAACCAACATTTTGGTGACCTTGAGGTTGCGGATGGTGGGGGAAACCAGCATCGGCAAGCACCCGACCGCCGTGGTGCGGTCAGGGTGATCCTCAAGGTCAAAAACGATGGGCGTGCTGGACCATTTGAGGAGCCTGCGCGACTCCACGGGCGGCTCCGCTGCATTCACCTCACGCACCCACTGTTTCAGCTGGCGGTGGGAGGTGTGCAGGGAGGCGCCACCGTCGACGCACAGGACCTCCGTGGCCTTCTGGAACTCCTGCTCGCTGTTCTCGTCGTCCTCCATGTCTTCATCGTCGTCTTCGTCGTTGTCGCGGCCCCGGGGAGGTCGATCTCCTTGCCGCTGCTTGGCCTTGCCGCGACGTCCTCCCCGGCCGTTAAACGGCCGCTTCTTGCTGGGCTCTTCTCCGCCACCTTGGGCCTTCTCCTTGTCGCGCCTCTCGTACTCAGCTTTTTGTTGCTCGACGAGGTACTCGACGCGCTTGCAGTTGGAAAGATCGTGACCCTTGGTGCGGTGAATCTTACAGTATTGCTTGTCGGAGCTACCCGGCTTGTCGGCCGCCGCCGCAGGGGCAGGCTCCTTGCCGGAGCCGCCGGCCTGCGCTTGCTTGGCGGGGGCCTCCTTGCCGGACTTCTCGACGGCAAGCACTTCCTTCTTGCCCTTCCTCCTGTTGTTCCGCCGCCGGCTCTTCTTTGCCGGGGCGGCGTCGTCGCTGTCGCTTCCCCCTGCGCCAGCATCCTCCCCTCTTCTGCACGGGCGCACTTGTCGGCAAGAGCGTAGAGCTCGCTGACGTCCCTGATCTTGGTCATCGCCATCTCCTCACGCATGCGGCGGTTACGCACGTTCTGATGGAACGCGCTGATAACCGCGGCAGGGTGAACGTCTGGGATGTTGTGTTGCACCCGGCTGAAGCGTTGGATATATTTGCGCAGGGGTTCGCCTTCCTTCTGGGCCAAGATGTGGAGATCGCTCTCCTGGCCATGGGGTTTGTGGCCGCCGGTGAAGGCGCCAACAAACTGATGGCAGAGGTCGGCCCAAGAAGAGATAGAGCTTTCCGGCAAGTGCATGAGCCACGAACGGACGTTCGGCTTCAGCACGAGCGGGAAGTAGTTGGCTAGGATCTTCTCGTCGCGCCCCCCGGCAGCTTGTACTGCGATAGTGTAGACGCTGAGAAACTCCGAGGGGTGCGTCTTGCCGTCGTACTTCTCCGGTACGTCGGGCTTAAAGTTCTTCATGCTGGGCCACTGGACGCGCCGCAGCTCGCGGGTGAACGCAGGGCAGCCTGCCGCGTACAGCAAGTCGCCTGGTTCACCGGGCGCGGGTGCGTCGACAGTGTTCCCAGCTCTCTTGTCGGATTGTCGCCGAGCTTCTCGGCGGCGCTCGATCGTGGTCCGAGCGTCTTCATCTCGCCGGTCGTCGAGGACCTGGCGCTGGTCCCGACGGGCCCGCGGGTCCGACGAGGCTGTGGAGCCGTCGTCGGGGTTGTTCCGGCGGGGCGGCGTCTTCTGCTTCTGCGGCGGCGAGTGCACGCTTGTCGCACCCCCGGCAGTCTTGTCGCCGATAGCCTTTGTCTTCTCAACCTGCCGCGGCCGTGAGGCCGACGGCTGCTGCGGGGAGTCGTTGTTGGCGAAGTCTATCAGGCTCCGGATAGTGGCCCTCCATTCTTCGGCCTTGTCGGCCGCCGGAGGAAAATCAAGAAGCAGCTGCGCCCTTGCGAGCGCTTCTGCCGGAGTAGTGGGGAACGCGGGCGAGCGGTGCGAGGAGCGGGATACGCTCGGACTTCTAACGACGTTAGAAGGAGCGGGGTCCCGCGCCGGCGCCTTCGCTTTGCTTGTGCCCGGACGGGGGTCCGGGGCGTCCCGCGAACCTCCAGTTTGGCCTTGTCCCAGCAAGCGGATACCACCTCCCGTGGTATGGCGCTGCGGGGTCGTCGTGTGCTGTGATGGACGAGGCGCGTCCACGGAGACCGAGGTCCGGTCGTCCGTCTTGTTCTTGGATCTGGTGGCACCGTGAGTGTCCTCGCCGGCGACCACCCTTCCGGCGGCGTCCCCCCCGCCCACCGTTGGCTCTGGTGGCGGCGGGTGAGACGCAGACGGGCCTCCGACCTCCGAAGGCTTCTTCTTCGGGGCCATGGAGTTGTTGCTGATGAAGTTGCTGATGAAACTGGAGAGGTTGATGAAGAATGCGCCCGCGCGAACGCCGGATCAGGTTCGCACAACCTCGACGCCCCCTACCTGGCGCGCCAAAGATGTCGGGGGAAACTGTCCGCCACGAACACCTATGGGACCGGAGCCCCTTTGTCTGTGCGGTACGAGGGCGGAGGGAGCACAAAGAGCAGATCGAAGCAGACGCGCGGGCAGTTTTACCCAGGTTCGGGCCGCACGGATGCGTAAAACCCTACTCCTGCTTGGTTGTGTATTGAATTGAGCGCTCGGGAGCTTGAAGAAGCAGCTACACCGTGCGTGAGAGTAATCTAGGTTTCGAACCCCCTCCACGTTGTGCATGGGCCTCCTTTTATAGTGCAAGGGGTCACCGACAGGTGTCAACGTAGGAGAAAGGGGTAAAAAAGTAAAAGAGGTGGTAGTTGTAACAGTGCGGGAACAGTGGAGCTACAGTACAGAACAGTGGTCTATACCTACTTTAACAGTGGGGGACAAGGGCATTTAATGCCCGTCGCCGTCGACCCCAAAAGCTCCCGCCTTAGCGTCTCCGTCCGCCACGGCGACGGATTTATCGCCGTGGTGTGCCACCGTGTACCCCAAGCTGCACAGCCATCCGCCACGCGTCCCTGGTTAGGCCCCAGGGCGACGCGTGGGCCGATGAGCTGGAGCGCGGGCACACAGCGTAGCCTCCCCGGCAAGCGCCTTGCCGGGGCCTTGATCTTGCCGGGCCCGGGAACTTGCCGCTCCCCGGACCCCTTGCCGGGGCGCGCATAGCGCCGAGGTAATATCTTCTAATCTTCCTGGCAAGCTCCTCTTGCCAGGGTCTTGTGCTAGTGGAACAGCCTTGAGCCTGGTACGGCCTTCCCGGCAAGCTCCTCTTGCCGGGGGTCTCGATCTTCTGTCTTGTATACTTTGTTTTTGAATGGTTTAATAGGAGGCAGGAAGGTCTCCGGCGAGCACGCAGTAAACCTTGCCGCGGGAAGCTGCAACTGCCCGTGCACAAGTTGGGGTACTGGGGTACCCCTACCTGAGTACACCGACAGTATCTATAATTTCTGCTTGCTCCATGCCTCTTTTGGGTGATATTGCTATGTTATTTATACACTTCCATACACTTTTGATCATATTTGGACTAACCTATTAACTCAGTGCACCCCAGTGCCAGTTTCTATTTTTGGTTGTTTTTGTATTTCAGGTTTTCACATTACGAGAACTGCCAGAAAAAATCCAGAAAAATTATATAAAAAATCAGCGTTCCATAAGCTACCAGGCACCCGAAGCACAGCCGGAGGGGGGCCACCAGGGCCCCAGGCGCCCTGGTGGCGCCCCCCCCCCCCCTGGGCCGCGCCGGGGGGGCGCCTGGGCCCCCCGAGCCTTGTCTGATGCCCCCCTTTGGCATATATTTAAAGCGTCTCCCGAAACCCTCGAGACGGGAACTCTTTTTCGCGATCTCATCTCTGTTCCGCCGCCGCCGCCGCTTCCAAGATCGGGAGCACCAGGAGAACTCTTCCCGGCACCCTGCCGGAGGGGAGGATCACCTCCGGGAGCTTCTCCACCACCATGGACGCCTCCCGGATGAGTTGTGAGTAGTCTCCCTTGGACCATGGGTCCATGACCAGTAGCTATGCGATGTTCTCCTCCCGTTCTTATGCTTCACTAATTAGTCCTCGTGAGCTGCCCTACATGATCGAGGCACATATGTAACCCTTATGCTGTTGCTATGATGAGTTTGCTGGGATCCGATGGATTATGAGATTATGTTCAGTTTGTGTTTGTGTAATATATTTGATTCACCTCTTTTATATTTATGTTCGTAAATAATTCTTGCATGTTCTCCGTTGTTATTTATTGCTTTGGCCAAGTAGTAGGTAGTGACTCCAAGAGGGAACATTATGCTTGATTGTGGGTTCATGCCCCTCGATGACTAGCTTGAGTGACAGAAACATGAGTCTAGGGGATGTGCTGTTGCCACAAGGGGGAAAACAATGGTGCTTGTGCCCGCAGGTGCAAGGATTGTTTACTTTACGCAAAGTTCTTTTAATGCAGTTGTCTGTTGCTTTGAGTTTACACTATGGGTGGGACTCGCAACTTAATACCAGCGAGATGTTCTGGATAGATATCTCAAGGTGGATGATTAGTAGTAGATGCAGATGGATTTCGGTCTACTTACCTCGGCGTACCGCCCATGCTTTGAACCTCTACCTTTCTTGCAACATAGTTAGCATTGGTTTGCGCACATAATTCTGTCAATTGCCCAGCTGTAATTCGTTTACCTCACATAGTTGTTTTATCGTCTTTTGGGAGAGAGACATCACTAGTGAACATCATGAGACTGCGGTCCATATTACCATCATTGATCACATCCGCTATTTACTTTACGCTTTTACTTACTACTTGCAGCATTACCTATCACTATTACCACTTGCGTTTGATCCTTTGTAAACGACAAGGCCGGAGGGATTGACAACCTCTCTGTACTCGTTGGGAGCAAAGTTATTTGTATCTGTGTGCAGGTCCACGTTGATTGCTAATATCTGGCGCCGTTAGCAGTTGACACCTTCTTGTTGAAACTGGGAGTCTCAGGGGAAATCGATCCTTGGTATATTTGCCAAGGGAAAACTTCCGCTACACTGCATCTCAAACCTTCCACTTGGGGTAACCAACGAGGGGCGAGAAGCCATCAAGTGCCTTCTTCAAATCTATCATCCCTGCGCACATCTGGTGCTCCTGTCGTCGAATGTTTTGGTTTAACTCCTGGATGAACGCAGCAATGGACCTGTCCTTCCGGGTGCTGATCATGTCCCAACGCTCATCTCGGCGTCCACAAATCTGGTAGATAGTGTCCTTCAGCTCCTGCTTGTAGACTTCTCTGATCCTACCCATAGTGATGTGGGCTGCCATACTCTTGCCTAGGCTCCAGGTTGGTGCATCAAAAGAAAACTCTATTGGCTTAGTGGATGGTGCGAAGGTTCTCCCAGGAATTTGAACTTGAATGCTCCATCGCTCCTCTTCTGGTAAAGTGGCGGTGTAGGTCCCGATGGAGCTTGGTATTCCTATGTTTAGGTACCTAGTGACTTTCTTCAAGTATCGTCCAAAAGGTGTGTCTTCATCTGGTTGAGTGAACTTGTTCCTTGGGTCCACCATCCTAAAGAAGTAGAAAATGGAGAGAAGTCAGAAATGAGTAGAGAAGAGTGAACTAGGGTTTATCTTAGTGGTCGTGTCCTACAATCAGCGTGTCCTCTGATACCATCTTGTAGCGACCACGATCCGAATGGACCGAAGTCTCTGTGTTTCAGTGTCATCCCTGGATCAGTAATGCTGACACACACAGTACTTGAAGGATTTATAACAGAGTGGCAATCACACACTTATTACATCGAATGTCTCCAAAGAGAACTTATTACAAAAGTCTATGGCTTAAGGCCATCTAACAAAATAACAGCGGAAGGCTTGGAAGATAAGTGAGTCCATCAATTCCAACGGCATGGCTGAGTGCATGACAAATGACCTAGCACGTCTTACTCCTCGTCTGAAAAGTCTGCAACGTGATATGTTGCAGCCCGAAACGGGTCAGCACATGGAATATGCTGGCAAGATAACACAGAAGAATGCAAGTAACAGAATAAAGGCTATACTATATGCATATTTGGCTGGTGGAGGCTCTAGGGTTAAAGTTTTTGCGTAAAGTCAATTTTTTCCTACAACAAAGGAACATATTTTATTTTAATTATCATGGTAGTTGAAACATCATTGAGAAGGTACCTCCAACTCAATCCCAATTAAAGTAATCATAAACCCAACAAATTAATATTAAAGTGATGAGATCAACCAATAATTCAAGTACCAGATACTCAAGATTGTCCATAACCGGGGACACGGCTAATCATGATCAGTTTGTACACTCTGCAGAGGTTTGTGCACTTTTCCCACAAGACTCGATCGCCTCCATTTGGTTTCTCGCAGTGCATGGTGTTTGTGAAACGGATGACCGAGACACAGTCTTTCCGAAGAGGTCCCCTTAACCAATAGATAGGCCGGTACACCTAGAATGCCTCTACATCTGCTAGCCCATCATGGAAAGGTTTCCCGCAACTTACTCAACTATGCCAAAGCCCATAATGGCATTGTGGCTGCACACAGAAGTTTCTAGCATGAATAGTTTCATCATCCCTTTGAGCCTGGGTGGCATGCCATAGGACAATCACACGAAAACCCCAGGATTTCCTAGGACAACACTGGATACCCCAGGTGCCCTGCAACCAATCCACCCGGATGTGTATTCAAGTAGCCACCTTAAGTTGAACCCTTAATTAACAACTCACATATGTCATGGATTTCACTCAAACCCAAACCACGTCTACGAGCATAGCATAGCAACCTAAGCAAAACGTAGAAGTAACTCCCAAGGGTTTGAAAATAATGCAGGTAATAGGTTCTACCTCAAACTACTTCCCAGTCCCACAAATTAAGAGACCCTACTCATGAAATGTGTGAGGGTTTGATCTAATGCATAAAAACTGGGTAATAAAAGGGTATGATCAAAGTGTTACTTGCCTTGCTGCCGATTCGCAAAACCTAGAGACTCGTAGTAGCATGCTTCACAGTCCGGGTATTCTATCACAAACAAACAATAGCATACATAAGCAATCAAGCAAAGATGCACAAACAAAACTCCAAAAGATAAGATCTAACCAGAAAGTTCAACTTAAGAACTCCGGTTCGCAAAAGAATCAAATCGAAAGAAGCAACGAAACTCCAACTGCGAAAGAAATGAGATCCCATTACTAATTTGATCTAGGGTCAAATTTTACAGTAGCAAAACTTTGTTCAAGTTGATTAAACGGAAAGAGGGCGTCGAGACGAAGATCTAGGATTTTGAATCACCTGATTCCGACTCTCGAGCGAAAAGAAAAACGAAAAACAAGATCAGGGCAGAAATCGCAATCGAAATAATCGCGGATAAATACCCCAAAAAAGAAAATTGACGAGCAGGCTAACGAACGATCGTTCGCTGTCTGCGGCTAACGGGCAAACAACGTTCGTTAAGACGAACGTACGGACGAACTTCCACTAAATAACTAAACCGAAGAAAAATCGATCTAACCAAAAAAACGGATCTAGGGTTTCTAAAAAAACAATCGGTTCTTTAAGAAAAACCAAAAGCAGCGGCGGCAACTACCTCGGGAAAAACGGCGGCGGCTCCGGCGGCGGCGGCGGCAACTGGCGGCGGCGGTGCGGCAGCGGCGGCGGCGGCGGCTGCAGCGGCGGCGGCGCGGCGAGGTGCGGCGGGGAGGCGCGGCGCGTCTTGCGGCGGCGGCGCTAGGGCAGGGGCGGCTCGGCTGGGCTTGCGGGGCTCCGGGCTGGCGCTTATAAAGGCCCGGCTAGGAGAGTCCTAGCCGGTTACGGCCCAGAGTCCGTTCCCCTTTTTTTTTAAACGAGTACTGACGTACAAAAACTAATAAAAGAAATACTAAACGGACTCCAAAAATCACGAAATAAATTTTCACCATCCTCTAATAATATTTATGACAAAGTGAACATTTTTCCCGGACCTAAATGCAATTTTGAAAAATGCACATTTTTCCTATGCAAATAAAATCGCAAATAAATCCGAAAAAAATACCACAAGTGATTTTAATATTTTTCCTCCAATATTTCTGTTATTTTGGAGAAGTCATATTATCTCCGCTCATATATTTTATTTAGAAATATTTTTAGGAGAGAAAAATAATTAAAACCAACGATATCCTCATACTGGTATTCGAGTAAACTCAAATACGAAAACGGTAGAATTCCCAACTCTCTCCGTAGGTCCTTGAGTTGCTTAGAATTTTCGAGGATCGCCACGAACAAAAAGCAAAGAAATATGCAATGCAGTATGATCTATGTATAACATTCCAAATTGAAAATTTGGGATGTTACACTC
>LR738709.1:513748377-513808631 GCA_902687465.1 Secale cereale
CCCCCCCCGAAAAAAAGGACGACGACAAAAAAAGTTCGCGCTTTCACGTTTCGGATTGAAATATCTGGCGGCCCCAATTCTAGCCTTGCAAAATCTCCCTCCTCCACCGTCCCCTTCCGCGTCGAGATTGCTCAAATCCCTAATTCGCCGCCAACCCAAGCGAAGTTCGAATCGCCCCTCGTCTCGTCTCTTTCCCCACCTATGTGCCTGACGACGACGATGAAGACGACGGTCGCGCTTCACCACCGCACCGGAGTTACCTCATCTACGCCCTCGTCCACCGCACCGGGTGGTCCACCGACAACGTCGGCCGCCGCAACCGACGTGCCTCACAGACACCGACTTCCACCGCATCAGGTGCGCTTCACCGACGCCGTCTCCCAGCTCACCGGGGCTACTTCACCGAGCACATCGTCGCGCCTCCGCCCCCCGAGGCCGCTGGAGCATCACCAACGGTCTCGTCCACCGCATCGTAGCGCTCTGCTGCCACTCAAGATCTGCATCCGTGCACGGCCAGCCAACGCCAGCGCATCACCCTCAACGGGTCTGAAGTGACCCGCACTCTAGCTAGGCGAGCATGCCCAAACGCTGGCCCGAACTACGTATCCACACATCACTCCCGTGTGCACTGCTCCGACGATGTTTGGATATCCTTTCACTACTCTCTTAGCTTACACGCCTATCCAACTCTGACTTTAACTCTTATTTCTTCTGGAGATATCATCTTAAACAAGCAAACCATTTTTTAGGGAAGCATGATGGCGCTACGGGATCTGGTACACATCCTGCACACCCGTATAACCTTGTAAGTATCTGTCCTCCGGTACAACAGCAAGGTCGATTCCTCTTATTTGATCAGCCATTCGCCGTGTCAAAAATGTAGAGGGGGATGCAAGGAGCACAAGGCCTGCACATCCAAGCAAGTGGTAACATGGACTTGTACATGGAACATCCCAAGCGCAAGCACAGCTGCAGTGAGCCTGTACAACGAGCTAGAGTAAGTCCCTGCATTTCATTTAATCTGTACTAGCATTCGTGTATGATTTGTGTGCAGTGGCGGATCCATGAATTCAAGTTACCAGGGGCGAACATTTAACTTAAAAATTACGAAGGCACTTGCACTCCAGAAATCAACATAACTTGAGAAATGTGAAGCTACGTGCACTTTGAAAACCAGCTAATGATCCAAAGTAGTTCAGATTATAAACACTAAATGATGCAAGCACCAAAAAACACAAAATGCAACATGGTGTACATGGACTACAAACATGGTATGTACCTACTTGAATTATTCGTTCTCTGGCTGAAAATATCGAAGTGTAATTGCACCTATAATCAGTGTGCAAACTGCATATCAATATATATATACTGCACAAGTATGCCAATAGTTTCAAACAAGAGATTAGAAAAGTATTTATGCTACGTTGTCATGATACGGGGACTTTCTGGTAGATGGCCTCGATGTTTCCTCAAGCCATGAAAATGCACTATAATTTGCTTGTCATCCATGCCTGCAAATCTCTATGTCTCTCTCAACATAGCAGATCATCATTAGACACTAAATCCTTCAATGGGAGCTTGCAAAATGCATGCATTAGATGCCTCATTAGACACTATATGTTCATCACCAGGAGCATGTAAAATGTTTGCATCAAACCCTTCATTGCCAGTCTGTTCATTAGACACTTCAGGCTCAAGAACAACATGATCTTGGATGTTTGCACCGAAAACTTGATTAGATCCATCAGATTCAGTCAGTTCAGTATTGATTGGGGGAGTTATAAAATAAGTAGAAATTGGTTTCATTTTCTCATAGATTCCCTACATACAAGCAGTTTTAAAACACCATCAGGTTTAACTATTGGCCAGAAATTAAAGAGTTGAATTAGATATAATCAAGGATGTGATGTACCTGCTCGTTGCGCATGCTACTCTTGCAAGTTGCGACTGTCCGTTTGCGCAAGCTCGATGCCATGCACGTGCTGCCGCCGCTGCCTCCCATGCAGGCTACACCCAGGGTTGGATCTTCATCTTCTTGTCCTTCCGTTCGCTTGAAACCCAGCGTCCTCCCTCCAATGAGGGCGCGAGGAAGTGATGTGTCAGTCTGTCCAGCGGCAGCTAGGTTAGGAGCGAACCAGACTGGAGGCTGGACTGGATGAATTGGGATTTTTCCTGGTGTCGATCGATATGGGAGGCGCTCGATTAGGCCGCGAGCCTGCTATAAGGCCTGTCTTGCACTTGTGTTATTGGCCTATCCAAATTGAAGCATTTTTCTTCATTTTTTACATTGCCTGCTCGTGCGTTGGGACGAACAAAACTAGCCTGGGCCAACCTGGACGACTCAAACTAGGTGCACACTTTCGAGCCACCCGAGGCGGCCGCCCATACCAGCCCCTATGATGGCGTCGCCCCCTTTGCGTGTATGATAGGGGTAGTTAAAAATATTCCAGTGGCGCTTTTGATTTACCCACAGAATGGTCGAATTGCTTGTTTCTATGAACTGAGTTTGCCAATAATGTGAAGGATGCCAGTCTTTTCATCCTATTGTAGATTGCTTAGATCTCGACATGCCAAAAGTAATCGCATGAAATATACAGTAAAAGCAAGTGTCATGTGTGTGGCTACAACTAGTCTGACTACACGTCCTCATATAACATATCAAGGACGCACCATCTTACCAGAATAACTATTCGACTTACCAATGCAGTGTGGAAAGAAAGAAGTATTGGGACTGCGTATCCAAGCAATTGATGCCATGGACTCCTTCATACAACCTTGTAAGCGAAAAAGAAGTTGCAGTGTGCCTGTACAAAGAACTAGCATAAGTTCAGTTGCCTGCTTCTCGGAATTTTAGTTAGCCACTTATTGCAAAATTGTTCAATTACGTTGTTTGGCTTAAGTTAGTTTGCTACTGATTACATAATGCCACAGCATGTTAATCCTATTATAGACTGCGCCTATCTATGTGTTTGATACTTACTGTTAAGATTTACATGTTTGCCTGAACTTAAATAGCTACTTGTTTGTTTAACTGCTTTGTTGCTGCAACAACGGGTTACAATGATGTTAATAACTACTTTTCAGCATCGAATTGAAACTCTTTAATTCCTTGTTTGTTTAACTGGTTTGCTATTATAACTCCCAGTTGAGATGTTTTGCTAACTTCAACTTTTCTGAATCCAATCAGAACTTTAATGGCAAAACAGGTTAGCCCAAGATCAAAGAGCGAGGTCCCCATGGACGTTGTATCATCCCACAACAGTGGCACCGGCCCAATCGTGCATTATGAATTGCCAACTGTTGATGCTCTAGAGGCTAAACTAGTGGTAGAAGGAGATTCTGCTTCTGCACTTAGATATGAAGTTGACATGTTGAGGAAGCAAACAAC
This sequence comes from Secale cereale, assembly GCA_902687465.1. Taxonomy (NCBI): domain Eukaryota; kingdom Viridiplantae; phylum Streptophyta; class Magnoliopsida; order Poales; family Poaceae; genus Secale; species Secale cereale. The sequence continues at coordinate 513,751,766 of LR738709.1, forward strand.
ACAATTAGTAGCAGTACTCAAGACAACCATTAAATATTTGGTGGATTTCAAAACAAATCAAGCTAAGACTGACCACATTGTTAAGGTCTTGAAGGAAAAAAGGAAACTAAATTGCCACTTGGTAAATCATAGGTGAAATGTTCTTTCCATCGTTGAATAACCTTTGTGTTGTTTGTTCATGTAATCAATCAAACCATTTGTTTTAGAGATCATGTAATAATTGTTTTTTGTTTTTTGTTTTTTGGTTTGTAATTTTATTCGAGCACAAGTCTGTATTAATTGATAAGACTCGGAGACATTTCATTTTGATTGATGGGCCGGACCTACAAATATGCCAATCGGGCTGAATGTGCATTCAGCAATAATAGTAGTATAGATGGACCATAAGTGGCACGCATCGGAAAGGGCCAAGATGTTGTAGTAGCTTGGCTAAAAAAGGATGTTGTTGTAGCAAAGAAAAGTACAGCGGCCTGGCTTATGTATGTTAGTTGATATTATTGATCCATATACTCTATAAGTGTTTATATGTCTGTTAGTTCTGTACATTCTTGGTCGATTGACTCGGTATTTGAATCTTGATACATCGCTTGTGTACATATCTAAATAGGAGTACACATTATGTTGCGTGTGACATTTGAGTTGGACATGAAGTGTTCCAAATATTCGGATTCACCTTAAACTGGATTCTAGCTTCTGAATTTGAGTATCGGCATTTGTAAACCATATTCATATATGACAGTGGAATACATCTTTGTCGTCCTTTTGAAGATATATAAAAACACATAGAATGATTTATAAAGATTTGTATAGGAATACAAAATGGATTCGAATTTAGTTGTCAGGGTAAACGTGGATGCTTATTGTCCCGAAATTCGAAAGAAGCGGCAAAATGTCCACTCCCACGTCGGCTGCCTGAAACCAAGTGTTTGGGAGATGGAAATTACTGTCTACCCATTACACGGACAATCCATCGGCCTGATTTCCACTTCTCTCAATAGGGGTAGGATAGTAACTTCAATTAGACGTGACACGACCGCCTCTGAGCCCATTCAGACACGGTGGGTGCCAAACATGGGCGGCAAAACACATTTGATTCAAGCTCGTCCGAAAGACCTCTTTTTCCCCCTCCATTTCCCCATTCATACACGGTGGGCGGCAAAACAAACTCGACTCGGCCGAAATCGATGTAGGCAAATATTTTCAATAGGGGCAGGTTTGTAACTTCACTCAGACGTGACACAACCGCCCTACCTGTCAGCCCCATTCATACACCGTGGGCGCCAACCACCCCCTCCTCGCCGAAATCGCTCTGGGAAAATATTGGCGAGATGCGAGATTACCGTCGTATCCCCAACCGACGAGACGTCCAAATTTTAAACGGGGGCTAAGTTCGTAACTTTCCCATATTTCAGACAGGCGCGTCCCAAAAACATGGTTCCCCGTACCTCTCCCTCCATTTTCCCATTCATACACCGTTCGCGCTAGAACACCATCCCCACACCAGCCTTCGTCCGCCACCCATCCATCATCGCCGTCCTCCACCACATCCATCGCCGCCGTCCTCCACCACATCCATCGCCACAGTCCTCCACCATGCCGGAGCGCCAACCAAGACCGCTTCGTCCACTGCTAGAGATGGACGTGCCTCATCCACGGCGACGGACCAAGAGCCTTGCATCATGTCCTCTCGCTTCATCGGCGCCGTCATCCTCTTTACCGGGGCCGCTCACACGACCTTCTCTTCCACCGCAACGGGACTTATCCCCCGATGCACCCGTCTACCGTCACAGATATGATTCAATGCCACCGACAGCCATCGCACCCCCGTTGCCTACACGGCGCCACAAGAGAGGTGGTACTTCATATCTCCTCAACTTTTTGATCTCAACCAGAAAATAGATCTTAACTTGGTTACTCTACTTTCTGTTCAGCTCTTAGAATTTAGTTCTTAGTTCGAAGCAAGCATTGGTTACTAAATACCATTTCTCCGGTTTCCCCCTTTTATGATCACTATACGATCAGAATACGTGCTTCCTGTCATAATAGCACTGCTCGACCCATCAAGCTAAACAAGCTTAGTTGTTCAAATACGAATCTGATATTATTAAAACAGATTCATTTAGTTGGTCAGCTAAATGTTACTAAATTAGTTTCTAAAATGCATGCTCTCCGCTCGGGTGTGTATCTCTACGGGGTGCCCACGGTGGGCCGGCCCATCCTGGGATTTTGGGTCGTCTCAGGCCCCGATTCCCCTATGTTCTGTTGCGCACTTTCGATCTCTGGAATACAATCTGCCTACTTGCTTTGTGTCGCACTACCAACACTCCACCCTTGAAGCTAAACATTATGCCACTCATAATTCCTTAGTTTATTTGTTCAAATATGAATTTCATATGATTCTAATGTTCCTACTTCAGTTTTGAAATGTGTGTCTGCCTGTTATAGAGACATAAGGGGTTTGTATTTCTGTGTTTGGTCTGGTCAACACGGTTGGGGGTGAACTTTGCATATGCAGGGGTTTATAGGGAGACACTCTTCGAGTTGAATCCGCAATGCATTCCATAGATAATCTGACTAATTTTTATGTTTTCATGAATCTCAGATTCTGAACAGCATCATAATGATTATGAGCTTGCGCGCATGAAAAGAATAAAGTAGAACAATGCCATGGCTGTCAACCTTGGCATTAAGGGACTGAAATCAAGTCTGGATGCAATGCAATGCAAATGCTCTCCACCTACAGATTCATGCTCAGAATATGATCCTAACAGTGATTCTGAGCTAGAGGGAGACCTAAGTCAATGTAGCTCCCTAGTGGAGGAGTCAGAGGAAGATGCCCTATCTTATACACCCATCAAGGTGCTTGCTCTAACTTTCCAAGGTTATATTTGTCGCACATATCTTGCAACGGATGCTTTGCATTGCTTCTACTTTGTTGAACTTCCATTAGCTTAGTTTACACATCATGTATGTGAATACGCCTCGCCTATTCATTTTCAGTACATATTCCATCTGTCATCATACCATATTTATCCATTCAAATGATGTTCTTGTGTATCAGACGTTCAAAAGGAAGAGGGCGATTGCAGATCGTGGAGGAGCACAAGCAAAGTATTTGGAAAAGGTAGTGGCACCTGATAAATCAAATAGCCCATTAGGTGTAGTTGCAATATCACCTAACCCACAAAACACCCCAACTCTAGCAGACTCTAGCCCTACTACACTGGTCATATCTGATGCCCCAACTCAGCAAACCCCAACTGCAGCAAACATTATGATTATGCCAGTTGACATAGCACCAGCTCTACGACGCAAAACCGCCATTCCAGCAAAGAGTACACCAAATCCAGTTGCCAAATCCCTTTTCAAACCAGAGAGAGCCCCAATTGCAGCAAATAGGACCCTTGTTCCATTTCTTCCCAGTTTAGAAGACAAAGCTTATATTGTTGTCAGGAACTTTGTGCGCATCTTTCCTTTATGGAAAGATTATACCACAGACAGAGAACAATTTCCAGTCTTCCTCCGCAACTTACGCGTAAGTAATGTACTAATGTTATTCATGGTTATTGTTGCATATGTTTCTGCTAACAGAAGACACGAGATTTCATTCTTTTAAATAGGCGAGGACCAAACTGGATTGTGAAGATGAGCAAGGGTTGGTTGCGCTTTTCAAGCACTCGTTGATGAAGTATCGTTCCTACCTGAGGCAAGCGCACTTCGATGGCAAGCCTCTAAACAAAATTTCTGTAAAGTCTCCGGTGCTACATTTATCCAACGGTGATTGGAATAATCTTGTTACACATTGGTCTTGGCTGCAGCTTAAGGTACTATCTATGATATCACATCACAATTTGAACTACAGTTCTGCATTTGCCTTAACGTCTCACTTGTACAAAAATTGTTAGCAGAAGAACATTCATTCTCAAGGGACCACAGAATCTCGCAACTATACTGCACACTGCATTGCTCTTGTGAGTACGTCTTGCCCTGTATGACCATACTTACTTTCATAGTTGTTTGATTATGTAGCATCACTGCACATGTTAGCCTCGTTATCGTCCATTTGGTGGACATTATAAGATCCGTATGGACTCTTACATAAATTTAGAATCAACCCAATGCTTTTGAAGAGGTTTAGCTCTGCAGTCCTCTTGTAAGGACTGAACGTTGTCTATCACTGTACTTACATTAACAGCTACTCCCTTCGTCCCATAATATAAGAATGTTTTGTACAATACACCTGTGTTCAAAACACTCTTGTATTATGGGAAGAGGGATTGGTTCATTGTGTAGCATTCTTCATCATATCTCCATCGCCCACCATTTACTAAAAAAGATCAGATCTATATTTAATCTTAGCAAAAAGTAGAATACACAAACAATGCCAGTGCAGAAGTGTAGCCCATTGCTCTTGTCAGTACATTTTGTCATGTAATGCTTGTACTTCCAGGGATTGGTAGCTGATTATGTAGCATCAATCTACATCTTATCTTCATTATCCTCTATCCCTTCCGGTATTATCATATCTATAATTACTCTCTACAAAATGTAGAGTACAGGCAATGCTTATGAACAAGATTATGTGCTGAAATTCTTGAGTTATCCTTCCCTTGACATGGAGAAGGGCATTATAAAGCCGGTGTTAACTGTTAATGTAAGTCAGTCCTTCTAAAGCCTTTATCCTCAACTGCTGTTTAATTTGCTCATACTCCCTATAGTTTACTGCTGTTTAGTTTGCTGTTTCTACCAAAATGCATGTTCGCAAGAACCGTAAGTTCTAAGTTTTACTTGTAAAACCAAATTCCTTATTCATACCATGCACGTTACTTAATAATCCCTATATGTATGCTTGTTTTGTGGATCTGTAATCCAGTGTGTGGTGAAGCAGCCCACGTTTGCACCTTGTAATCTCTTGTTTTATCTTACTGATGTGCCTGATGATATGAACAACATGCCATCCACATTAACCAAAATAGATACAATGATTTTCTTTGCCCTTCATCTATGATTGTTATGTTGACATGGTAATCCAGTAGTGTGGTGAAGCTCCCCGCATTATGAACAATGCCAAATTATGCTATTGACATTTTGAACTTACTCTTTATTTTCTAATTTGAAATTGGATGAAATTGACAGCACAGTTATCATCTTTATTTATACATGTGCAAAACCTGTCATCTCTCTACTTTGTTTCAGGGTGATATGCCTGATGGCATGCACAAGTCTGCTGAAGGCTGTGAGACAAACCTAACATATATTGCAGCAAAGAAGGCAAAACATCTTGAAGATAGCGAGACAACCCCAAAGTCTTATCTTAATGTAGTGTTCAAGTTACTTGAGACTAGCACTCAGACAAGCTCACAGAATTCGTTGTCTGAATCAGTTTGACTTCTTCAGTCCCAAGTTCTAGCAGAAAGGCATTCTGCAACTCAACTTCGACTTGGAGTCCTATCTCTAAGAAAGACTGCGGAGAACACCAATGAGAACCTCATCGCTAAACAGCTACACCTGGAAGCTATAACCGACATGCTAGGCCGGTCTCACAGCCTTGCTCAACAGCTTGTGCAGCAGTTCCCGCGAAAGGCTAACCTTTCTTGAATTGTCTTGGAAGTGGTCTCGGTTCAGTATTATTTTGTTACGTTGCAATGGTGCCCAGTTTTTGTAATCTGCTTCTTCATTGCCCGTTATGATCACTGGTGGCGAACTTCGATACCCAGTGGATGTAATATACCATAAATCCTTTATTGTCTAGTGTAGGTTTATTCTTAATTCTTAATAATTACTGCCATCATTCGCTATCTGAAAAAAAATCAGATGTAGTCGACCGGGCCGAAACATTCGCCTCTAACGGGCCTGGTGTTTAGCGGGCCACAATTGGGCCGGCCTGCATCTTTCTTGGCCCCGAATCATTGGGGCCTTCACACTTTGCGGGAGGCCCACAACTTACACTGGCCTAAATTTTAGTTGGGCCTTTTGTGGACCCAGCGCTTAGTTTGGCCCAGCTAGCGTTGGGCCATTAACAGGCTGAATATTGTACAGCCTGTTACAGCCCAGATGAAACCATGGGCCTTTAGTAGGCCGAAATGCATATTGGGCCTCAATTTTCACTAGTCGTCGACGGGCCTTCAACAGGCTGAAAATGTAGATGGGGCCTTTTTGGGCCCAGTTATATCACGGGCAGTTACCAGGCCGAAACATATCTCGGGCCTTAGTTGGCCCACTGATATCATGGGCCTTTAAGAGGCCGAAAGCTTAGTCCAGACATCAACGGGCCGAATTTGCGATAGGCCTTTAACAGGCCCAAAGTCACGTCGGGCTTAACTGTTGCCACCTTTATCACAGGCCGTTAGTGGGCCCGATGTCCTATCGGACCATATATGGCCCATGGGCAGGACGGGCCATTCCCAGGCCGAAAGTCACACCGGGCTGAAATGGGCCCATGTCTACATCGGGCCTCTAACAGGCCGAAAGTCACTGGGCTATAATTGGGCCCAAATATTCGGCAAAAATTAACGGGCCAGATCTGGCTTCGGGCCGTAAATGGGCCTTTATTAAGCAGGCCGTTATTGGGTTGGCCCACTAGTACCTGAGTAAGTACTACGGGCCTTTGACTGGGTTGGCCTTTTTAACCTATATGGGCCTCTGTTGGGCCGTGCCACGTGTCGACGTTTCATAGGCCAAAAGACGTCATGGGACGAAAGTTAAAACGGGCTGGAATTATATTGGACGGCCCAGATGACGCTACTGGGCCTAATCCGGATAGGCCGTAAACAGGCCCTGGATTAGTGGGTTGTAAATGGGCTATATGCGAACAGACCGTTAACAGGCTTGCCATGGGCCGGCCCGCCCCCTTTTGACCAAGTCAAACAGGCTGGCCTTTCACAGGAATAGGCCTCTGTTGGGCCGTGCCACGTGTTGACGTATCATAGGCGCTTTGTGTCCAATGAGTGGATGACATCTGTCCCAACGGTGAGCCGACACGTGTTTCCTCCAGCCAATGATGATTTTACAATTGGAAAATCCCCATTGGTCGGGGATGTTAACGGGTTATCGGATCCAAAACCAGACCCGGTAGCTTAACGGCGTTCCATTATGGTGGATGCCACGTGTCGGTCACCCTTGACGAAAGCACTTCTGTGACGCGCGATTTATCATCATGGAAGTGGACACTTCCGTGATGATAATTTTGGTAATGTCATGGAACACTTCTACGATAGCACAGGTATGACTATCTTCATTCCGTCATAAATTTGTCATGGATGTACATGCATGACAGAAAACGTGACCTACTATGACAAACACGTATCATCACGGAAGTGTATTTTTTTGTAGTGTTGTCAGGGTTTCGCATTAGCGAACTATACGATAATAAGTTAAAAAGGCATATTGAATATGCCGCCTCTCAGATTTATGTTTTCCTTAAAGGCGTTCGCAAGTTGGGCTCGCATGTCTTTTAGCTCCTGGTCAATCTGGCTATTGGCATCCGACAAATTGTTCTTCTCAGTCCTGACCCGTGTGAGTCCACGTTCACCAGCGGCTTCTTGCCTTTCAGCATGCGCTTTATCCGCCAGTGCGGCCTTTAATTTCTGTTCCAACTGATCCTATGATCCTGCCATTGCATAAAAAATCAAACGTTTATTCACATAAATGGCACCGGTAGTCGATTATATTTTTCGGACGAAAGGGGACATTACCTGTCGGAGCCTTCTTGGATTTCTTCAGTTCGGCTGTAGCGGCAGCCAGCTGGTTTTGACACTGTTTTAGCTCCCGAGATAGCATATTGTTCTTATCCGTGAGTACCTAATTATACATCGATCCTTAAAATCAGTTGCTTCAAGTGTTTTCAAGTCTCGGGGGCTACTGGTATATGGTTATTAAAATCTATACAAAATGATCCTTACCTGCATATCCTTTGAAAGCTGGTAAGTGGCTCCAGCAAGTCCATCCCGAGCAGCTCGGTTATATGCATCCGCCAAGCTGAAGGCATTGAATGCCTCTTCAGTAAAGCAAGGATCGCGCATAACTGCTCTTCGGCATTGACGGTTCATTGCACTCTCCACTTCGGAGTTGGTGACGGATACATTATCTGAATCGTCGGAGAGAGGACAATTCGGTATTGCACCCATACTGGCTCTAGCCGTGGAGGCAGGGTCCGGAGTCGGATTAGCGGACGCGTGTCTGGCTGGGTCTCCGAATATAGTCTGATGGATTCTCTTCCTAAATTATGGCACAGTAGAGAGCGTCATAATTCGATATGTTTGCCATAGGACATATTGAAAACCTTACCTTTTCGATGAAGGTAGGGGCCGGGAGGTGTCACTGTTCGCTTTTCTTTTCGAAGGTCCACCTTGTGTTGACATCCCCTCTCTAAGGGACGATCCCGATGCGGCATAACGAGACGAGCGCCGCCCCTTTGATGCACGAGACAGTGCAATGGGCGAGGCGTGATGGGGTAACTCTTTTGGAGGAAATGCTCCCTGGGCACTTACATGAGAAGAGGGGAGAAGACCGGGGTAATCAGCCACAATGGCCACCTCTGTGCCATCGTAGCTCGCCTGATAGAGTACCCCCTCCTTGAGCTCCACGAATATATCCGGATCCTCTTCAAAACCGGGATTTAGGTCCCGAATATGGTCCTCCGGTTGCGGAGTGGGACTGTCAATTCCCGCTGTGGCCTTCCTCCATTCCTATTAAAAATGGCCAGGTTAAATCCAACAGGTTGCAGCTCAGGAAGAGGATTGAGAAAGGTTCTGGATTAAAAGCTTACCCAGTTAGGAGGGTTGTACATGGAAAAACCCTCCCAGCACTTGAGGCGAGTGAATTCCTCTTTCTCTCCTTTATAAAGATCGGCCAACATGGCGGACAGGGCGGCAAAGTTGTCCGGACCCTTGCGACCGCAGCGGGCTGCATCATCCTCCCCGTTATAATTCCACATGGGAAGTCCCCTGCATTAGAGTGGCTGAACACCCCGCGTTATGGAAATCTCCATAACTTCGACTATGGACAGTCCGGATTGGGTAAGGACTTTTATCTTGTCCATTAGTATCTTAACCTCTGCGCTATCCACCTCCTTGAGGCTTCGGGGACGCTATTTGAGGCACTTCTTTAACGGAGCATTGGAAAACTCAGGAAGGCCTCGTCGGATGGGGTCCGAGAGAACGACATCTTCAATATCAAACCACTCCGAGGGCCACTCTTTGGATGCCTTCTTCGGAGTACTGGATAGGTATCCCTTCCCAGCTATGCGCCATACTTCGGCACCGCACACCTCGAATATGGATCCCTCTTGGGAGCGAGGGACAAGGCAGAATAACTTCTTCCATAGCTCGAAATGGGCCTCGTAGCCTAGGAACAACTCGCGGAGAGCGACGAAGCACGCGATATGCAAGATGGGGCCCGGCGTGAGATTGTGCGGTTGGAGGCCATAGTACTCCAGCAGCCCTCGAAGGAAGGGATGGATTGGAAATCCAACGCCTCTTTGGAGAAAGGGAACAAAGCACACCCGCTCTCCTTCTGAAGGGTTCGGGAAATTCTCCGCCATGGCTTCGCCAGTAAAGGAAGTTAACCCCGCCTGAACGGGGACTAGATCCTCAGCGGGAAGATAGCCCTGCGCCTGGACCCTGGTCAGTTGGGCCTGAGATACAGAGCAGCTCTCCCAATCGTCTTTTTGAGGGCCGTGGGTGTGGGAGGAATAACTAGGGGCGCCAGCCATGGTTGCGTGGTTTCTTGAGGCAAGCTCGAGGGATCTTTTCCGGTATGGAATGACATCTGAGATCTAGTCTCCTTAAATAGACATCTTTCGTACGCTGTCGAGGAGTTATATGTAAAAGTGTTTTGGACCCTTCATATTCGTTTGCCATGTGTAAGCTGAGGCGACTTAAGCATCGAAGCCGAAGAGCATGGCATTTAATGTGAAGACCGAGTTGTTCGAAGAAATCGCCTTGCCAAGTCCGAAGACGTAAGGGCCGAATATAGCCCTTCGGTTCAGGAACTTTGAAGTTTTCGGAGGAGGAACCCGCCTTGCAATGCCGAAGACAATCTGCGCACAGGACACGTCATCCTTGAAGCCTGGTTCGGGGGCTACTAAGGGAGTCCTAGATTGTGGGGTCCTCGCGCGTCCGGGCTATGTGACATGGGCCGGACTGATGGGCCGTGAAGATACAAGATAGAAGACTTTCTCCCATGTCTAGATGGGACTCTCCTTGACGTAGAAGGCAAGCTAAGCGTGCAGATATAAAGATTCCTTCCTCTGTAAACCGACCTTGTGTAAATCGGAGGAAGGAATCTTCATATCCGCACGCCTAGCTTACCTTCTACGTCAAGGAGAGTCCCATCCGGACACGGGAGAAAGTCTTCTGTCTTGTATCTTCACGGCCCATCAGTCCAGCCCACGTCACATAGCCCGGACGCCGAGAGACGTCTGCATGACAATTTATTGCCACACAAACCTCGTCTCTTTTGGTCTACATGTAAGCTAGGATTAACTCTAAGGTTGTATAGCCTATGAAAGCACATGGCTTTGATAGCCAGTCTGGCTATGCTTTGGTGAGCCGGCCAGATAATTCTTTGAGATTTTTTTTGAATTTTTCTTCTGAATATTTTGGGTTTGTGTCCCTTAAAGATTTTGTCTACCAAAAAGCATTTTAAAAAAATTCAGGCCATGCAGCCCTGATTATATGACTCATATTGGAGTATTTTGGGTGTGGTAACCCACCCTGGCTAGGGAATTTGAGTCGCCAGCATGCCTTATCAAAATCACGTGATTACAAATATTTGGGATTGGCATCCTTACTGCATCTGGTGATATGACCTGACAGTACCAGTCAATGCTACATGTATGTTTTCCTGGTTATATGACTATGCGAGGTTTGGTAACCCACCCTTGTTTTTGGCATTGAGTCGCCAGGATATATGTTACTCACATCTTGTGCAGGACATGCAAAATTCTCAACAGAAATATAAATACCAGCATGGCTTATGTAAGCACACGTACCAGCCATGTCATAAACATCTAATCAGCGGTTCAACGGTTAAAAGCTAACATGCATGATAGCATGAAGGATCATTATTTTAAAAGCTACTCTATTACAAGGCTATCATACGCCCATCAGTTCAGAGCAAAGTGTTTTTCGGGAGAGGAATTTTCATGCTCTAGCCTGAGAGTTGCCTGGGTCGTCCTTAATTTTCTTCTTGACGACCTGATGACTCCGGGTCATCCTGCTCCGGCTCTTCTTCTTCGCTCATCTAGAAGTCAGCCGAGGTCCAATCGATGCCAGTTAAGGCCTTGAAAATGGCTTCGTCATTGATAATTGGGGACGGATCAATATCAGGGGCAAAACTATGCTTACGCGTTGGAGGAGTAAGATTCACAACTTCATAAGTCGGTGCTCTGATCCTCGTGTCACTACTAGGAAAAGGGCTATAGATGATATGGCCACTAATGGCGCACCAGACATGTGATGCGCCCTTAGTATATACTAATGGCGCACCATGTGTTGGTGCGCCATTAGTGTCCAAACACAAATGGCGCACCACATTCACGGTGCGCCATTAGTAACATTTTTTTTCCTTTTTTTCCAAAACTAGTAATGGCGCACCAGTGGGTAGTGCGCCATTAGTAGTTAAACTAGTAATGGCGCACCACATCCATGGTGCGCCACTAGTATTTTTTTCAATTTTTAAAAAAAATCAATTTTTTTTTGTTTTTTTTCAAAAACTAGTAATTGCGCACCACATCCACGGTGCGCCACTAGTAATTTTTTTTCAAATTTTGTTTCAATTTTTTTTATTTTTTTTTTCAAAACTAGTAATGGCGCACCGTGTGTGTGGTGCGCCATTACTAGTTGAACTAGTAATGGCGCACCACTCCCACAGTGCGCCATTACTAACATGCCCCAAATATTCCACCGAATGCACCCCCCCTGGACCGCATTTTCAGTTTAAAAAAATAAAAGAAAATGATGGGAATGTTAAAAAAATAAAAGAAAATAAGTTTCCCATGTGATATGTGGTCTACTTGTCGGGAAAATTGACAAATATGAATTTTGACTCTATTTGCAAAATATCTCTGGAATTTGTAAAATGGGCATAACTTTTGCATACGAGCTCGGATTAGAAAGATTTTATATGAAAAATCATCTACTCGAAAAGTTACATCCAAATTTAACCGGGGGAACCCGTTAAACATTTTCAAAATCCCCAAAAACCAAACAGAAAAAAAGTTACGGGGCTTTTAAGATCTAGAGGCAAAAAAATCACAAAAATTCAAACTTACTAGTGGCGCACCGTTTGCTAGGTGCGCCACTAGTAACAGAAAAAAAATTGGTTTCGAAAAAAAATTGATTTTTTTTACAAAATATGATAATATACGCAATATGATCGGAAAGTTTGAAATATTTTTTCAAAATTTCATCATACTCATGAACATGAACAAAGTCCTTGACATCAAGAAGGTTTAATAGGATTGATATGATAGATATATCAACAAGTGCCCGTGAAGTGAGCTGGTGCTGGGGTTGGATAGAACTACGAAGTTAAGCGTGCTCGGGCTGGAGCAGTGTGAGGACGGGTGACCTTCCGGGAAGTTTGACCACGGAGTGCGATTTGACTTGAGATTAAGCATATTGACCCGAGATTAAGCCATAGTGACCTGAGATTAAGAAAAAAACGAAAAAATCGAAAAAAAATTTAAAAAAAATTGAAAAAGAAGTTACTAATGGCGCACTTCCATGTGGTGCGCCATTAGTATACCAGATACTAATGGCGCGTCAGTGGTGCGCCATTAGTAAAAAATTCTAATGGTGTGGTGCTAGTGGCGCACCACTAGTGCGCAATTAGTAGGCAAAAGTGGTGCGCCACTAGCATGCCTTTTTCTAGTAGTGTGTTTTCCATATTGTAAGTTGGCTGATACTTAGACATGTCGCACTCCTCAGCCAGTTTGCATGCCAGGGGCGCATTTCCTTCACACACTTTGGAAAATCAGCTTTGTCAAAAGGTGGTCCGTCTGCTTTCAATCCAGGATAGCCGGTGCCCATTACCTGGGGATCTAACTCTCCTTGCCATGCTTTGGCCCGGGTGAGTGCAGTAATAGCACCAGCATGGGCGGCTGACAATTTCACCTCTTCAATTTGTTTGGGCACCATAGATAGCTTGTCCAGCACCATCCTGATGAGAGTCGGCGGCGCCTTTCCATTGGAAATAGCCACAAGAGCCCATTGAGTGCCTATATAAAGTTGTTCCACCAAGGAATACATGGCTTTCTACTTAGAATCATGTCTTGACCAAGGTTGGAGCTTCTAGGGCCTGTGTGGCAAGGTTACATATAAGTCGCCAGACGAGTTAAAATAAATAGAATGGGGAATTACAGATTAAGTGATACTTACCAAATATAGCGGTTGTCATCTATGAGATACGACGTTTTAAGCCGGACAGCTCTACAACGGTTTCCTTCAAGGAAGATTCAGCAGCTTCTGCCCTTTGCAGTAAGATGGTTTTTTCCTTCTCCCAGGCAGCTCTCTCAGTGGAAAAGCTGGTTTTGAGTTTTTTGTTCTCGTCCAAGATAAACTTAAACTTGGACTCAACTTTGCGAGTTTTAGACTCTTGGCGTTTGAGCGAGTTTTTCAGCTCAACCAATTGCGAGTCATTCAAGCTTAAAACGTCGTGCAAGTAAGAATTGAAGACCATAAGTATAGTTCAGAATGGATATCAGTCGGGGTAAAATAAATATGTAAGTCCCAAGAACATTGCAAGCAATACACTTGGCACTTGGGGGATAATGTATGAGGAAGCTCTTTTCAGATTATATTACTGAAGACCTGGCTCATCTTAATCAGATAAGCCAGACCTTGAGGGCTATGAGAGATTCTTTTTTGACAAAAGGATATCATTAAAGACCCAGCTCATCTCTATCAAATAAGCCGGCCCTTGAGCGCTATGAATTGAAGCTGTCATATGGACGTAATAAAGATGACCCGGCTCATCTCTATCAGATAAGCCGACCCTTGAGTGTTATGACTTAAAGTTTAAAATTGCATACTGATAAAAGTCTTAGCCATACTCAACAGATTTTATCCTATGGATAATACTTAAGGGCTGGATAAATGTATATATGCATGAGAAGAATATGTTCACCCCTCATACTTCTGTCGCATCCTTTTAACCAGGTCGGCCTCCAGGTCGCGACTGGCATGCAGATGGCTCAAATAGCCAGAATACAGTTCATTGACATCCAAATTCGAGTAGCTTGCAAGGTCAAGCTTATTTGTGTTCTTCTCGGCTGCAAGTGTTTCATGTTTGGCAGAATGCTTGGCAAGCATCGTAGAGGCTCCAGGCGGCTTAAAAGTTGATCCTGTGATAAGCACATCCTTAGTATGGTCATCAGTAGGGTTCTTGATAGGAGAGAGCAGTTTAGGAGTTGGCGGTTCATGGGTGATTGACGGTTTATCATTAACAGTTGAGGCCGGATCAGCTTGTGGAGGCAGCTCATCTTGCCGTTTCTCAGAATCTTTAGGGTTTTGAATTTGGGCTTCGTCAGCTTTGGATGCCTGTCTCTCTTGTTTAGCAGTGTCAAGAGCATTTGAAGACCCGGCTGCCTACTGTCTCTTACCTGTCTTGGCCCTAGCCCTATGATGAAGATAATCAAATTTGATAAGTATGAAATGGAAGTAATTTATTCAGCAAATATTGATACTTACGCTGGGTTAACCACACAAGTGGGAAGCTGCGTCCTCGTAGAATCGCCAGAAGAGTGAGATGTTTCCTGGTACGCCGAGTCAGACGGATTAAGAGTTTGCCATATGAGGCCAGATCATGGGAAAGATAAGTAGGACTGTGAGGCACCTCATGACGACGTTTGCGAGCCGCCAGCATGTTTGGTAAGCCATCCATGAGCTCTTCTTCATCGCTGCTTCGGGTGCTGCATCTAGACTCGTGTTGTTGTTTCTTCAAAAGAAAATTTGTGTCTAAGTAAGCAAGAGGATGGGAAAACCATACTTTCCTAAAGACCCGCCGTGTTTTTTCTCTTGGCAAGGTTCCTGAGTCGGAGGAGATAGGGATTACCTCAACACCATCAGCTTGGCTTGTCTTCTTTTCCTCCTTAGGTGAATCGGCATCAATAAATTGCATAAAAAGAATACCAAGTGAATCAAGTTCTACCTCTGAGTCGTCTAGTTCGATCTGCTCTTGAGCTGTGGGCTTCTTAGGATGACCCGGGCCGCGACCGGTTGTTTTGACCCTTTTTGCTCTGGGTGTGTATGAGCAGTAAGATTAAAACTAGAGAGGTTGACAAAACAAGTCATATATATGCAACGGTACTTACAGTTGACGGTGGATTAAGAGTATTATAAGGAGCTAGGCCCGTATTGCGGCAATTTGCCAATGACTCGCCAAGGAGCGACTTGGCAGTATCATTGATTTCCTTCTCAGTTAATTCAGTGGGATTGTAGCGCAGTGGATCTTTGGTATCTCCAGTATATGTGCACATTAAGCCGGGGCGGCGGCTTAAAGGTATAATTCTCCACAAAACCTAGCAGCAAACCGGATCAATTCCGGTTAAGCCATTCGCAATAGACCGAATCTTTGAAAGAGTGGAAGAATAAAGATCATGCTCCGCGGCAGTCATCGGGCCCGGTAATGGGCCGCTGGTGGGGAGCCGATATGGATGATAACCCGGCAGGGGGTTTTCTCCTTCTAGAGAGATGTCCTTGCAATAAAACCAGGTAAAATTACAGTCCTTAGGATGACTTGGCAGGGTGGCTGATGGGAAGGTCACGTCTCTCTGTCATTGAATTGAAATGCCTCCGAGTTCAAGGCTAAGCCCATCGGACATCTCAATTTGGCGGTTGATGTAATAATAGTCTCTGAACAGATCTATAGAAGGCTCTTTACCAAGGTATACCTAGCAGAACACTTGGAAATTGCATATGTTGGAGACAGAATTGGGACCAATATCTTGAGGATGAAGGTTGTACAAATGTAGCACGTCCCGAAAGAATTTTGAGCTGGGCGGAGAAAAAACGCGGAGTAGATGATCTGTAAAAACTACGACCTCGCCCTCTTGAGGTTCAGGAGGGCATTCAGAACTTGGAACCCGCCAATGGATGACTTCTTTGGCGGCTAAAACGCTCATGGTCATGTATTCATTGAGGATATCTTCAGTGACCTTGGAGGGGATCCAACCGCAAGTTGTGGGAGCCTTGGTCATGATGAGCCGGAAGTAATGAAGCTATGAATGAGAAATAAATACAGTATATTCAATATTGTAGTATAGAGCCGTTTGCAAGTTTTAAGTCGGCCAGAGGCTGGCGGGTCCCAATAGCATTTTGTAAGACGATGTATACGGCACGGCAAGTCAACAGTTTATAAAGATGGAAGTGCTAAAAAATCTGCTAAGTGTTTCATAAACAATTTTCACATATTGCAGCTATATTTATGGATCTACGACAATTCAGAAAAGAAAAAACCTATTTCTAAGCCAAAAACGGTTGTGGAAGAACTAGTGTGTTGAAAATGAATCTCGCAGGAACATGATGGATCTATGATGAATAGTGGATGCTAACACTACTTCCGCGTTACTTCTGTATTGCATTCGGATTCAAATAAGCAATATGATGGATGAACTGCGAGCGGGCACGGCGAACGCCGAAGAACACCGATGAACTGAGGAACTAAGGAAAACCTAATGTAGATTGAAAGTAAAAAAGAGGTGAGTACTTGGTGATGCTGATGGACATAGGAAGGACTCCGCAGTTCTCTAGTATGTTAGGTCGATGCAGCAGCTAGGTTGGCGCTGCTAGTGAAGGTTGACACCGGCACTAGAGCTCGTGTGGCGATAGCCGGCGCGAGGAAGATGAAGAAGAAAGAGGAACAGGGGTAAAAGTGAAAAAGCCCCCCCCCCCTGCTTATTTATAATAGGAAAGGAGAACAGTAAAATGGCATGCACAGAAATCGAGGAGGGATGATCATTATCTTAACATCAAAAGCGCCTCGATTCTCGAAATGGTTAATTAGTACAAAGATCAGCTATGACGCATGGGATTTTTCTGAAGTTAATGATGTGACGTCACCTTTCATCATGGAGGGTTGTAAAAATTTATTAGTTTAAATGCTGACAAGGTTCAGGAGGTTCGCCAATTGAAGGATGATGATTTACATGAACAGGTTCAAATCAATCTGGGCCTAATGTTGGGGATATAGCCTCTTGGTAACCCGCCCAGGATGGTCCGGGTTACAATGTTGGCGGCTTATACATGAAGAAGGCTCTAGAGACCCAAGAAGACAAAGTAAGAACACGGCGACTTACAGAAGCGGGCTTAGTGGCGGGCCAAGACACGGAGGCATGAGCCGCCATATGTTGGCTTGCTTGCTACGACAAGGCAAGATAGAAACCAAGCCGGTCATGTTGTGTGATCCGGCTCAGACTCTTGTAAGCTGTCGGACCTTAGCTTGTGTACATAATGGTGAGACCCGGCGGCGGCTTAGGACAGAAAACAATTGATCGAGAAATAGGTCAAGCGAATTCGCTCCCTTGTAATCGAGACTCAAGCAATACAATCAGAAGCAGGATGTAGCTTTTACCTCATTGTGAGGGCCTAACCTAGGTAAACACTTTGTGTCCTTTGTCCCGTTCAACCCCTTCAAGCTAACCTACGTTGCGATGGCTCCACACCTAACTCCTTTCACTAGGGCATCTGTCGTGACAAAACCACAACAAGGCGGAACTAGGTATCTAGTTTGCTTCATGATTCATGAAATTCATTCTTTCGTGCTAGCTTGAGCCCTTTAATTAATGATACCATGTTCCTCTC
Source organism: Secale cereale (assembly GCA_902687465.1). Taxonomy (NCBI): domain Eukaryota; kingdom Viridiplantae; phylum Streptophyta; class Magnoliopsida; order Poales; family Poaceae; genus Secale; species Secale cereale. The sequence continues at coordinate 513,769,570 of LR738709.1, forward strand.
TTTAAGGCGGGATGCAGTAAGATGAAGGTGCCAGAGGTGTTCGACCTCTATGCCATGGCCCATACTACCTCGTATATGAAGGCCAAGGCATTCTCTGCGTCGGACCTCAATCATCTAGAGAACTTCACCAACATTTCCTCCCACAACAAGCTCGTGAGGTACAAGGATGAGGGTATGCGAGTAAAGGGGAGGTCTTTAACCCGAGCCAGCAGTTTGATCCAGAGTTGGTGATGATATCTGGTAACGGGAGGCCCCATGGCTCGATAGCCATTGGAGATGGACTTATACGTTCTCCTCACACTCACCCATAGATCAAGGCGTGGCAGACAAGCTCCAGTCCTGAGACAAGGCCTCGTCCATGGCCATTCGAGCTCGCCATCGAGGTAAGTTATACAGACTCAGGTATCTTTCCTCCATTAAATTGTGTGTGTAGCCATCAATGATTATAATGCTAACGAGGAGTGGTGTTGCAGGCTTCTCTTCAGAAAAATAGAGATGCAAACAAGGCGTTTCTAGAGGAAAGGGACTAGCAGGCGGCGGAGAAGGAAAGGGAGTTGGAGGAGAGGACGGCTAGGTTGTTAGAGGCGGAGAGGGAACGGAATGACACGGCTCACCGGGCCATGTACGAGCTCCTCGTGGTAAGTTTCTTCTGCATATTAGCCAAATCATGCATGTAGTGTTAGTTTCATTAGTAACTAATATGACTAACTCGTCAAAACCAAATGTGTAGTCTGTGTGCGAGAAGACTGGTCAGACTCATCCGCCGATGCTAGTCATTGGTCCGGGGACCACGGTGAGTTTCATTTGAATGGTCATTAGTTACTAGTCTTAACATTTGAGAGTCATCATGCTAACGAGACATTGCAAATGATCTTTGGTGCAGCGTAACTCCAGACAAGCATCACACGATCCTTCTCTAGGTGGTACCAACACGAGCACCCCCGGTGCTTCACCTCCGTGATGACGGTAAGTTTTCTCTAGTGTTTTTCTTAACAAATGCATAATGACCTATACTTAGATTTATTTAGTTCATTTATGACATAATTAGCTTACTTAGGTCAAAATTGCATAGTAACCTTGGTTAGCTCATAAATGTCATATACTTGAATTATTTTCCTCACTATTGGAATCAGTTCGGTAGTGAGTTTCATAAACTACATGTTAAACCTGTTATGTGTTTACAGGCAAACTTTGCCATAGCAGATAGATTCCAGTAGTGAGTTTCATAAACTACAAGCCGAAAGACATCGATCAACTGTGTTGCGACAAGAGGCCGAAGGACTGAGGAAGTCCCTGGATAATTCACATGCATACTTGCTGGTGCAACGGCAAGTGTTGGAGGATTTTAGCGCCAAATAAGAGAAAACTAATTAGTTGGCTAAGCTTATTGCCAGCATGGTGGATACCCATGATAACGTTTCTGGAGCTCTTCTGAAGTAGTTTCAGTTCTGGACCAGTTTTGCTGTCGCGTTTATTTGCACTGGTGGCTAATTTAGATGTCGAGTGTATGTAATATGCTGCTTTGTTGTTCCCTATATTTTCACTGGTGGCAAACTTTGATGCCCAGTGGATGTAATATGTGTAATAGCTGTAATAGTCTAGCATTAGTTGATTGCTTATATATTTCCTTATTGTTTTGCTTATTTTTTTGCTTGTAGTCACTGCATTTCTTTTTCTGTGGTTTTATAGTGTCCACAATAACCATGGGCTACATACGGATCGTGGTAACCATGGGCCTGCTACCTGTTGTAGTGACCATTGGCCTCCTATGGGCCGTAGGATCCATGGGCCACACACAGGTCATACTATTAGTGGACCAATAATGGACCACAATATGGGTCGTAAACGGCCCAACATCAGAATTTTACGTTTATGGGCCCAACCTTAACGGGCCCTTAACATGGCATATGTATCACATGCTTAATTCTATCGATAGGCAAAACGAGTCATTAATGGGTCGGAATACTAAGGGGATGAAAAAGGCCCAATCGGTTAATGGGCCACAAACAGGCCGACTGTAACCTTGGGCTAAATTTGGCCCATTAGCGGAACATGCCAGTAACATACCGAAAGTAATCAATGGCCGAAAATGAGCCCAAGAATATTTGGGTCGTACAAGGCCAAAAGATAACACAGGATGGAAATGGCCCAACTGAATCTTGGCCCTTAACGGGTATAAATCAATTTACTATTCATTATGGGCCAAAATCACCCCAGGCCGTTAAAGGGCCAGGAGATACAAAAGGTCTCATATGGGCTGAAAGATGGCATGGGCCATACATGGGCCAAAAATGACAACAGGCTGGAATTATATTGGACTACCCACATGACGCTACTAGGGAAATTTCAGAAAGGCCACAACTGGCCGTGATTTACCAGGCTATAAATGGGTTATATGTGAAAGAGCCATTAATAGACTTTCCATGGGCTGTCCCGCTAACTTTTTACCAAGTCAAACGGGCCAGCCTTTTTAGCCTACATGGGCCACTGTTGGGCCGTGCCATGTGTCGATGTATCATAGGTGCGTCTCATCCATTGGATGGATAACATCTGTCCCAACGTGGAGCTGAACTATGAATCCATCGGCCAATGTGAATTTTACACGGATAATCTCCATTGGTTCGGCCTGTTAATGGGTTATCGAATCCAAACAGGAACCCGATAGCTTAAAAGTGACCCGTTATGGTGGATGCCACATGTTCGTTACCCTTGACGACAACACTTTCATGACACATCACTTATCGTCACAGAAGTGGACACTTCCATGATGATAATTTGAGTATTGTCGTGGAACACTTGTATGACATCATCGGTATGACTATATTGATTAAGTCATAAAATCATCAGGGATGTACATGCAGGACTAAAAACGTGGCTTGCTGTGACAAACACATATCATCACGGAAGTGTTTTTTTTAGTGGTGGCTCTGTCCCGCCAACAAAACGCATCCGGGCCAGGAAAGAAGGGTATAGGGTTCCCCTTACCATTGACAACAACATAATGAGCATCATAGATTTTGACCAATGTTTATAAAATTTGAGCAAGGCTAATGTGCACTATATTTTGAAACTAAGGGAGTAATAATTCATATGTGGTTTAGTTTATCATACTATGACAAGTATGTGGTTCGAAATATAATTTGTTCAAACACCAAGCTATTGCATGGAAATCTTGTTTGTTTCCTAATGAAGCTTATGACTAGAAAAAATGGATCGAGTACAAGAGACCTTCCAGCAAGTAAGAGATATGTGACTTGGGAAAAATTCTACACGTGCTTGGCATTTCTTCTTCATTTGCCATTCTTCAGATTTCATAACCATTTATATTCACATTCTTACTTCATCAGATAACTTTTCTAATTTCCTAACCATGTACAATCAAATATGTACTTCATATAATATATTTGTCTTGCCTAATACAATGACCGACTAGTGCACATGTCACCCTGAACTAAGTTTTGATGATTTGACTGACGAAACAATGTCTGCAAGACTCCATCCATATGTACATGGTCCCATGCTACAGATGCATGAAATGGCACAAGATCCCAATGAAAGAAGAGTTCGAGTCAATCCACAAGAGCTTCTCCCTGGATCCAGGGTATTATGGCAGGGACCCCAGCGCCTGAAAATCCGGCAAGCAGGCGCATGCCATTTCGTACAACAACAACCACATATGTGTCATGGAAAGGTTGGGCATGCCGTGGCCACCGCCAGAGATGGAGCGGCTGGTGATTATGTAGGGTGACCTATCCAAGATGAACAACTATACTTGATGCCGAACAGGAAACGAGCATGGGCCAGCGGCGACTTGGACAAGTTCCTACAAGAGAACTTGGTGTACATGGCATAGTTGTGGGAGTCAAAGTTCTGCTTCATCACCACAAGATCGTTAAGGAGACTAGGGGAAGAGCTTACTATGGAGGGACGCAAGGACTGAGAGGGAAAGGGTCGAGGAGATGCATGTGATGGATTCTGAATACTGCTACTATCCGAGTGGTGGCTACAGTAAGTAGCTATTTTGGAAGTATGAACTCTATGGATGACATTGTGTCAGACTGGGGACTCAACAATGTGATAGTTCTGCATCACAATGTTTGATCCTAGTTTGTTTTGAGTGTGGTTGTTAATTAATCACTCTCATATTTTTAATAAAATTGTTCACCTTCATAACACATGCCTGTGTATACACATCTAACATTTATAGTAAACAAATTTACATTTTATGTTTACGTCCCATTTACGATAAAAAAAATTTACTTTTGAAGTGTCCATCACATATATAGTCAAAACTAAATAAAATTGACCAAGTGTACGTCACTTTTATAGTGAACTAATTTACTATTGATGTCCGTATTTCTAAGTTATGTCCGTGACCTCAACAAAGTTATTTTGTATTTGTTGTAGTCCTATGATTCACAATCTTAACCATGGATGTATTTCTTAACATAATATATGAAAGCATTTCTCATAATAAAATTATAAAACTTTGGAGGCATATGTGTAGTAGACTCCTTCGTGAACAATATAGAAGGTCCTCATCGGTAGTGTGTACTATTTGGTATTCATGCCTTCTATTTAGAATAGTTAACATTTAGATCTCACCACATAGATTTACAACATAATAAATGTCTAAATCCTGTAAAAATGTGATAGCACCAAATATGATCAATAAGACCAATTCATTGGTACCAACAAACCCATTATTTTCAATAAAAATATTTCTTGTCACATAAATAATGCTAGTTAAATGATGAAATCCTCTCTATCGAAATTATTGCAACTATATTTTCTCAATAAAAACAATTTGATTAACACCAGTAAATCCGATCAACAAAACTATTACTTGTATATGTTTGCACCACCAATAAATATGGCCATGTATAAATCATATTTCTAGAGTAAATTACTTTCTTTTTATGGAGAAATGACTTAAATTACAATTTCCTACTACTCCCTCGTCTCATGAATAGACACCATTATTTACATTAACAATTAATTGATGCCTCCACCCTCTTGCTATTTACCAATAGAGAGAGTGTTTGAAAGTATACTTCTTCCGTTCTTTATAAATACCACCTGATCTACCTCAACATTAGTACCCCAGACTATCATCATTCTGTCTCCCACCTACTAACCACCACTGTGGACCTAAATCATGTCCCGAAGTAATTCACCCCAGGAATGATGGCTCGTGAGGTAATTCCATAATCCGATTGTGGTTTCCTTCTTCATTTTAGTTTTTTATCTTCTGACCTAGGTCGAGATCTAACATATTTATGTCCAAAAAAATTCTCTATGTTTATTAATAATATGATCGTCTTTGTTTATAAAAAAAGATCAACCATAAAAATGAATGCAACCAATTTTTAGAGAGATTTTTGAGTTTAGACTACACTACTACCTGCTAGTGGATTTCTTTGGTATGCTTCGGAGGACCTTCCATTGTCCTACCAAGGCCTCTTGATATTATTATAAAACTTTTTGCATGCTTGCCTTTGAGCTTTTTTCCAATCATTACATTGAATCTATGGACTCAGGGTTGACTAGGGTTTCCTTGACGCCGCCACCCCCTCCAACCTCTCTCTCTCATGTTGCTACCCGAGGTGGTCACCGGGAAAGTTTGCATGGTTGGCAGGGAAGGTCGTGGTGAGGTGTTCGCTGCTTTGTTCCCTAGTAGAGGACTCTGTACACCGAGGCAGCGGCCCCAGATGGCGAGGTCGCGTGCATCCGATGTGCTAGACGGCTTCCTCGGGTACACTGGTGGTGAGGATTTTGCTGATTATGGTCACAGCCCAGGTTTCCCCCTTCTAGTCAAGATCTGAAGATCGAGATCATATTATCCTCAACTAGACGGCTTCCTCGGTTACATGGATGGTAAGGATTTTCCTGGTGGGGGTTGCGACCTAGATTCCCCCCTTCCAGTCCAGATCTGAAGGTCAAGCTCATCTCCTCCTCAACTCACCACCACACCAACACTATCTGTTTTGCAGCATTGTTAGCTAGATCTGGTGGTGTAAGCTCGAGTCCGGGGAAACCCTTTGTTGCTTCTCTGCAATCGCAACGTGCTTGTGTGTGTGTGTGTGTGTGTTTATTTTCTCCCTAGAGGCGCCACTGAGGTCTCTCCTCTCCACCCTCACCCGGATCCCTAAAAAAAGCCCACAACCAGTTTCAGGTTGGGCAGCGGCGGTGCCTTGTCTATTATGACCTCCTTGTACCGTATGTGGTCTTCTGGCTCTTTGAGAGAGTGGCACTGTGGTTGTTCGGCACTCCCTAGTTCTGAGTCCAAACATTAGTTTTTCTATGGAGGTTAGCAGTTCCACCTAGTATTGACTCTTGTTTCTGTCGATATTCTTTGGTGGAAAGGTGTGTGGCTGTGACCCACCGACTCCGCACCTCCGAGCCAGGGTGTAAGGGGATAGGGTTACCCTTCCCGTTGACAACGACACAACAAGCTTTGTAGATTTTGACCAATGTTTATTAAATATGACCAAGGCAAATATGCACTGTATTTTCAAATGGGGGGGTTAACAATGCACATGTGGTTCAATTTATCATACTAAAACATATATCTGGTTCAAAATATATTTTGTTCAAACACAAAGCTATTGCAAGGAAATGGTGTTTGTTTCCTAACGAGCCTTATGATTAGGATAAATTGATGGAGTATAGGAGGTCTGTCAAAGACATGGAGAAGTTCCTCCAAGAGAACTTGGTGTAAATGGCAAAGTTGTCGGTGTCAAAATTTTGCTTAGTCATGTCCATGAGCATTAAAGAGATTGTGGGGAAAAGCTTACTATGGAGGGCTGCCAAGGTCGAGAGCAAAAGTATGGAGGAGATGGACATGCAGGATTTTAATTACTGCCACTATCTGAGTGGCAGTAGCAGCAAGTACATACAATGGAAGTACGAACTCTATGGATGCCTCTTTGTCATGTGTGGTGCTTGTAACTATGATAGTTCTGCATCACAATGTTTTATCCTTCTTTGTTCTTAGTCTGGTTTTTAAGCACTCTCATGTGTTGAATAATTTTTTTCACCATCATTACACATGCCCATGTATATTCTTGCTTAGGACCTCACTCGCATCTTTTAAAAACGAAAGTCTTGATGTGTATGCCACATTTATAGTAAACAAATTTACTTTTTATGTGTACACCACATTTATAGTAAACAAATTTACTTTTTATGTGTGCACCACATTTATAGCCAACAATAAATAAATATAAGCACGTGTACATTACATTTATAGTGAACTAATTAGTTTTGATGTCCTACTTTCTAAGTTATGTTCGTGACTTAAACAAAGTTATGTTGTAGTCATTGTTCTCATATGGTTCATCATATTGACAATGCATGTCTTTCATAATAGAAGATATTAGAGCATTTTTTGCGGATATTTTTACATAAAACTTGGACAAATAGGTCCAATCAGTAGCGTGTACAATTTGGTATTCATGTCTCGCCGCAATTCGTTGATGCTAACAAATCCATTAGTTGTCGACAAACATATACCTCATCACATACATAACGTCAGTTAAATGACGAAATCCTCTCCTACTCAATTAGTGCTACTATATTTTCTCAATAAAACAATTGATTAACGCAAATAAATCATCTCAACAAGAATTGTTACTTGTATAAGTTTACACATCCAAAAATATGGCCATGTATAGGTCATATCGCAATAGTAAATTACTTTCCTTTTGATGTAAAAATTGGTGAATTCACAATTTTCCTACTACTCCATTATCTAATGAATAGACATTGTTTTATATATTGACCATTAATTGAGGCCTCCACACTTTTGGTATTTACCAATAGGGACAGTATTTGCAATTATACTTCTTTCGTTCTCTATAACTACTACCTGATCTACCCCAACATAAGTACTCCAAACTATCATCATCCTACCTCACACATATTAACCACCACCGTGGACCTAAATCCGTCCTCAAGGTTGTTCACCACATGAATGATGGCTAATGAAGTAATTCCACAATTCGATTATGGTTTCATGCTACTTTTTAGCTTTTTCTTCTACATTGATTAATAATAGGATCATATTCCTTTCTAAAAATGGATCAACCATAAAAATGATAGCAACAAGTTTTCTTGAGAGATATTTTGAGTTCAAATTGGACTTAGTGGGTCGTCTTTGGATGTTTCGAGGGCCCTCACATTGTCATCCCATGGCCTCTTGATATTATATGCAATTTTGTGTGTCCTCGGCTTAGAGCTTTTTCTGATCATTCCATTGAATCTGGCGATTCAGGGGCGGCTAGGGTTTCGCTGATGCTTCACCATCTCACTCCCATGTCACCAGCCGAGGTGGTCACTAGGCAAGCCTGTGTGGTTTACAATGAAGGTCGTGGTGAAGTTCTTGCCACTTTGTTCCCTGGTAGGAAGACCCTGTACACTGAGGCAGCAGCCCAGACGTCGAGCTTGCATGCATCGGTTTTGCTAGTTGGCCGCTTCCTCGGCTACACGGGTGGCGAGGATTTGGCTGGTTGTTGTTGCAACCCGGATTTCCCCCTTCTGCCCCTAATATGAAGATCAAGCTCATCTCCTGCTCACCTCATCCCCCCACACTAGGCATGTCTGTTATGCGACCATCGTAGCAGGATTCGATGCTGGCTGCGGCTGGTGGTGTAGGCTAGAGTTTCGGGAAGCCCTTGGTTGGTTCTCTAGCCATCACTACTAGGAAAATGGCTATAGATGATATGGCCACTTATGGCGCGCCAGACACTTGGTGCGCCACTACTATATAGTAATGGTGCACCATGAGTTGGTGCGCCATTAGTGTGGTAGACACTAATGGCGCACCAAACCCATGGCGCGCCATTAGTAACAAATGTTTTTTTAATTTTCCAAAAATACTATTGGCGCACCATGGCAGAGTGCGTCATTACTAGTTTAACTAGTAATGGCGCACCTCCAACACAGTGTGCCACTACTTTTTTTTGCAAAACTACTAATGGCGCACCTCAAGCTGGTGCGTCATTAGTAACCAGGGTTACTAATGGCGCATTTGTGGGTGGTGCGCCATTAGTAACCTGGGACCAGCTAGATATTTTGGACAGCCACACCTACCGACTCACTGTCCCCACTTCATTCTCTCCACCTCCTCCTCCAAGCCTATGTCGCCTGCCTCCTCCTCCTCACCTCATTTGCACCATAGATTCATCAAAATTAAGTGGTTAAATTACCTTTATAGATAGGTAAGTAAGGGGAAAGCTATCTTTATGTTGTAGATCTACATTTTTTTCTCCCTCGAGCTCCAACAACCGTGCACATGCACTTTTTAAGGCCTAGCTAGATCTATGTATGTTTGTGGTGTTGCATATATGTTTGTGTATGCAGGTACCGGTATTTGAAATGCGATAGTTGCCAATATTTTGCCGAAATGTTGATTCATTTCTGTTTCGGCGAGAATTTTGGCACTATGCATTCTTTTTGGTCCTATTTTTAGGGAAAATCATGCCAAATTTTTTCTTGGTTCTAAAATATCGTTTTGCTCTACCCCGCAGGCGACCATGGTCCGCACGATGACCGAAGGCATCGTGAATAGGTTTTTCAGCTCCGCGAAGGCCGAGATGCTTCAAAAGAACGAGACGAAGATAAGATGTCCGTGTCGAAGATGCAAGCTGAAGAGCCTTATTGCGGACCCGGATTCCGAGCATGTGCGGGACCACCTGCTCTTGCGTGGTTTCATGGATGGCTATCGGTGGCAAGGTGATGAAGATGACTATGATGTCGTCCATGGCCGGGCAAGAAATGAGGAAGGGCAGCAAGACAACCACCGCAGTGAGGGCGGGCGAGAAGACGAAGAATCTCCAGGACATGATCACGACGGTGATGCTGTACACAGTCATCACGTAGAAGATGTCGGGCATGATGATGAGGAAGATCAATATGAAGGGCATGATCATGATCTAGATGAAGATGCCGGAGCAGACGACGATGGATGCTGGGTGCAGGACCCTCATATTCAAGAGTTGCTTCTCAAGCAGACGGATAACGCAAGAGCTGCCGCCCGAGAGAAAGCCAAGCTGGATCAACTGGAGATAGACGCGGTTACTCCATTGTATGAAGGATGCAGGTCTGAGGATACTCGCCTGAAAGTAACGCTCATGTCTTTGGAGATGAAGGTAAAACACAAAATGACCGACGCATGCTTCGACGAGAATATGTCATTCTGGCACGAACGTCTTCCCAAGGGGAACAAGTGCCCGACCAGTTTCGAGGACAACATGCTTTTACGAGAACATGTCATACAATAAGAAAATTTACTTTTGAAGTGTCCGTCACATATATAGTCAAAACTAAATAAAATTGACCAAGTGTACGTCACTTTTATAGTGAACTAATTTACTATTGATGTCCGTATTTCTAAGTTATGTCCGTGACCTCAACAAAATTATTTTGTATTTGTTGTAGTCCTATGATTCACAATCTTAACCATGGATGTATTTCTTAACATAATATATGAAAGCATTTCTCATAAAAAATCATAAAACTTTGGAGGCATATGTGTAGTAGACTCCTTCGTGAACAATACAGAAGGTCCTCATCGGTAGTGTGTACTATTTGGTATGCATGCCTTCTATTCATAATAGTTAACATTTAGATCTCACCACATAGATTTAGAACATAATAAATGTCTAAAGCCTGTAAAAATGTGATAGCACCAAATATGATCAATAAGACCAATTCATTGGTACCAACAAATCCATTATTTTCAATAAAAATATTTCTTGTCACATAAATAATGCTAGTTAAATGATGAAATCCACTCTGTCGAAATTATTGCAACTATATTTTCTCAATAAAAACAATTTGATTGACACCAGTAAATCCGATCAACAAAACTATTACTTGTATATATTTGCACCACCAATAAATATGGCCATGTATAAATCATATCTCTAGAGTAAATTACTTTCTTTTTATGGAGAAATGACTGAAATTACAATTTCCTACTACTCCCTCGTCTCATGAATAGACACCATTATTTACATTAACAATTAATTGATGCCTCCACACTCTTGATATTTACCACACAGAGAGTGTTTGAAAGTATACTTCTTCCGTTCTTTATAAATACCACCTGATCTACCTCAACATTGGTACCCCAGACTATCATCATTCTGTCTCCCACCTATTAACCACCACTGTGGACCTAAATCATGTCCCGAATTAATTCACCCCAGGAATGATGGCTCGTGAGGTGATTCCACAATCCGATTGTGGTTTCCTTCTTCATTTTAGTTTTTCATCTTCTGACCTAGGTCGAGATCTAACATATTTATGTCCAAAAAAATTCTCTATGTTTATTAATAATATGATCATCTTTCTTTATAAAAAAAGATCAACCATAAAAATGAATGCAACCAATTTTTAGAGAGATTTTTGAGTTTAGACTGCACTACTACCTGCTAGTGGATTTATTTGGTATGCTTCGGGGGACCTTCCATTGTCCTACCAAGGCCTCTTGATATTATTATAAAACTTTGAGCATGCTTGGCTTTGAGCTTTTTTCCAATCATTCCATTGAATCTATGGACTCAGGGTTGACTAGGGCTTCCTCGATGTCGCCACCCCCTCCAACCTCTCTCTCTCTCATGTTGCTACCCGAGGTGGTCACCGGGAAAGTTTGTGTGGTTGGCAGGGAAGGTCGTGGTGAGGTGTCCGCTGCTTTGTTCCCTAGCAGAGGACCCTGTACAGCGAGGCAGCGGCCCCAGATGGCAAGGTCGCGTGCATCCGATGTGCTAGACGGCTTCCTCGGGTACACGGGTGGTGAGGATTTTGCTGATTATGGTCGCAGCCCAGGTTTCCCCCCTTCCACTCTAGATCTGAATGTCGAGATCATCTTCTCCTCAACTAGACGGCTTCCTCGGTTACACAGATGGTAAGGATTTTCCTGGTTGGGGTTGCGATCTAGATTCCCCCCTTCCACTCCAGATCTGAAGGTCAAGCTCATCTCCTCCTCAACTCACCACCACACCAACACTATCTGTTTTGCAGCATTGGTAGCTAGATCTGGTGGTGTAAGCTCGAGTTCGGGGAAACCCTTTGTTGCTTCTCTGCAATCGCAACGTGCTTGTGTGTGTGTGTGTGTGTGTGTGTGTGTGTGTGTGTGTGTGTGTGTTTATTTTCTCCCTAGAGGCGCCACTGAGGTATCTCCTCTCCACCCTCACACGGATCCCTAACAAAAGCCCACAACCCGTTTCGGGTTGGGCAGCGGTGGTGCCTTGTCTGTTATGACCTCCTTGTACCGTATGTGGTCTTCTGGCTCTTTGAGAGAGTGACACTGTGGTTGTTCGGCACTCCCCAGTTCTGAGTCCAAACATTAGTTTTTCTATGGAGGTTAGCAGTTCCACCTAGTATTGACTCTTGTTTCGATCGATATTCTTTGGTGGAAAGGTGTGTGGCTGTGACCCACCGACTCCGCACATCCGAGCCGGGGTGTAAGGGCATAAGGTTACCCTTCCCGTTGACAACGACACAACAAGCTTTGTAGATTTTGACCAATGTTTATTAAATATTACCAAGGAAAATATGCACTGTATTTTCAAATGGGGGGGTTAACAATTCACATGTGGTTCAATTTATCATACTACAACATATATCCGGTTCAAAATATATTTTGTTCAAACACCAAGCTATTGCAAGGAAATGGTGTTTATTTCCTAATGAGCCTTATGATTAGGATAAATTGATGGAGTATGGGAGGTCTGTCAGCAAGTTGGCGATAAGGAACTTCAGAAAATTCTACGTGTGTTTGGCATTTCTTCTTCTTTTTTCATTCTTCAGACTTCATAACCATGTACATTCATATTCTTACTTCATCGGATAACTCTTTCAATTTCCTAACCATGTATGTTCAAATACGTACTTCATATAATTTGTTCGTCTTGCCTGATACAAGCAACTACTAGTGCGCGTGTCACCCTTAACAAACTTTTGATGATTTGATAGACGAAACAAGGTTCGAAGGACTCCATTAGCTTGTACACGGTTCGATGATACAAATGTGTGAAATAGCGCAAAATCCCAATGAAATAGGAGTTCGAGATGATACACAAGAGTTTTGCCGAGCACCCATTGTTGTACGAGCGAGACCTCGGTAGCCCGAGGACATTTCATATAGCAGCGGCCGCATCTGGGTCGTGGACAAGTCGGGCATCCCACGACCGCCACTATATACGGAGTGGCTAGTGATCACGTAGGGTGACCTATCCAAGATGGGCTACTACAACTTGCTACCCAACATGAAACGACATGGGCCGATAGAGACATGGAGAAGTTCCTCCAAGAGAACTTGGTGTAAATGGCAAAGTTGTCGGTGTCAAAATTTTGCTTAGTCACGTCCATGAGAATTAAGGAGACCTTGGGGAAAAGCTTACTATGGAGGGCTACCAAGCTCGGGAGCAAAAGTATGGAGGAGATGGACATGGAGGATTCTTGTTACTGCCACTATCCGAGTGGTAGTAGCAGCAAGTACATGTTATGGAAGTACGAACTCTATGGATGCCTCTTTGTCATGTGTGGTGCTTGTAACTGTGATAGTTTTGCATCACAATGTTTTATCCTTCTTTGTTCTTAGTCTGGTTTTTAAGCACTCTCATGTGTTGAATAATTTTTTTCACCATCATTACACATGCCCATGTATATTCTTGCTTAGGACCTCACTCACATCTTTTTAAAACGAAAGTCTTGATGTGTATGCCACATTTATAGTAAACAAATTTACTTTTTATGTGTACACCACATTTATAGTAAACAAAATTACTTTTTATGTGTGCACCACATTTATAGCCAACAATAAATAAATATAAGCAAGTGTACATCACATTTATAGTGAACTAATTAGTTTTGATGTCCTACTTTCTAAGTTATGTTCGTGACTTAAACAAAGTTATGTTGTAGTCATTGTTCTCATATGGTTCATCATATTGACAATGCATGTCTTTCATAATAGAAGATATTAGAGCATTTTTTGCGGATATTTTTACATAAAACTTGGAGGAATAGGTCCTCATCAGTAGCGTGTACAATTTGGTATTCATGTCTCGCCGCAATTCGTTGATGCTAACAAATCCATTAGTTGTCGACAAACATATACCTCATCACATACATAACGTCAGTTAAATGACGAAATCCTCTCCTACACAATTAGTTCTACTATATTTTCTCAATAAAACAATTGATTGACGCAAATAAATCATCTCAAGAAGAATTATTACTTGTATAAGTTTACACATCCAAAAATATGGCCATGTATAGGTCATATCGCAATAGTAAATTACTTTCCTTTTGATGTAAAAAATGGTGAATTCACAATTTTCCTACTACTCCATTATCTAATGAATAGACACTGTTTTATATATTGACCATTAATTGAGGCCTCCACACTTTTGGTATTTACCAATAGGGAGAGTATTTGCAATTATACTTCTTTCGTTATCTATAACTACTACCTGATCTACCCCAACATTAGTACTCCAAACTATCATCATCCTACCTCACACATATTAACCACCACCGTGGACCTAAATCCGTCCTCAAGGTTGTTCACCACATGAATGATGGCGAATGAGGTAATTCCACAATTCGATTATGGTTTCGTGCTTCTTTTTAGCTTTTTCTTCTACATTGATTAATAATAGGATCATATTCCTTTCTAAAAAATGGATCAACCATAAAAATGATTGCAACAAGTTTTCTTGAGAGATATTTTGAGTTCAAATTGGACTTAGTGGGTCGTCTTTGGATGTTTCGAGGGCCCTCACATTGTCATCCCATGGCCTCTTGATATTATATGCAATTTTGTGTGTCCTCGGCTTAGAGCTTTTTCTGATCATTCCATTGAATCTGGCGATTCAGGGGCGGCTAGGGTTTCGCTGATGCTTCCACCATCTCACTCCCATGTCACCAGCCGAGGTGGTCATTAGGAAAGCCTGTGTGGTTTACGATGAAGGTCGTGGTGAAGTTCTTGCCACTTTGTTCCCTGGTAGGAGGACCATGTACACTGAGGCAGCAACCTAGACGTCGAGGTTGCATGCACCGGTTGTGCTAGTTGGCCGCTTCCTCGGCTACACGGGTGGCGAGGATTTGGCTGGTTGTTGTTGCAACCCGGATTTCCCCCTTCCGCCCCTAATCTCAAGATCAAGCTCATCTCCTCCTCACCTCATCCCCCCACACTAGGCATGTCTGTTATGTGACCATCATAGCTGGATTCGATGTTGGTTGCGGCTGGTGGTGTAGGATAGAGTTTCGGGAAGCCCTTGGTTGGTTCTCTAGCCATCACTACTAGGAAAAAGGCTATAGATGATATGGCCACTTATGACGCACCAGACACTTGGTGCGCCACTACTTTATAGTAATGGCGCACCATGAGTTGGTGCGCCATTAGTGTGGTAGACACTAATGGCGCACCAGACCCATAGTGCGCCATTAGTAACAAATGTTTTTTTATTTTTCCAAAAATACTAATGGCGCACCATGGCAGAGTGCGCCATTACTAGTTTAACTAGTAATGGCGCACCTCCAACACAGTGCGCCACTACTTTTTTTTTGCAAAACTACTAATGGCGCACCTCAAGCTGGTGCGCCATTAGTAACCAGGGTTACTAATGGCGCATTTGTGGGTGGTGCTCCATTAGTAACCTGGGACCAGCTAGATATTTTGGACAGCCACACCTACCCACTCACTTTCCCCACTTCATTCTCTCCACCTCCTCCTCCAAGCTTGTGTCGGCTGCCTCCTCCTCCTCACCTCATTTGCTCCATAGATTCATCAAAATTAAGTGGTTAAATTACCTTTTTTTTATATAGGTAAGTAAGGGGAAAGCTATCTTTATGTTGTAGATCTACATTTTTTCTCCCTCGAGCTCCAACAACCTTGCACATGCACTTTTTATGGCCTAGCTAGATCTATGTATGTTTGTGGTGTTGCATATATGTTTGTGTTTGCAGGTACCGGTATTTGAAATGCGATAGTTGCCAATATTTTGCCGAAATGTCGATTCATTTCTGCTTCGGCAAGAATTTTCGCACTATGCATTCTTTTTCGTCCTATTTTTAGGGAAAGTCATGCCAAATTTTTCTTGGTTCTAAAATATCGTTTTGCTCTACCCCGCAGGCGACCATGGTCCGCACGATGACCGAAGGCATCGTGAATAGGTTTTTGAGCTCCGCGAAGGCCGAGATGCTTCAAAAGAACGAGACGGAGATAAGATGTCTGTGTCGAAGATGCAAGCTAAAGAGCCTTATTGCGGACCCAGATTCCGAGCAGGTGCGGGACCACCTGCTCTTGCGTGGTTTCATGGATGGCTATCGGTGGCAAGGTGATGAAGATGACTATGAAGTCGTCCATGGCCGGGAAAGAAATGAGGAAGGGCAACAAGACAACCACCACGGCGAGGGCGAGCGAGAAGACGAAGAATCTCCAGGACATGATCATGACAGTGATGCTGTACACAGTCATCATGTAGAAGATTCCGGACATGATGATGAGGAAGATCAAGACGAAGGGCATGATCATGATCTAGATGAAGATGCCGGAGCAGACGACGATGGATGCTAGGTGCAGGACCCTCATATTCAAGAGCTGCTTCTCAAGTAGACGGATAACGCAAGAGCTGCCGCCCGAGAGAAAGCCAGGCTGGATCAACTGGAGATAGACGCGGTTACTCCATTGTATGAAGGATGCAGGCCCGAGGATACCCGCCTGAAAGTAACGCTCATGGCTCTGGAGATGAAGGTAAAACACAAAATGATCGACGCATGCTTCGACGAGAACATGTCATTCTGGAATGAATGTCTTCCCAAGGGGAACAAGTGCTCGGCCAGTTTCGAGGAGGCGAAGAAAATCGTGTGTCCTTTGGATTTACCGCACATGAAATACCATGTGTGCATGAACAATTGCATCATTTATCAGGACGAGCACGCGGAGTCTACCATATGTCTGGTGTGTGGCGTCACTCGATACAAGAAGAGGAAGAAAGCTCCTCAAAAAGTGGTGTGGTACTTTCCGGTCACTCCTGGTCTGCAGCGGTATTTCGCGGACCCTAAGGCAGCAAAGCTCCTGCATTGGCACGCGGATAGGGAGGAGAAGAAACGAGAAGATGATGGAAATGATCCAGAGATAAATAAAAAAGACAAGATGCTGAGTCACCCTAAGGATGCGAGCCAGTGGCAAGCGTTGAACTTCGAAGACCCGGAATTTGGGAACGATCCAAGGAACATCGTGCTGGGCGCGAGCACCGATGGAGTCAATCCGTTTGGCAGCCAGAGAAGCACACATAGCACCTGGCCTGTGTTTGTGTGGATGTACAACCTTCACCCCTGGTTGTGCATGAAGAGGAAGTACATTCACATGAGTATGCTAATTAAAGGGCCGAAACAACCAGGGAATGACATCAATCTGTATCTGGGGCTGCTGAAAGAGGAGCTAGACACGCTGTGGAAAACGCCAGCCAATACATGGGACGCCGCAGAGAAAGAATATTTCCCTATGAGAGCCGTACTGCTCACGACGGTGCACGACTATCTCGGTTACGGATATCTCGCCGGGCAGGTGGTCCACGGATTTTCTGGATGCGTCAGGTGCATGGATGACACAATGTATCGCCAGCTAGGTAGAGATCCCGGGTCTTCTAAAACTGTGTTCATGGTACATCGAAGGTGGCTTCGCGACGATGACCCGTGGAGGAAACGCAAGGATCTATTCGATGGTGAAACCGAACCCCGAAGACGCCCGCGTACGAGGAGCGGCGAGGAAATAGACGAGCTGTTGAAAAATTGGAAAGATTTCCCACTGCCGGGAAAGAAGCAAAAGGCGCCAGAGCCGGGAAAGAAGGAAAAGGCGCCAGAGCCGCTGCTGAAGGTATGGAAAACGAGGTCTATTTTCTGGGACTTGCCGTACTGGATGGTCCACCATGTGCCTCACAGCCTTGATGTCATGCATATCATGAAGAACGTGTGCGAGAGTCTGCTTGGTACCCTGCTCAACATGCCAGAGAGGACCAAAGATGGGCCGAAAGCAAGGGCAGACTTCAAATCAATGGGCATCGGGCAGGAGCTTCACGCTAATGATGATGATGATGATGATGATGATGATGATGATGATGATGATGATGATGATGATGATGATGATGATGATGATGATGATGATGATGATGATGAGGCGAAGAAGGACACGGAAAGTCGTCGCAAAGGCAAAAAGGCCAAGAAGACCGGAAATGACTACCCTCCCGCGTGCTTCACTCTAAGCCAGGAGGAGATCGAGCAGTTTTTCACCTGCCTCGTAGGAGTAAAACTTCCTTACGGTTATGCGGGGAAGATAAGTAGATACCTAGACCCAGCGAAGCAGAAGTTCAGCGGGATGAAGTCTCGCGACTGTCACGTGCTGATGACGTAGATACTTCCAGTTGCAATCCTGGGATCATGGACGCGCACGTCCGTGAAACGCTATTTGGCCTATGCAACTTTTTCGACGTCATCTCTCGGAAGTCGGTTGGCGTGAGGCAACTCAGAAGGCTACAGGAAGAGATCGTGGTGATACTATGCGAGCTTGAGATGTACTTCCCGCCCGCATTCTTCGATGTTATGGTGCATCTGCTGGTCCATATCGTGGAGGATATCATCCAACTCGGGCCAACGTTCCTGCACAGCATGATGCCGTTCGAAAGGATGAATGGTGTCATCAAAGGATACGTTCGCCACATGTCACGTCTAGAGGGAAGCATAGCCAGGGGCTTTCTGACCGAAGAGTGCATCTCCTACTGCACGAATTATCTAGGCATCGAGAACCCCGTTGGTCTGCCCGTCAACAGGCACCTCGGCAGGCTCGCTGGATGGGGTCACCACGAGGGTCGCCACGAAATGCATGTCGACTTCGAGGGTCGACTCGCCGACTTTGAAAGAGCAAACCTAGTCGCGCTACAACACATAGACGTGGTCAGTCCTTGGGTGGTAGAGCACAAAACCTTTATTGAGAAGACGTACAATGACCAAGGCAATAGAGGACGGACGGAGATATAATCAAAGATCACAACTCATGTTTCACGCGTTGGTTCAAGCAGAAGCTTCTTTCGTACCCTTTACATGAGGATTCTTCCGCGGAAGAACAACTCATATTCACCTTGTCACAGGACGCCGAGCACAACCTGATGACCTATGAGGCGTACGATATCAACGGCTACACATTCTACACCGAGGACAAGGACATGAAGAGCGATGGTTATCAGAACTCCAGGGAAGCGATGGAATCCTACACCGGTAACGACAAGGACAGATACTACGGAAGGATCGAGGAGATCTGGGAGTTGAGCTACGCTGGAGAGAAGGTCCCGATGTTCCGTGTCAGATGGGCCAAGAGCATCCTAAAAGAAGACCAGTATTTCACCACCATGGTTATACCCGAAGCCAAATCCAAGACCGCGGGCGCAAACGTCACCGTGAAAAATGAGCCATGGGTACTGGCTTCCCAAGTGGACCAATGATTCTTAATTACCGACCCGTCAAAGCCCAGTCGTGTTGTCGTGAGGAGAGGCAAAAGGAAGATCATCGGAATGGATGGAGTCGCCAATGAGCAAGACTTCAACAAGTATGGCGACCCGAAGATGGAACATGATGACGACGATGAAGTAGCAGCATACACCACAAGAAGAAGCAGGACCACTGATGACCCTCAACCGTAAGGGATCTGTTGCAGCGTTTTCGATAAGTAAGAGTGTCGAACCCAACGAGGAGCAGAAGGTATTGATAAGCGATTCTGAGCAAGAAATTACTGCAAGCACTAAAAGATAACTTTTAGGGGTTTTCTCGGTATAAGCAACAGGAATGTAAAGGCAAGTAATGTAAAAGGTACTGAAAGTAACAAGTGGCCCAATCCTTTATTAGCGAAGGAGAGGCCTAGCAACTGGACTTATAAAGACTAAAACGTTCTTGAGGACACACGGGAGAGGTAGTCATGTGCTTTCGCCATATTCCGTATCGATACTATGTTATGTGTTGATAAGTGTTGAGTGGGTGGATCTATGCTAGTGCACTCTCTAGACTAAGATGAATGCACTCTTATGATTAAACACCTTGCAAGCATCCGCAAATACAAGATAGAATTTAAGGCAAAAGCCTAACCATAGCAATACGATTGAGGATCCATTATTCCCTTATGCAAAAGCGTGCGAACTGGGGTTCAGGTTTCTGTCACTCCGGCAACCCACCATAAGCATTCTTTATACACAATGTATTCTCCTAGGTCCTTAATAAGGCGAAGTGTTGGGTGTTCGACTCACACAACACCACTAGTAGAATGACAACACAACTTAAGTATCAAACAACACATATTACTTCAACAGCATATGACTACTAACAACAAGACTTTCCCCATGTCCTCAAGAACTAAGGTAACTACTCACAAGACATAAAAGAGATCATGATCAGTGGGGATAAATATGTGATAAACAATCTGGACATAATAATATTTCTCCAACAAAACTCAATAGCATTCACCACAAAGTAGTAATCAACACCGATGGAGTAGAGAGAATAGGTAGTACAAGTTACAACACGAGTTGCGATAGTAAGATGAGATTTGGATGAAGATGGAGATGGTGCTGGTGTTGGGGATGATGTTGATGATGATCCCGATGATGCCCGTGACGATGGTGATGACGATGGCGACGATCTCCCCTTCCGGGAGGTGATCTCCCCGGCGGAATCTGCCCGCAAGAGATGCCCTTTTCTTCTCTGTAGGTTTCCGCCTCGAAGCGGCGGCGGAACTCCGTAAAAAGTCCCGTGCCTAGGGTTTTCGGAGGACGGAGAACATATATGCAAAAGGGGGCGACCAGAGGTGGGTCAGGGGCTCCAGGCGCCCCCCGGCGTGGCCAGGGGGGCGCCCCCAGGCCGCCTGGGCACCCTGTGGCCCCCCTCTGACTCCCCTTTTGCGTGTCTTTGTTATTCGTCTGAAAAATACCTCCCGTCAATTTTCAGGTAATTTGGAGGTGTTCTTCTTCAGCAACTCAGCATCCACTTTTTCCTGCTGAATCCTGCGACTGCTGTTCCGGCATCGGAAAGTTGCAAACTGTGTAAAATAGACCAAAACAACATAAGAACATCATCATAACGTGAAATATATCAATGAATAAGGATAAATTATGATACAAAATAGTGATGCATTTTGGACGTATCAACACCCCCAAGCTTAGACCTCGCTTGTCCCCAAGCGAATATGAACTCGGTAAACCTGTCCACAAGTTTAGAGAGTGAAGTGTCGATAAATAGAATACGGACAAGAAGCATCATAGTCTCTTTACCAACTCAAATATCCTCAGCAGCAATCTTCAACTCATAAGGCTCTTATGAAAGAGTGTTAACACTTATATTCGAAAGTAGGACTAAGGAAACTCATTATATCATGGCAAACATGTCCTTTGGTCAAAGAACAACAAATAATTTTAGCTTTTGCTCTTATATTTTGATGGGATTAATTGAAGCTTTTTGAAATAACATGTTAATAAGCAAGAAGTGAAAGTGTTAACACAAAGGAAGATATTTGCCTCAGCTAGGCATGACAAACAACTTACTTATCAAATGATAATGTCAACAAGGATATGATATGCCAAATCTTAATGCAGCTTTATATGAATGAATCCTTATCAACATCAAACGTCTGCTCTCTTTGAGAAATAGAGGGAAGTAGGAATAACTGACTCAACTTAAAATTTAAAGATAGGCCCTGCTCTAGGGTAGTAGGGAAAACTCATGTGCTATCCTCAAATCAAACAGAATGAAAACAAGTTTTTGAGAGGTGCATGATTTGTCAACGAATTCTAATAAATAACTCAGTTGCTTCTTGAGCTGGACAAGTTTCGAGGAACGGCTCCCGTATGAGGACGATAACATCCTCTTATTCTCCTTTGTTTATCACTGCCAAAGTTTTCTGATTTCTCATGAACAAAGTGTGAAGGAGGGTTTGTTTGTTATATTATTCTTAAGCCGGGCGCACTCCTTGCCAGTTCCTTCTCGTATTATGGGTTTGCACATTATACATGCAATCCCGGGGTGAAGCTTGTCCAACTCAACAAGACTATGAATTAGCTATTACTTCCTCATGAGCTAAAGCAGAGGCACAAAATAAAAGATTTTGAACATTTAAGGATAACACATAAATTATATACTTTAGGAGGTGGTAGTGGAGTACCACGAGTAGGTAGGTATGGTGGACTCATATGGAAGGTATTGGCTTAAGGGTATGGATGCACAAGCAGAATTCCGCTTAGTACAGAGTTAGGCTAGCAAAGGTTTTGAGAGAGCAGACAATTGATGATGACTAAGATGCAAAGCAATATAAAGCATGAACATTGAAATAAGCATAACACATCAAGTTGTCTTCCTTTTCAACATAACACTTCAAGCATAATAACATAAAGGTTTTAGCTATGTTGATACTTTAAGAAAATCATGCTTGTTGTTATGACCAAAGCTATGTTTGCCAAGATTAAATAAAGTTTCATAGCCATACCTGACATAAGGTCAATACTCCCCATAAGAATCATCATATAAGGTCGATTGCGTGAAGAGAATACCGTGTGCAGCGAAAAGAACCGATAAACTTCTCATTAATATTCCATCATAGACGACTCCACACTCACGGATACAATTCTTCACCAAAGGGGTGATAGACCTCAATGCACATACCTATCTCATATAATAACCTCTGACTTCTAAAAGACAAAAAGTAAAGATAATGATACCGGGCACTCCCCCAGGCTTGGAACAAGCCAAGGGAATGCCATTACCCCAGGAGATTTCACCCATGCTTGTTGGCGTTAACCACGTAGTCCTTGGCGAAACGCTTCCATGGATATCTTGCTAAAGTCTCATGTGAGAGGCTCATCTCCTGAATCCTGCATTCAGCACCCAAACCCATGCGCATAAATCTTAGTTCATACTCACAGTTCTGGTTATATAGATCATTAATTTGCCCTTGGAGTTCTATAATTTTGTCTTCAGACGCGGCGATTCTTTCCCACATCTCCTTCATCTCCTTCAGAAAGTAGTTCTTCAGCTCGTTGGTGATGTCAAAGTTAGCTTCAACACCACGCTCGATCATCTTCTTGTACTCGAAGACTTCCTGCTCCACTTCTTCCAGCCTGGCCTGGATGCTCCCCTCCCTGATAGGTCCCTTTAGATCTTCTTGATGAAGAACACCGTCCTCCATCCGAACAACCTGAGGGTGCTTCTTTACCTCGACGAGGTAAGGATTGATGACGTTGACGACGAACGTGTCCTTGGGGGAACTTGGAGAAGCCATGGCACCTAAATTCAGCTAAAAGATTTCCTGGCAGAAACAGATCGAAGAGAAAACACGCGAAATCGCAAGATACGTTGTCGGAACAATCCGGGCAAATATATAGGAAAAATTTATGTACAGAAAGGAAGGTAACGGACCAAAGCGGGGTCGGAGACGGGCTCCAGGGTGTCCAGGCGGCCTGCCGGCGCGGCCCGGGGGGGGCGCCAGGGGGGGCGCCTGGACTCCCTGGTGGTCGTCTCCGGCTCCACTTCGACTCGGAATTTTACTAATTTTGCAAAAACTCGTAATACGGAACTTTTATGATGGTTTGAGGTGTTTTCTTACCGTACTACATACCTTTTCTTAATTCTGCTTCTGCTGGTGTCTGAAACAGGGCTGCAACATGTTCTTCGTGGGTTGTTGTGTATATTATATTCACATCAACATCGACAGGGTCTCCTGCTATGTAATGTTGAAGTCTTTGCCCATTCACAACTTGAGGTTTGGTGCCTTCAAAATTATTAATCTTAATTGCACCAGACCGATAAACTTCTTCAATATGAAATGGTCCTTCCCACCTGGAAAGTAGTTTACCTGGAGAAAACCTGAAACGGGATCTAAACAACAAAACTTTATCACCAACATTAAATTCACGTTTCAGAATCTTCCTATCATGCCACCTTTTTACCTTTTCCTTGAACATTTTAGCACTCTCGTAAGCTTCACTCCTCCATTCATCTAGAGAAGTCAAGTTCATGAGACGCTTCTCACCAGCTAGTTTTGGGTCAGCGTTAAGCTCTCTAACAGCCCAGAAAGCTTTGTGCTCTAGCTCTAATGGCAAATGGCAAGCCTTGCCATACACCATCTTATAAGGGGACATGCCCATGGGGTTTTTGTAAGCAGTTCTATATGCCCACAAAGCATCTCCTAATTTGTTTGACCAATCCTTTCTATTTATGTTTACTGTTTTCTGCAAGATCAACTTAATCTCTCTATTGGTGAGCTCCACTTGCCCACTAGTTTGAGGATGATAAGGTGAAGCAATTCTATGATTAACATCGTATTTAGCCAAAGCTTTCCTAAAAGCTCCGTGCGTGAAGTGTGATCCTCCATCGGTCATGAGATACCTCAGTACACCAAACCTAGGAAAAATTACATCTTTAAGCATTTTCAAAGATGTTTTGTGATCAGCACTTTCAATGGGGATTCTTCAACCCACTTGGTCACATAATCAATAGCTACTAAAATGTGAGTGTACTTGTGCGAAGAAGGAAAAGGACCCATAAAATCAAAACCCCAACAATCGAAAGGTTCAATCACTAGTGAGTAATTCATAGGCATCTCATTCCTTCTACTAATGTTACCAACTCTCTGACATTTATCACAAGCTAAAACATAATTTCTAGCATCTTTAAAGAGAGTAGGCCAATAAAAACCTGATTGAAGAACCTTATGTGCAATCCTCTCACCGACATGATGTCCTCCATAGGTACTATCATGACACCGTCGGAGAATGTCCTTCTGCTCATGTTCCGGAATGCATCTTCTCACGATCCCGTCGGGACCTTCTTTGAAAAGATGTGGGTCATCCCAAAAGTAGTGCCTCAAATCATGAAAGAACTTCTTCCTCTGCTGAAATGTTAGACCTGGAGGCAAATACTTTGCAACAATAAAATTAGCATAATCTGCATACCAAGGGTCGGAAAGAGGTTGTACTTTTACAACAGCAAGTTGCTCGTCTGGAAAACTATCGTTAACTGGAATGGGGTCATGCGGTATATCTTCCATTCTTGAAAGATTGTCCGCTACCGGATTGTCTTCCCCTTTCCTATCAACAATCTGCAAATCAAATTCTTGGAGAAGGAGTACCCATCTGATAAGCCTTGGCTTGGCATCCTTCTTTGTCATAAGATATTTAATGGCAGCATGATCAGTATGAATAATAACTTTGGAATCAACAATATACTGCCTAAACTTATCACAAGCAAAAACTACAGCTAAGAATTCCTTCCCAGTAGTAGCATAATTTCTTTGAGCACTATCAAGGGTCTTACTAGCATAATGTATAACATTCAATTTCTTATCAACTCTTTGTCCTAAAACAGCTCCAACAGCAAAATCACTTGCATCACACATAATTTCAAAAGGTAAATTCCAGTCAGGTGGTTGTACTATAGGAGTAGTTATTAGAGCTTTCTTAAGGACTTCAAAAGCTTCCTTACAATTTTCATCAAAAACAAAAGGAACATCCTTCTGGAGAAGATTAGTGAGGGGTCTCGAGGTTTTAGAAAAGTCTTTAATAAATCTTCTATAAAAACCTGCATGACCGAGAAAACAGCGAATACCTTTGATGTCCTTTGGATAGGGCATCCTCTCAATAGCTTCGATCTTGGCTTTGTCCACTTCAATTCCCCTTTCGGAAATCTTGTGACCAAGAACAATTCCTTCATTAACCATAAAGTGGCACTTCTCCCAGTTGAGTACCAAATTTGTCTCCTCGCATCTCTGCAAAACTTTATTAAGGTTGTGAAGACAATGGTCAAATGAAGTTCCATAGACGGAGAAATCGTCCATGAAGACTTCCATAATATCCCCGCAGAAACCATGAAAAATAGCAGACATACACCTTTGAAAAGTAGTAGGGGCATTACATAAACCAAAAGTCATACGTCTGTAAGCATAAGTACCAAAGGGACAAGTAAAAGTGGTCTTCTCTTGATCGACAGTGTTAACATGAATCTGAGAGAAACCAGAATAACCATCAAGATAACAAAACTGGGTGTTTTTGGATAACCTTTCAAGCATTTGGTCGATGAATGGCAACGGGTAGTGATCCTTCCTGGTTGCCTTGTTCAACTTCCTGTAATCAATACACATTCTATATCCAATAATAATTCTCTGAGGTATTAGTTCATTTTTATCATTAGGAACCACAGTTGTGTTGGAGATATGCCCTAGAGGCAATAATAAAAGCATTATTATTATATCTCCTTGTTCATGATAATTGTCTGTTATTCATGCTTGAATTGTATTGTACGGAAACAGCGATACATGTGTGAATACACAGACCACAATGAGTCCCTGGTAGGCCTCTAGTTACCAGCTCGTTGATCAACAGATGGTCACGGTTTCCTGACCATGGACAGAGGATGTTAGTGATAACGGGATCACATCATTAGGAGAATGATGTGATGGACAAGACCCAAACTTGAGCATAACACGAGATCGTATAGTTCGTAATGCATAAGATTTTCGGTGTCAAGTATTTATTCCTTAGACCATGAGGTTGTACAACTCCCGGATACCGTAGGAGTGCTTTGGGTGTGCCAACCGTCACAACGTAACTGGGTGGCTATAAAGGTACACATCGGGTATCTCCGAAAGTGTTTGTTGAGTTGGTACGAACCAAGACTGGGATGTTGTCACTCTGTATGACGGAGAGGTACCTCTGGGCCCACTCGGTAAGACATCATCATAATGAGCTCAATGTAACTAAGTAGTTAGTCACGGGATGATGGATTACGGATCGAGTAAAGAGACTTGCCATAACGAGATTGAACAAGGTATTGGGAATACCGACGATCGAATCTCGGGCAAGTACCGTACTGATGGACAAAGGGAATAACATACGGGATTGAGTGAATCCTTGACACGATGGTTGATCCGATGAAGATCATCGAGGAACACGTGGGAACCAACATGGGTATCCAGATCCCGCTGTTGGTTATTGACCGGAGAGTGGTCTCGGTCATGTCTACGTGTCTCTCGAACCCGTAGGGTCTACACACTTAAGGTTCGGTAACGCTAGGGTCGTAGAGATAAATGCATGTGGAAACCCGAAAGTTGTTCGGAGTCCCGGATGAGATCCCGGACGTCACGAGGAGTTCCGGAATGGTCCGGAGGTAAAGATTGATATATTGGAAGTCCGGTTTCGGCCAACGGGTGATCTCCGGGGGTCACCGGGAGCGTCCCGGGACCACCGGAGGGGCCCCGGGGGTCCACCGGGTGGGGCCACCCATCCCGGTGGGGCCCCTAGGCCGCAAGGGGAAGTTTCCAGCCCTCTGGGCTGGCGCACCACTAGGGGGCCCACCTCCCCATGCGCCTAGGGTTAAAACCCTAAAGGGGGGCTCCTCTGGCCTTGGGGGGCAAGGAACCCCCCCCCCCCTAGCCGCCGCCCCCTTGCAGATTGGATCTGCAGGGGGTCCAGGCACACCCCCCTGGCCCCTATATATATGTGGGGAGGGAGAGGGCAGCCGCACCCAAGCCCTGGTGCCTCTCCCCCTCCCGTCACACCTCCATACTCCCACGCAGGGCGCCCGGCGAAGCCCTGCTGCGTTCTCCACTGCATCCGTCATCACGCCGTCGTGCTGCCGGATCTCTGACGACTTCTCCTCCCCACTTGCTGGATCAAGAAGGAGGTGACGTTGTTGCACCGTACGTGTGTTGAACGCGAAGGTGCCGTCCGTTCGGCGCTAGATCATCGGTGACGAAGAACGTGAAGAGTACGACTACTTCATCCACACTTCGTTGAAAGCTTCCGCACGCGATCTACATAACGGTATGTAGATGCACTCTTACTTGCTCGTTGCTAGATGTCTCCATAGTTGGATCTTGGTGAAGGCGTAGAAAATTTTGAATTATGCTACGTTCCCCAACAGTGGTATCAGAGCCTAGGTTTTATGCGTAGCATCTTGCACGAGTAGAACACAAAGCAGTTGTGGGCGTTTGGTTTTGTTCAACTTTCTTACCGTTACTAGTCAATCTTGATTCGGCGGTATTGTGGGATGAAGCGGCCCGGACCGACCTTACACGTACGCTTACGTGAGACTGGTTCCACCGACAGACATGCACTAGATTCATAAGGTGGCTGGCGGGTGTCTGTCTCTCCTACTTTAGTCGGATCGGATTCGATGAAAAGGGTCCTTATGAAGGGTAAATAGAAGTTGACAAACCACGTTGTAGTTTTGGCGTAGGTAAGAAACGTTCTTGCTAGAAATCCTATAGAAGCCACATAAAACTTGCAACAACAATTAGAGGACGTCTAACTTGTTTTTGCAGCATGTGCTATGTGACGTGGTATGGCCAAGAACGAAGATGTGATGAATGATATATGTGATGTATGAGATTGATCATGTTTTTGTAATAGGGAATCACGACTTGCATGTCGATGAACTTGACAACCGGCAGGACCCATAGGAGTTGTCTTAATTATTGTATGACCTGCGTGTCACTGAATAACGCCATGTAATTACTTTACTTCATTGCTAAACGTTAGCTATAGTAGTAGAAGTAATAGTTGGTGTGACGACTTCTTCAAGACACGATGATGGAGATCATGATGATGAAGATCATGGTGTCGAGCCGGTGACAAGATGATCATGGTGCCCCGAAGATGGAGATCCAAGGAGCAAGATGATATTGGCCATATCATGTCACTTTAATTGATTGCATGTGATGTTTATCATGTTTATGCATCTTGTTTACTTAGAACGACGGTAGTAAATAAGATGATCTCTCACTAAAATTTCAAGTATTGTGTTTCCCCTAACTGTGCACCGTTCCTAAAGCTCGTTGCTCCGAAGCACCACGTGATGATCGGGTGTGATAGGTTCTAACGTTCGCATACAACGGGTGTAAGACAGATTTACACACGCGATACACTTAGGGTTCACTTGACGAGCCTAGCATGTACAGACATGGCCTCGGAACACGGAAGACCGAAAGGTCGAACACGAGTCGTATAGAAGATACGATCAACATGAAGATGTTCACCGTTGATGACTAGTCCGTCTCACGTGATGATCGGACACGGACTACTCGATTCGGATCGTGTATCACTTGGATGACTAGAGAGATGTCATTCTGAGTGGGAGTTCATTAAAATTTGATTAAGATGAACTTAATTATCATGAACTTAGTCTAAATTCTTTACAATATCTCTTGTAGATCAAATGGCCCACGCTCAGGTTTCCCTCAACTTCAACGCGTTCCTAGAGAAAACCAAGCTGAAAGACGATGGTAGCAACTATACGGATTGGGTCCGTAACCTAAGGATTATCCTCATAGCTGCCAAGAGATCATATGTCCTAGAAGCACCGCTAGGTGATGCACCTGCTCCCGATGCGGCCCAAGACGTTCTGAACGTTTGGCAGTCGCGTAGTGATGATTACTCTCTGGTTCAGTGCGGCATGCTTTACAGTTTAGAGTCGGGGCTCCAAAAACGTTTTGAGCACCACGGAGCTTATGAGATGTTCGAAGAGCTGAAAATGGTTTTCCAAGCTCATGCCCGAGTCGAGAGATATGATGTCTCCGACGCATTCTACAGCTGTAAGATGGAGGAGAACAGTTCTGTCAGTGAGCACATCCTCAAGATTTCAGGATTGCATAACCGCTTGTCTCAGCTGGGAATGAATCTCCCAGATGAAGCGGTCGTTGACAGAATCCTCCAGTCGCTCCCACCAAGCTTCAAGAGCTTCGTGTTGAACTTCAATATGCAGGGGATGGAGAAGTCCATTCCCGAGGTGTATTCAATGCTGAAATCAGCGGAGGTAGACATCAAGAAAGAACATCAAGTGTTGATGGTCAATAAAACCACTAAGTTCAAGAAAGGCAAGGGTAAGAAGAACTTCAAGAAGGACGGCAAGGGAGTTGCCGCGCCTGGCAAGCCTATTGCCGGGAAGAAGCCAAAGTATGGACCCAAGCCTGAAACAGAGTGCTTTTATTGCAAGGGAACGGGTCACTGGAAGCGGAACTGCCCCAAATACTTAGCAGACAAGAAGGCCGGCAACGTCAAAGGTATATATGATATACATGTTATTGATGTGTACCTTACCAGCACTCGTAGTAGCTCCTGGGTATTTGATACCAGTGCAGTTGCTCACATTTGTAACTCAAAACAGGAGCTGCGGAATAAACGGAGACTGGCGAAGGATGAGGTGACGATGCGCGTCGGGAATGGTTCCAAGGTCGATGTGATCACCGTCGGCACGCTACCTCTACATCTACCCTCGGGATTAGTTTTAAACCTCAATAATTGTTATTTAGTACCAGCTTTGAGCATGAACATTGTATCTGGATCTCGTCTTATGCGAGATGGCTACTCTTTCAAATCGGAGAATAATGGTTGTTCTATTTATTTGAGAGATATGTTTTATGGTCATGCCCCGCTGGTCAATGGTTTATTTTTGATGAATCTCGAACGTAATGATACACATATTCATAGTGTAGATGCCAAAAGATGTAAAGTTGATAATGATAGTCCCACATACTTGTGGCATTGCCGCCTTGGTCATATTGGTGTCAAACGTATGAAGAAGCTCTATTCAGATGGACTTCTGGAGTCTCTTGATTATGAATCATTTGACACGTGCGAACCATGCCTCTTGGGCAAGATGACCAAGACTCCGTTCTCCGGAACAATGGAGCGAGCAACCAACTTGTTGGAAATCATACATACCGATGTGTGCGGTCCAATGAGTGTTG
This sequence comes from Secale cereale, assembly GCA_902687465.1. NCBI lineage: Eukaryota > Viridiplantae > Streptophyta > Magnoliopsida > Poales > Poaceae > Secale > Secale cereale. Next base: position 513,800,357 of record LR738709.1, read on the forward strand.
AGGCTCGCGGAGGCTACCGTTATGTTCTCACCCTCACAGATGACTTGAGTAGATACGGGTATATCTATTTGATGAAACACAAGTCTGAGACCTTTGAAAAGTTCAAGGAATTTCAGAATGAGGTTGAGAATCAACGTGACAGAAAAATAAAGTTCTTGCGATCGGATCGTGGGGGTGAATATTTATGTCATGAATTTGGCACACACCTTAGAAGCTGTGGAATTGTTTCACAATTGACACCGCCCGGAACACCTCAACGTAACGGTGTGTCCGAACGTCGAAATCGTACTCTGTTGGACATGGTGCGATCTATGATGTCCCTCACCGATTTACCGCTATCTTTTTGGGGTTATGCTTTAGAGACTGCCGCATTCACTTTAAATAGGGCTCCGTCGAAATTCGTTGAGACGACTCCGTATGAACTTTGGTTTGGCAAGATACCGAAGCTGTCGTTTCTGGAAGTTTGGGGTTGCGATGCTTATGTCAAGAAACTTCAACCTGAAAAGCTCGAACCCAAATCAGAAAAATGCGTCTTCATAGGATACCCAAAGGAAACAATTGGGTACACCTTCTACCACAGATCCGAAGGCAAAGTCTTTGTTGCCAAGAATGGATGCTTTCTGGAGAAAGAGTTTCTCTCGAAAGAAGTGAGTGGGAGGAAAGTAGAACTTGATGAGGTGACAGTCACCCCTCCTGTACCGGAAAGTAGCGCAGCGCAGGAAACTGTTCCTGAGGTGCCTGCACCGACAAGGGAGGAAGTTGATGATAATGATCATGAAGATACAGATCAAGTTACTACTGAACTTCGAAGGTCCACAAGGGCACGTTCCGCACCAGAGTGGTACGGCAACCCTGTACTGGAAATCATGTTGTTAGACAACGGTGAACCTTCGAACTATGAAGAAGCGATGGCGGGCCCAGATTCCAATAAATGGCTTGGAGCCATGAAATCCGAGATAGAATCCATGTATGAAAACAAAGTATGGACTTTGGTGGACTTGCCTGATGATAGGCACGCCATAGAAAACAAATGGATATTTAAGAAGAAGACAGACGCATATGGTAATGTGACCATCTATAAGGCTCGGCTTGTCGCTAAGGGTTATCGACAAGTTCAAGGGATTGACTACGACGAGACTTTCTCTCCCGTAGCGATGCTGAAGTCAGTCAGAATCATGTTAGCTATTGCCGCATTCTATGATTATGAGATATGGCAAATGGACGTCAAAACAGCATTCCTTAATGGCTTCCTCAAGGAAGAGTTGTATATGATGCAACCGGAAGGTTTTGTCGATCCAGAGAACGCTAACAAGGTATGCAAGCTCTAGCGCTCGATCTACGGGCTGGTGCAAGCATCTCAGAGTTGGAATATTCGCTTTAATGAGGTGATCAAAGCGTTTGGCTTTATACAGACTTATGGAGAAGCCTGTATTTACAAGAAAGTGAGTGGGAGCTCTGTAGCATTTCTCATATTATATGTGGATGACATATTGCTGATGGGAAATGATATAGAATTCTTGGAAAATGTAAAGGCCTACTTGAATAAAAGATTTTCAATGAAGGACCTTGGAGAAGCTGCTTACATATTAGGCATCAAAATCTATAGAGATAGATCGAGACGCCTCATTGGTCTTTCACAAAGTACATACCTTGACAAAATATTGAAGAAGTTCAATATGGATCAGTCAAAGAAAGGATTCTTGCCAGTTTTGCAAGGTATGAGATTGAGCAAAGCTCAGTCGCCGACCACGGCAGAAGATACAGAAAAGATGAGTGTCATTCCCTATGCCTCGGCCATAGGTTCTATCATGTATGCCATGCTGTGTACCAGACCTGATGTGAACCTTGCCATAAGTTTGGTAGGGAGGTACCAAAGTGATCCCGGTACGGAACACTGGACAGCGGTCAAGAACATCCTGAAGTACCTGAAAAGGACTAAGGATATGTTTCTCGTTTATGGAGGTGACGAAGAGCTCGTCGTAAAGGGTTACGTTGATGTTAGCTTCGACACAGATCTGGATGACTCTAAGTCACAAACCGGATACGTGTATATTTTGAATGGAGGGGCAGTCAGCTGGTGCAGTTGCAAGCAAAGCGTGGTGGCAGCATCTACATGTGAAGCGGAGTACATAGCTGCTTCTGAAGCAGCGCAGGAAGGAGTCTGGATGAAGGAGTTCATCACCGACCTAGGAGTCATTCCAAGCGCGTCAAGCCCGATGACTCTCTTCTGTGACAACACTGGTGCTATTGCTATTACCAAGGAGCCCAGGTTTCACAAGAAGACCAAGCACATCAAGCGCCATTTCAACTCCATCCGGAATTATGTTCAGGATGGAGACATAGATATTTGTAAAGTGCATACGGATCTGAATGTAGCAGACCCGTTGACTAAACCTCTTTCACGGGCAAAACATGATCAACACCAGAACTCTATGGGTGTTCGATTCATCACAATGTAACTAGATTATTGACTCTAGTGCAAGTGGGAGACTGTTGGAGATATGCCCTAGAGGCAATAATAAAAGCATTATTATTATATCTCCTTGTTCATGATAATTGTCTGTTATTCATGCTTGAATTGTATTGTACGGAAACAGCGATACATGTGTGAATACACAGACCACAATGAGTCCCTGGTAGGCCTCTAGTTACCAGCTCGTTGATCAACAGATGGTCACGGTTTCCTGACCATGGACATAGGATGTCAGTGATAACGGGATCACATCATTAGAAGAATGATGTGATGGACAAGACCCAAACTTGAGCATAACACGAGATCGTATAGTTCGTAATGCATAAGCTTTTCGGTGTCAAGTATTTATTCCTTAGACCATGAGGTTGTACAACTCCCGGATACCGTAGGAGTGCTTTGGGTGTGCCAACCGTCACAACGTAACTGGGTGGCTATAAAGGTACACATCGGATATCTCCGAAAGTGTCTGTTGAGTTGGTACGAACCAAGACTGGGATGTTGTCACTCCGTATGACGGAGAGGTACCTCTGGGCCCACTCGGTAAGACATCATCATAATGAGCTCAATGTGACTAAGTAGTTAGTCACGGGATGATGGATTACGGATTGAGTAAAGAGACTTGCCATAACGAGATTGAACAAGGTATCGGGAATACCGACGATCGAATCTCAGGCAAGTACCGTACCGATGGACAAAGGGAATAACATACGGGATTGAGTGAATCCTTGACACGGTGGTTCATCCGATGAAGATCATCGAGGAACACGTGGGAACCAACATGGGTATCTAGATCCCGCTGTTGGTTATTGACCGGAGAGTGGTCTCGGTCATGTCTACGTGTCTCCCGAACCCGTAGGGTCTACACACTTAAGGTTCGGTAACGCTAGGGTCGTAGAGATAAATGCATGTGGAAACCCGAAAGTTGTTCGGAGTCCCGGATGAGATCCCGGACGTCACGAGGAGTTCCGGAATGGTCCAGAGGTAAAGATTGATATTTAGGAAGTCCAGTTTCGGCCAACGGGTGATCTCCGGGGGTCACCGGGAGCGTCCCGGGACCACCGGAGGGGCCCCGGGGGTCCACCGGGTGGGGCCACCCATCCCGGTGGGGCCCCTAGGCCGCAAGGGGAAGTGTCCAGCCCTGTGGGCTGGCGCACCACTAGGGGGCCCACCTCCCCATGCGCCTAGGGTTAAAACCCTAAAGGGGAGGGGGGCTCCACTTGCCTTGGGGGGCAAGGAACCCCCCCCCCTGGCCGCCGCCCCCTTGCAGATTGGATCTGCAGGGGTTCCAGGCGCACCCCCCTGGCCCCTATATATATGTGGGGAGGGAGAGGGCAGCCGCACCCAAGCCCTGGCGCCTCTCCCCCTCCCGTCACACCTCCATACTCCCATGCAGGGCGCCCGGCGAAGCCCTGCTGCGTTATCCACTGCATCCGTCATCACGCCGTCGTGCTGCCGGATCTCTGACGACTTCTCCTCCCCCCTTGCTGGATCAAGAAGGAGGTGACGTTGCTGCATCGTACATGTGTTGAACGCGGAGGTGCCGTCCGTTCGGCGCTAGATCATCGGTGACGAAGAACGTGAAGAGTACGACTACTTCATCCACACTTCGTTGAAAGCTTCCACACGCGATCTACATAACGGTATGTAGATGCACTCTTACTTGCTCGTTGCTAGATGTCTCCATAGTTGGATCTTGGTGAAGGCGTAGAAAATTTTGAATTATGCTACGTTCCCCAACAAGTTGTACCTCCTTTCTTAGGAACACAATGTACCGAACTTACCCACTTACTATCAGCTATAGGGTATATAATACCTGCGGCTAGAAGCTTGAGAATCTCGGTTCTCACGACATCCATCATCTTCGGGTTCAACCGTCGTTGATGATCAACAACTGGTTTAGCATCAGGATCAAGGTTGATAGTATGTTGACAGATAGATGGACTAATCCCCTTAAGGTCATCAAGGGTATAGCCAATTGAGCCTCGGTGTTTACGAAGTACTTCCAATAATCGCTCTTCTTCATATCCTGAAAGGTTAGAATTGATAATAACAGGATATACTTTCTTTTCATCTAAATAAGCATACTTGAGCGTATCGGGAAGAGGTTTAAGATAGAACACTGGGTCTTCTTTCGGTTTTGATACAATTCCCAAAGGTTCAACCGGAAGGTTGTGCTTCAGGATGGCAGGCTGCCTCAAGAATATTTCATCTAGTTCATTTCTTTCCTGCATATGCAAATCATTCTCGTGGTCCTCCATGTATTGCTGCAAAGGATCATCAGGGGGAATAGCAATAGAAGCAATACTTTCAATAATTTTATCATCACTAGGTAAATCAGTACCACGAGGCTGCTTAGAGAACTTAGAAAAATTAAATTCATATGGCTCACCATCGAATTCAACAGAAACTTTACCTTTCTTGCAATCTATTATAGCTCCACAAGTTCTAAGAAAAGGTCTACCAAAAATGATGGGACAAAAATTGTCCCTGGCTGAACCAAGTACCAGAAAGTCGGTAGGGTATTTTACCTTTCCACATAGGACTTCAACGTCCCTCACTATTCCGATGGGAGAGATAGTTGATCTATTTGCAAGATGAATAGTAACATCAACTTCTTCAAGTTCACAAGGGGAAATCTCACCGATGATTTCTTCATAAAGTGGATAAGGAATAGCACTTGCACTCGATCCCAAATCGCATAGCCCATAATAATTGTGATCTCCTATTTTAATAGATACCACCGGAGTACCTGGAATTGGGTCTTTATTCTTGGCTGTGACAAGGTTAGTGGAAACAGCACAAAAAGTTATATTGGAATCCAAAACATCATCAGTAGCAAGGTCTTTAATCAATGCAACTTGAGGATCGACCCTGATCTGGTCCTCAGGCTCATCAACTCTTCTCTCACTTTTATTTATTATGCCTGTCACAAGAGAGTGCTCCTTTATCCTCGTGGGAAAAGGAGGCTGTTCATATATAACTGCACGCAAAATAGGCTCAGCAACATAAATATCAATAGGTTGTTCTTTAAAAGGTGCATGGTGCTGGTCTTTCTTCTTTTTAAAAGAATCAACGTGAGAGGCAAAATTCTTACACAAATCAATCACTAGATGGGAATCAAGACCAATCTTAGAGCAAAAAGTATTGAAGTAATCAGTTTCCACATAGCTCTCAATATAATCATGTTCATAATTTATAGCGGGTTCAATACCTTTATTAATTTCCCAATCTTCGGTATTCCTCTGGATTCTTTCAAGGAGATTCCACCTTTCTTCAACACTCTTCTTCTGAAATACCCCACTAGAGGAGGCATCCAGCATCTCCTTATCCTGACGAGAAAGCCTGACATAAAAATTTGTAAGTATAATTTCCTTGGGAAGCTTATGAATAGGGCATTTGAGCATTAGAGACTTCAATCTCCCCCAAGGTTGAGCAATGCTTTCTCCGTCACGAGACCTAAAGTTATATATATAATTCCTGTCTCGATGAATTTCATGAAGAGGATAAAACTTAGTATAAAAGAGAGACATAAGCTCCTGCCAGTCCAGCAAGTGTGAGTTATCGAGAAGCCCATACCAATCTGAAGCTTTATCTATAAGTGATACGACAAACAATTTCCTCATGACAAACTCCCTCGATACACCTACAAGCTTAAATAATGAACATAGTCGTGACAAATATAGCAAGTGTTCATCGGGATGTCTGTCTCCTGCATAACGAATAGCCAAAACATAATCGATAATGCCAACTGGTATTTTATAAGGCACAATTTCAGTAGGGGGAGGATCAACCACCACAGGTGTGGGGCGTCTTCCCGCAAGCAATGCTCCAATAATAGGGTTGTCCATAAGGACAAAGAGCAGCAATAGCAAAAATAAAAACAGAATTATAAAAAGACTTTCTTACCAGTTTCACTTTACCAATAGCGCTACGCTCCACGGCAACGGCGCCAGAAAACGGTACTTGATGACCCTCAACCGTAAGGGATCTGTTGCAGCGTTTTCGATAAGTAAGAGTGTCGAACCCAACGAGGAGCAGAAGGTATTGATAAGCGATTCTGAGCAAGAAATTACTGCAAGCACTGAAAGATAACTTTTAGGGGTTTTCTCGGTATAAGCAATAGGAATGTAAAGGCAAGTAATGTAAAAGGTACTAAAAGTAACAAGTGGCCCAATCCTTTCTTAGCAAAGGAGAGGCCTAGCAACTGGACTTATAAAGACTAAAACGTTCTTGAGGACACACGGGAGAGGTAGTCATGTGCTTTTGCCATATTCCGTATCGATACTATGTTATGTGTTGATAAGTTTTGAGTGGGTGTATCTATGCTAGTGCACTCTCTAGACTAAGTTGAATGCACTCTTATGATTAAACACCTTGTAAGCATCCGCAAATACAAGATAGAATTTAAGGCAAAAGCCTAACCATAGCAATACGATCGAGGATCCATTATTCCCTTATGCAAAAGCGTGCGAACTGGGGTTCAGGTTTCTGTCACTCCGGCAACCCACCATAAGCATTCTTTATACACAATGTATTCTCCTAGGTCCTTAATAAGGCGAAGTGTTGGGTGTTCGACTCACACAACACCACTAGTAGAATGACAACACAACTTAAGTATCAAACAACACATATTACTTCAACAGCATATGACTACTAACAACAAGACTTTCCCCATGTCCTCAAGAACTAAGGTAACTACTCACAAGACATAAAAGAGATCATGATCAGTGGGGATAAATATGTGATAAACAATCTGGACATAATAATATTTCTCCAACAAAACTCAATAGCATTCACCACAAAGTTGTAATCAACACCGATGGAGTAGAGAGGATAGGTAGTACAAGTTACAACACGAGTTGCGATAGTAAGATGAGATTTGGATGAAGAGGGAGATGGTGCTGGTGTTGGGGATGATGTTGATGATGATCTCGATGATGCCCGTGACGATGGTGATGACGATGGCGACGATCTCCCCTTCCGGGAGGTGATCTCCCCGGCGGAATCTGCCCGCCAGAGATGCCCTTTTCTTCTCTGTAGGTTTCCGCCTCGAAGCGGCGGCGGAACTCCGTAAAAAGTCCCGTGCCTAGGGTTTTCGGAGGACGGAGAACATATATGCAAAAGGGGGCGACCAGAGGTGGGCCAGGGGCTCCAGGCGCCCCCCCGGCGCGGCCAGGGGGGCGCCCCCAGGCCGCCTGGGCACCCTGTGGCCCCCCTCTGACTCCCCTTTTGCGTGTCTTCGTTATTCGTCTGAAAAATACCTCCCGTCAATTTTTAGGTAATTTGGAGGTGTTCTTCTTCAGCAACTCAGCATCCACTTTTTCCTGCTGAATCCTGCGTCTGCTGTTCCGGCATCGGAAAGTTGCAAACTGTGTAAAATAGACCAAAACAACATAAGAACATCATCATAACGTGAAATATATCAATGAATAAGGATAAATTATGATACAAAATAGTGATGCATTTTGGACGTATCAACCACACTACCTAAAGGACGTCCGTTCCACAGAAGAACTCCATTTGCGAAAAAGAAGGGCAAGAAGATTGTGAACCGATAGCTAGCTAGCTAAGATCGATTGTATTTAAATTGTAGCCTTCATTTCTCGATTGTATTTCATGGGCACTTTTTGAACTATCATGAATATTTTTAAATTTCATGGGCACTTTTTGAATTCATGAATATTTTTTCAAATTTGATGATATTTTTTCATATTCAATATGAAAAAATATTGAATATTCATGAGGACACTCAATCTCGATCCCCCTCCATCTCGATCGCTATCCCCCTCCATCTCGATCTCG
>LR738709.1:513808933-513892288 GCA_902687465.1 Secale cereale
CCGCCGTCGAGCACCCCCATTTGATGATATTTTCAAATAACAAATTTGATGATATTTTTTCATATTCATAAAAAATTATTACTGTTTTTATAAAAAAAATACTGTTTTTATAAAAAAAAAATACTGTTTTTATAAAAATATATTAAAAAATAGCAACAAAAAATAATAATAATAACATACTAATGGCACACCGCTCGGGTAGTGCACCATTGCTATCTAAAAAAAATTTCTAGTGGCGCACGGCTAGAGGGTGTGCCATTGCTATCAAAAAAAGATTTCTAATGGCGCACCGCTCGGGGGTGCGCCATTAGTAAGCTTCCCCCGTAGCTCTAAATGCACCGCCTCTACCTCAGTCCGGGCACGGGGTGCAGGACGACGACCGCCGCCGACCCGCGAAGCACGTGGCCGCCAGCCTCCCCACGACCAACCGAGGCGCCCAGGAGGACTGTCGTCGTCTTCTTCTTCGACTACGAGGACCCGGACGAGCTCGGACGCCCTCGAGCCATCCCTTCGACGCCGCCGCCGCCGTCCACCCCGACCGCGACCCCGACCCCTCCGGCGACCGGCCGCGCCCGCCCAGGTACCTCTCCTCCTTCCTCCTATAGTAGATTGAATTAATGTGCCCTACAGATTGGATTTCCAGTTCCTCACTATAGTAGATTGGGCATCTGTTGCTGTTATTAAGCAACAGTCGCACTGCAGTGTACTAGCTGGATTCTTCTTCTTCTTTGGCATGGTTTGCGATAGTTTCTTTCTGGTCAAGAGGTTAATTAGCAGTGGTGTGATAAACTTTGATGCTTAGGAGAAGTAGAAACTTTGATTCAAGAGAGAAAAGGTGCACACTTAATTTGCATGTGTGGCGAAGACTCAAGAGGAAGGGTGCATCATCATCTCAATCTTCATCTATAAAATTCTATTGCTGTGGGTTCAGAACGTCAGATTATTGTGGGAGTCGCATAAGCATTTTGTTCCATCTTCTTCTTTGTGATGGATGGATGGATTGATTTCCAAGATACTGACTCTATGCCCTGCACTTGAAATTTTCTCGCTGTGAGTGTCGACTCGAGACAGTGACATGCAGAGGTTGACCGAGACTTGGAACATTCCATTGCTAATTTCTTGTATCCATTTTGTAGATAGCAATATGGAGCACTGATTGGTAGCAACAGAAAAGTCGTTTACAAATTAGGTAGGGGGTCTAGTCACAAGCACAACTGTTGCTGCGGTCTATCTGCAAGTTGCGAATAGTACTTGAACTGAATCTCACAAGTGCAGTGCGACAGAGGCAGCTGGTCCATAGTAACTTTGTACTAGTTGGCAAATTATAGCCCAGAGGAAAACCTATGGCCCGGTGATACTGCCTGCAATAGTTTTGAGGAACTGGAAATTTGCCAGTGTACTAGCTGGCAAATTAATTGTCCATAGTAGATTGTGATCAGCAACTGTTTCTTTCACTAATTTTCATGATCAGCAATCCATAATCAGCAACAGTTTCTTTCACTAATTTTCAGTTAACAGCAATCCATGATTTTTTTCAGCTAAAACTATTGATGATTTTTTGTTGGGTGACCTATTAGATCTGGAATGGAAGCTCACATAAGTTGAGCTGATTTTTGTCCATATGAAAGCAGAGGACCATATGGTCTGTGGCCTTTTCATCCATATGAAAGTAGAGGCACATTGTGGTGCTGGTTTGCTGGGTTTCGTCTCCGACCATTGTGTCGTAATGATTTTGCAGGTACCCCGAGAGGCCCTTGAGTTTTCCGGAATGTCGATTAACTTCCGTTCCGGCAAATTCGGGTACTCCATATGTCCTATTTTCAGCAAAGGTCATGCTGAATTTTCCGTGAATTTTAGCATGACTTTGCTAAAAAAAAATAGGACATATGGGGTACTTGCGACTAATGCATGGGCCGGGGTATCTTAGTACTTAATTAAGTAGGATCAACTGCCTCTTGTGTTATACATATAGAAGTGTGATATGTTTACTGTCTCTTGGTGTTTTTCCTTAATTAATTAGGATCAAGGATTAAGTAGGACTAGTTCTGAATAGCTTCTATCAACGGCTGATATGTTTACTGTCTCTTGGTGCCTCGACATATATATCAGTCAACCTAGGATGCCTCGGCATCGCTAAACCCTAAATGATGAAAACTTAACTTAGCATTTAGGGTGCCTCAGCGTCGACAAACCCTAAATGATAAAACCTTGACTTTTAGGGTGCCTCGGTGTCGATAAGAACCTAAATGATGAAAGCTTAGGCTTTTAGGGTGCCTCGGCGTCGACAAACCCTAAATGATAAAACCTTAGCTTTTAGGATGCCTCAGTGTCGAAAAACCCTAAATGATGAGACCATGATAATTCCTCACAAACCCTAAATGATGAGATCATATTCCTTGACAATAACCAACTTTTTGACCAAACTTTTTTCCTATTTAGAGCGAAACATGGCCCACAACGATGACGCCGGTGGTTCGGGTGGCAAGGCATTCTGGGAGCTGTCCTAGGAGATGGAGGAACAACCTCACCGCTATGAGGACGCCATGAAAGACACCGATCCTGACACCACTGATGGTGCCGCCGAGGATGACACCACTGATGGTGCCATCGGGGATGACACCACTGATGGTGCCGCCAAGGATGCCACCACTGATGGTGCCGCCGAGGATGCCACCACTGATGATGGCAGCGCACGCACAGATGGCAGCCAACCGAAGAGGCAACGGAAGGACCGGCGCCCGAACGTGCTCCGCACCGTCAAGGAGTAATTTACTGAAGTGAACTCCGATGGGCATCCAACAGCGCCCAAAGAAGTAGTCAAGGGGTACTCAGTTTAGCTCGGGTAAATTCTCCGAAGCACCATCTCGATCAACACCGAGAACCTAAGGCATAAGGACCAAGGGAATTTGCGCAACCTCCTCTTCACGAAGCTGCACGAATGATACAAGTTCCCGGCTTAATTTGAAAAAAACACGCCTCTCAGGGAATAAAGTGAACAATGCCGCCCTCATGAGGATGAGCACGGCCCTGTCTACTTGGAGAAGCGCGGTGAAGAGAATGATTGACAAAGGTGATAGTTATGAGAAGATCAAGGCGAAAAATCCTTCGATCAGCGAAGATGACTACAAGGAGTTCAAGATCAAGTGTGAGAGCAGCGCAACCTCCGAATCAAGTCAGTGGGGGAAAGAAATGCGAGAGTTGAACTTAGGGGAACACAAACTCGGTCCCGGGGGTTACAGAGTGGCGGAGCCTATATGGTACAAGGAGGAAGTGGAGCGTGCCGAGCAAGGCCTACCGCCCCGCTTCGAGAAATACCATGACAAGCAGACCAGGAACTATGTCAGAGCCCGGTACAAGGAGGACCTGGTAACAAAGGAGCTTACCACAGATCCGAAGAACAGGGCCCTTGAGGTTGTTCTAGTAAGGAATACACCCCCGCGTAATTAGCTCCATATGGTTGCATTCTAATTAATGAAGCCAAATTTCTAAATGGTTCACATTCCTTCCGCAGGCGACTAAAAGCAGTAGCGCGGGGTCGACTCAGAGCACCCCTTGGGACAGCGCTCTAAATAGGGCATTGAACGTAGTGAAAAAAAAGGATAAGCTCAGTAAGCCGTCGTCAGCTGGTCGTGTGGTCAGCAAAGGCTTGTCCACAAAATGGTCGTCATACTATAACGCTGGTGGGTGAAAGGAGAGAAAGACCAGCTCGGAAAGCCAGTCGCGCGAGGTTCAAGAACTCAAGGCACAAGTGGCGTGGATTCCGGAGATTTTCCAAGAGCAAGTGCAACAACAACTAGGATCGACGCTCACCGGCATTATTCCTACCTTGATTCATGGGCTGACAACGTGGATTGCGGGCGGCCAACAGTGGCCGCCCCCGATTCCCAGCTACACGGCCAGCAACTCGTAGAACGCGCAGGCGGGGCCATTGGTGTCTCCGGCGGAGGCGGCATTGGTGTCTCCGATGCCGGCACGGGCATTGGAGCTTAATGCACCTAGGTGTACGCCGGTCGGCACCTCTGCAGCAAGCGGCCCCTCCGTCAATTGCACGCCCGCCGTTGGCGGTGCCTCGACATTAGCCGAGCTCGACGTCATCCTCACAGTAACTAATGAAGCCTCTCGGCCGAGGACTTCATCTCATTGCCTTTGACTGGGCATCTCTGACGCCCTACATGTTTTCGCAGGGCACCGCCAACGTTCCGTGCACTCTCCTGCACTTCGTGAACGACGAGTTGGTAAATGTCGCCAAGGGTAGAATCGTTCAACCGGGCAACCCCCTGTTTCACGGTAATCCGATGCCACCCACCGTGTATAGGGTTCAACTGATTCGGGTGCTGCCAGGCTGCGACGAGTTGTTACCTCCGATTCTACCCGCCGGGGCTGACGAACATGATGTGATGACCCTCAGTGCCTGCCTAAGCTGGCCCCTGCTTTGGCCGAAGAGCCAGATTCGTTTTAGGGTGGGGGACACCACCACAAAGGCAACACCGCCAGTCGTGCTGGCGCCAAGCCATGGCAAGACCGCCGCAACGCTACCGGACATGCCGAACATCCCCATGGCACAGGATCCGAACATGCATATGGCACAGGATCCGGACGACGACGACGACAACGACGGTACATTTGCCAACGTCGATAAGTAATTTGCCGAACATGGGTACGATGACGAATTCATGGGGCCTCCTTCTCAAGAACCCAACCCTACAAAAGACGATCGCGATCTAGCTAGTACCGCGGAGAAACCCAATTGCAACAGGCGTCGTCTGGCGTTCAGTTCTCAGGAGACACCTCCAGCTGCCGACTTCACTGAACCTTAGATAGCCGAGGTGCGAAATATTATCAGCCCCAACACACTCAAGAAGGCGGTCTGTGAGCAGAACTCGGTCCCATTACAGCAGAGCAAGAAGGGACGGAAAAGAAACAGTAACAAGGGTGCGAGAAAGCCGGCACCGAGTACGATCCATGCTCAGGACGGGCCACCTTCACCTAAGGATATAATGAGGAGGGTGCATGTGGTGGGTAGGCCGATTCTACCGACTAATATGCTCAATGCTGCAACCGGTGCTATGCGGAGTCTACATGACAGTGTTCTTTCTTTGGAGAAGCGGCGTCTCGGAGAGAAGGATGTGGCATACTCGGTTTTCATAGCCAATGTGCCAGAGGGCAAGGGCTTTGTGGATAACTCCATCGGGGGTACGATCGTCCTACGGTTTGATGACATCTTTGCCATGTTTAACCTTCATCCGCTGCACTACACCTTCGTTCGGCTATTTTCGCTGAGTATGGAGATGCGGATAATTAGAGACAAGACCCCGGACATCGTGATAGTCGACCCCTTCTACATGCGTGCCAAGATCTTGGGCGGCGCTGGGGACCGGCAAGTCGCAAGTTCTTACCTCGATGGCGTCATTCTGGCAAACCCAGATAAGGATAACTTCCTCGTGCCTTACTTTCCCGAGTAAGTCGTCCCCTCAACCGCCCCGTAACATATGATTTCTTAGATTTCGATCGTTTTTTTTTTACATTCCGTGTTTTGTGCAGTGACACACATTGCACACTCATCCTCTTAAGCCCGAAATATTCCATGGCCACGTATTTCGACTCGGACCGTCAGTCAAAGATAGACTACACAAATGTCAAGAAAGTTCTTGATGATGTTCTCCCCGGCTACGCCAAATCTGGAGGCACCTTTACCAGGCCAGTTCGTAAGTACGGCAAGCACGTGTTCGCCCACAATACGACGTTCTGCTGCGTCAAGCAGCCGCCTGGCGGTCATAAGGATGCCTACTACGCCTTCCATCACATGCGGGCGATCGTACGGGACTATAATCACCTTCTGCTACCAGATAAACTCAAAGATTGGGCCGCGAGCTTGTCGGCAATCCAGGACGCGGACATCAGACAAGAATTCTTTCGCATCCACTCGGAGTTTGCGGAAATCATCCATCAAGATGTCCTTCGTACCGCGGGGCAGTTCAACCTTAGAAATCAACCGTCCAACAGTGAGATAGACACAATGTTACAAATGCAGGCTGACAACACCAGCGATTTCATGACCATCACGATAGACGGAGGCTTCATCCACGCTCCGGTCCCTTGAGTCGAGTCGAAAGTAGTGATGCTATGTCTAGTTCTGAAACATCGATTGGCTCATGTTGTAATTAAACTTTAATGAACTTGTATGTCTCTTTGGTTTGGACAGTCGTTCAACTTAGATGTAATCGATGCTATTAATGTCTTGCTTTTCCCTTCTGATCCTTTTGTTGCATACTTATATATTGCTTATGTATTGTCTGTGAATTGGTACTAACGTTTTGTTTGGCTAGTGCATAGAGATGCCGTCGTATGTCGTGTACAAGGGTAAGGTTCCCGGAGTCTACGACGACTGGGAGGAGTGTCGGAGACAGGTTCACCGTTTCAGCGGTAACAGTTACAAAGGGTACACCACTAGGGCGGAGGCGGAATCTAGATACGTGTGCTATATAGCGGGAGAGAGGAGGGAGCGTTGGAGAAACCGGATGAAGACCAGTTTCATCGCGATGATGCTCATCGTGATGACCGCAGCTCTCTTCTATGTGATGGTAGTTTAGATGATCGATATCGACTTGTAATGTGAAGACAAACTCGCTACTCACGGTCTCGAGACTTGTAATGTTCTATCTTTGTTCGGTCTTTTTAATTCGGAGACTAATATGATGAATTGTATTCTGAGACTAATCTTCTATTGTATACGATGAATCTTCTGTTGTTGTGTGGTGTTGTCTAAATTCTGTCCAATCATATATTTTGTATCCTGTGAAAATATCAGAAAAGAAAAGATCACTAATATTCATACTAGTGGCGCACCACTCATGACACTAATGGCGCACTGTACAAATGAAACTAATGGCGCATCGCCCACTAGTGCGCCATTCGTATGCCAAAGCACATGGGTACATATGGCCCCCTGGGAGGCATACTAATGGCGCACGGTGGGCTATACTAATGGCGCACTACGTGGTGCGCCATTAGTATTTAATTCTAATGGCGTGGTGCTAGTGGCGCACCAGTAGTGCGACATTAGTAGGCAAAACTGGTGCGCCACTAGCATGCCTTTTCCTAGTAGTGCATGGCGCACTCCTGCGCGTGTGTGTGTTTTGATTTTCTACCTAGAGGCGCCACTAAGGTCTCCCATCTCCACCATGATCTGAATCCCTAGCAAAATCCCAAAACCGGTCTTCGGTTGGGCGGTGGTGGCACGCCTTGTGCGTCATGAGCTCCTTGGACCACCTATTGTTGATTGGTTCTTTGCGATAGTGGCACTACAGTTGGTGGGCGCTCGTTAGTTCTGAGTTTTAATATCAGTTTCTCTATGGCAGTCTGTAGTACTAGCAAGTGCTGACTCTTCTTTGAATTCGTGTTCTTTTGTGGCAAGGTGTGTGTTTGTGACCCACTGACTCTACACCTCCGGTCTGGGGTGGAAGGAGTATGCTTCCCCTTCCCGTTAACAACAACACAATGAGCATCATAGATTTTGACTAATGTTTATATATTTTGACAAAAGGTCATTGTGCACCATATTTTGAAATGGAGGGAGCAACAATTTATTTGTGGTTCAATTTATCATACTACAAAAAATTTATGGTTGAGAATAAAATTCGTTCAAACAGCAAGCTAAAACATGCAAATCTTGTTTATTTTCTGATGAACCTTATGATTAGAGAAATGGTTGGAGTATAGGAGGTCTCTCAGCAAGTAAACAATATGGAACTTGAGAAAATTGTACACATGTTTGGCATTTTTTCTTCTTTTTTCATTCTACAGATTTCCTAACCATGTACATTCATAACTTCATCAAATAATTCTTCAGCTTTCCTAACCATGCATACTCAAATCCATACTTCAATTAGTCGGTTTCTCTTGCCTCCTGCAACCAACTACTACTACACCTATCACCTTTAACTAATTTTTTATCATATGTCATATGATACAAGGTTTGAAGGACTCCAGTGGCATGCTTGCAGTAGGATTCTACACATGTGTGGAATGGCACAAGGCCCTAATGAAAGAGGAGTTCGAGATGATCCAAGAGCTTCACCAACGACCCATGGTTCTGCGGCAGGGACCCTAGCGCCCGCTGTTCCTGCCAACAGCCGGAGGACATTTCGTATGACTGCACCCACAAATGGGTCATGGACAAGTCGGGCATCCTACGGCCGCCGCATGTACCAGGATTGATGTGTGCAGGGCCAACCAAGAAGCGTGCAGGTCAGTATGGATGTGGAAGAGTTCCTCCACGAGAACCTGGTGTACAAGACCAAACTACCGGCATTAAAGTCCTGCGTCGTCATGACCAAGATCGTTAAGGAGACCATGGGGAAGAGCTCACTATAGAGGGATGCCAAGGCCAAGAGGGAAAGGTGCCAGGAGATGGATGTGTTGGGTTCTATTACTGCTACTATCCGAGTAGCACCGGTAGTGGCAACAAGAGGGTACTATGAAAGTATGAACTCTATAGATGCCTTTGTGTCACGGATGGTGCTTAATATTGTGATAGTATTGCATCACAATTATTTATCCTCCTTTGTTTTGAGTGTGGATGATAATTACCCTCAAGTTTTGAATATAATTGTTCACCTTCAGTACACATGCATGTGTACATGCATGCTCAAGAGCTCACTCACATATTTCAAAAACCGGAGTCTTGATGTGTATGTCACATTTATAGTAAACAAATTTACTTTTTATGTGTATTTCACATTTATAGTAAGAAAATTTACTTTTGATGTGTACATCCCATTTATAGTCAGTAATAAATAAATATGACCAAGTGTACATCACATTTATAGTGAACTAATTTACTTTTGATGTAAAAAATGTAAATTCACACCTACCCTAAACTTCTTCAGTTTTTTAATAGACAAAGTTTTGTATATTGTACAATAACCTTGCATTTAAGGTTACTAACAAAGGGATACTACCTCCATTAGGTTGCCCGTAATGGGAGTATCATAGGTAGTATCATGCATGCCAACTAGTCAATTTTGATGATGTGGCATGGAATTAAATGAAAAGTGAGGGGGTTGAGTATCATATTATGATACCGTATCATATTAAATGATGTGCTAGTATGTGTCATGCATGGCAATAAATGACTATCCTATGATACTAACATATGATACTATGCACTACGGATGTAGTATCATACACTAGTATCATGTGCATGATACTAGTATATGATACTATCCATTACAACTAGCTTTAGTTGATGGTGCACACATCCCATCACACACGTAATGCTAGTTAAATGTTAAAATCCTCTCCAATGAAATCAATGCTACCATTCTCCCTCAAGAAAAAAAGTTGGACGCTATATGCATTAGCCGGCTGATCCTCTCGAGGGATCAGTCTCCTGGCTAGCACCCCGATCAATTCATTATCAGCCGCATGATTAATTGGGTCTGACCTATTTTCTCTTCACGTGGGTGCTGGGCCAAGAGGCATTGGCTTTCATGTATCACGTTGTTGTCGTTGGCCCATCTAATTTGTTTGCTGAGTTTTTGTGTACAGACATCGATTTTGTTTCCTAAGTTAGGGCATGTACAATGGTTCATAGGACAGACTTTATTTTAAGTCTTGCATGTAATTTAGAGATCACAAAAAAGTATGCCTACGATGGGTTATATCTTAGCCTTATCTTCAATAACTTATCTTTACCTAATAATAAAGGACAGAAGCTTTCATAGTTCTCCATAAGTCATCTCTTTATATCCATTGATTGTGTATAAACTTTAAAGAATTGATGGCTGAGATTTCTGTCCGTTTTAAGTAAGTTTAGAGAAAACGAATAGATCACTGGACGCATGCAGGAAAGAAGGTTTGCACGAGTTCTACTCGGCCTGGGCATGTCCTGGATTGTACGTATCTCTACTACTATTAAACAAGCAAACATATTCATCACTAAACGGACCCCAACACATGTACACAGAACACGAAAATCAATTACCACCGCACGATCATGTCTACTTAATTAGATCTAACCCTCGACATGAAAATTAACCATCACCAAAAAGTACGGTTTGCAATTATCACAGGCGAACGAAACTCTGCCAAGTGACAAAATGTTCCGCACGTCCGCGTCCGGAAAATTCACTAGGAGGATTCAGCGGGATTCCTTTCTTTTCTCTGGGAATTTAGTGGTAGAGAAGAGGAACATGCTCCGTGATTTTGGGACGTGGGACAGAACGGATTTGGGTGTTGCGGAGTGCGCGGCCCGCGCGCACGCCGTCCCTCTCTTTCGTCATATCCCAACTACCCTCATTGTTATCCTTGCACGCACGATCCCATCGGCGCCGCCCAGAAAGCACCCTTGGCGGCTGGCGCAGTGCACACATCTGCCGCTGACCAGGCGCCACCGGTCACCCGCGGGATAGGCCTGGCTACGCACCTCCCCACCAGCCGCTGCCCACGAACAGCCATGTGTGTGCCCACGGGACGGCGGCGCGTAGCCCCCTCTCCCTGCCGTTTTCGAGATCGGCACTGCCTACCTCGCATTGCCGGATCCCCGCGCGAGACCCACCGGCTGCTTCACCACCATCCAGCGCCACTTCATCGTTGCGGCCGGCCGGCGCCCGGTGAGGGAGGAAGCTGACGCGGTGACCACAAGGCAACCGCCGATCAGCAACGCAACGGCTGCAGCAGTGCTTGTTTGCCAGCAACTGGGCACTCCGGTGGGAACGCATATGCATGGTGGGAAGGCAGATGGATTTCAGGGAAGATGGTCCTGATGGTCAAAGTATTCCAGCCTTCTATGTCTGCGTCATTCAGGCAGTTTGAAATCCCCTTCCTCAATCTTATGCTTGTGTTTGATCAGCACCATTACTACATTTGTGCAGTAACATGTTGTTATGCAGCCGTCATGCTCCAGGGGACACCCCTCCGCTGATCAAATGCGTAGGTGCATGCCACTATCTTTATTAGCGCAAACACAAAGGTTAAATTTGGCATGCACTTTATTTCCACTTGCAGACATCAAGTTCAGCCAATATGTCATGGTTAGCTGAATGAAAAGGAAATATTTCAAAAAGTGGTGCCCAGATCAAGAAGCACTTTTTTAGTCGAGCCATCATGTAAATGTCAAGAATTGAGATGATTCACTTTTGTGTGCTGTAAAAGTTATACTTTGGTGGCATTTTCTTTCTGTTTCAGTTTCAGTGGTGCCACACAGCTGTGCCACATTGCACTTCAAAATGTGTTCAGTGATGTGGTATGACACCATGCTTGTCGGGACCCCGATCCTAAGTCACACAGGTCTAGCCTGTAACACATCATATCACTTTGCGGCCTCACGCACGGTATCCCCACGGGTGCCACCTTACCTGGCCCGGGACGTTTGCGTATTTTGGCACACGTATATGATAGTGTCGCTAGCATCCATATGACAGAGAACCCGGGCCGACATGACTAGTTATAAACCAAAAGCGGCACTAAATTACAGAGATAGGCATACATGACCCAGCAACGAACGTGTCGGTCATCAACGTATGAACCCAAGTCGTAGCAAGCTACAAGGACTTAAAGGACCAACGCGTGACATTTCCCCTAAGGTACAGACACAGGAGCGAAGAAGGACACATGCCGGCCAGCCTAAGTGTTCCGGAGCAGTAGCAAGCTACCAAGGCTCAGTGGAAGCACTAGGAGGCATTTCCCAGTAAGATAGGCTACCAAGGGTAAACAACTAGGTGTCGGATCCCACACATAGAAATACACATTACACGTACGCATAACATGCAAGTATGTGATGTACAACATGGCATCACAACATAACTCAACAACTCATATAGATAAAGGCCCAGAAGAGCCATCATAACACTTATTACAAATAGAGGTCACATGACCCAACATACAGAGCATACAGGCAACGGAAGCATAACATGTCTGAGTACAGACAACTACAAATGAAAAAGGCTGAGAAGCCTGACTATCTACAAGACCCTCCCAAGGGTACAAGATCGTAGATGAGGTAACAAGCTAAACATCGAAGTCCACGCGGAACCACTAATGATACTGAAGTCTCTCTGCAAAAACATAAATTAAGCAAACGTGAGTACAAAGGTACTCAGCAAGACTTACATCAGAACTAGCTACATATGCATCAGTATCAACAAAGGGGTGGTGGAGTTTGACTGCACCAAGCCAGCTTTGACTCGATGGCTATCCTGAACTACGACTGCAAGCAACTATTTTGAAGTGGCGCACACGAGTCCACATATTCACCAATCAATACACCATTATGGATCCGCTCCCGTCTCCCTACGAGAAGGCCATCCACAGCACTCACGCTTATCTTGCGTGTTTTAGAGTATCCACTTTCACTTGTCAATGAACTGTACAGGTAACCCAGAAGTCCATTTCCGCGGACACGGCTATTCGAATATATCATATATAACCCTGCAGGGGTGTACTTCTTCACACGTGTTTCCACCACTTAGCGTCTACACACGACATGTGCTCGGCAGACTTCAAGCGAAGGCCGACGTGGGTGTAGACCACGACCTAACCAACCACTCAAGTCTCTAGTCCAGGTTTATCGCCTATTTGGGTTCCATCCGTGGGGAGATCCGGCCGGGGTGTCGCTCACGGTCCCAAACGATGTGTACATGGTTCTCGAGTCACCAAACGGGCGCTCGGTACACCCAGCCACATACCTGCCGCGACACATCCCACCCCGAAGGTCAGCGCTGCGCACGACCTCCAGTAAACTACAAACACCAGAAACTAGTTACAACTCCTGGACAGAGGACATGTGCAGTCAATAAGTCGAGCGGGGTCATATTTCAGGGCCCAACGTGTGGTAGTAGCTATTCATGGATCAACCAACACAGAACTCAGTTCCTGAGGACGGTTTCAATGAGACAACCCACCATGTACTCCTACATGGCCTCTCATCGCTACCTTTACCAAATCGTGTTCACACACTTAGCTCTCAACAGCAGGACATGTTAACCACATTCCAATTCATCCCCGATGAATCAGACCTGACACAACTCTAAGCAATAGCAGGCATAACCAGAAAGCATGAATGAGTAGGCACAACATGGCTCAAACAACTCCTACTCCTGCTGGTGGGTTTCAACTATTTACTATGGCAATGACAGGTCATGCAGTGGAAAGGGGTTCAACTACCGCAGCAGGTAACAGTTGAAGCGTTGTTGTCCTAATGCAACAAAAGAGATCAGCAGCGAGAGAGTGGGATTGTATCGGAATGCTCAATGGGGTTTTGCTTGCCTGGCACTTCTGAAGATAGAACGGTGTCTTCATCAGTGTCATCGATCACATCGTCAGAACAGCGTCTACTGAGAGGGAACAAACACCGGCAACAGAGAAAGAACACAATCAATGCAATGCAACAATATGATGCATGATCATGACATGGCAATATGTTGTTGATTGGGCTAATTCAACTAGCAACCATATTAAATGAAGTTGGTTTTAACCAAAGGTTCAAATTCAAACTTCATATGTGATTATTTAAATGTCGTTTAAATGATTTGACCTGATCAGCAGGTTTAACTTGTTCAAACATGCATGAAAATGCCATAAACAGATTCCTTGAATTTTTCTGATCATTTTTCATATATAAATTACTTTCATTGGAGTTATAGATTATTTTCTGTGATTTTTAGTAGTTTTGGCTATTTTCTAAAATAAATAAATCATTTAAGATTTATTATAAATTCCAGAAAACATTACTGCGTCAGCATGACGTTTGTGTGACGTCAGCAAGTTAACAGGGGCTGGTCCAGGTCAAACCTGACTAGTGGGCCCCACTGGTAAGTGACTCAGGGCTGGTTTGGGTGGATGACAGGTGGGACTAGTCAACGTTGACTTGACCAAAGTCAAAACTGGCACGTGAGATTCACAGGATTA
The DNA here is from genome assembly GCA_902687465.1 of Secale cereale. Lineage (NCBI taxonomy): Eukaryota > Viridiplantae > Streptophyta > Magnoliopsida > Poales > Poaceae > Secale > Secale cereale. The sequence continues at coordinate 513,822,842 of LR738709.1, forward strand.
TTAGTACTAAACTAAACAGGAAAATTAGGCTAACCTAATTGGGCGCGGGGCCCACATGTTAGTGTCAGTAGGCTAAGCTAAAAACTAATTAGCACTAAACTAACCCTAACCTAGATTTAAAAAGGGGCCAGGGCCCACTTGTCGGCGACCCGGGGAGGTCAAACCCGGTGGGCTTGGGTCAAACCCACCGGCGGTTAGCCTCCGGCGAGGCCGAACGCGGCGGAGGGCATCGGAAAACCGCCTCCGATGACCATTCGAGCGGCGGAGGGCACCTACAGGACGCGCAGGCTCTTGCGCATCCAACGCACCAGGCGGCAGCAGCTGGGGTGGCCGGAATAGTCGACAGCGAGGACTGCAGCGGCGGCCGGTGTTCGGGAGCCGGCGGTTTCGACGCTGCGGGGTGCTAGGGGGAAAACTACCAGGTGCTACATGCTCCTGGGGGTTCACCGAGCACGGTGATGCGCTTAGGCGCGGGCTGCGGTGGCCCTGGCCACGGCGGTGACGAACCATGGCGGCGGTGAGCTTTCGGCTCCGATGGACACGGCAGCTACACGGCGCAAACAAGGCAGGGGAGGGAGGGGTTCAGTGCAGGGACTCACAGCGAGGTTAGCGAGCTCGAGGGAGAGGTCGGGGACGCTCTATAGCTCCCTAATCGACGGCGAGGAGCCCCGGCGATCCGAGGATGAAGACGACGATGTGAAGGCGACGCAGAGCTTCCCGCAAAGCGTGGCTCAGCGAGAAGGAAGAGGGCGTCGCGGCGGTCCTTCTGGGCACACCGGGGAGGCAAGAGAGGGACGGGGAGCGTGGTGTTGTCACAACCCTAGTTCTGGTATGCACTAGGCTAGCTTTGGTGTTTGCATCATGTTTAAATTTTCAAATGAATTTGAAATGGGGATATGTGAAAGCCTGAGGGATCTTTTTGAAAATGACCGAGATAAAAATTGCTCCAAAAAGGTCCAAGAAAATGTTGATGTTCCTCTCTAAAAATTTTGGCCAGAGGTAAAATTCAAACCAATATTTTCAGGAGCTCATAAATATTTATTTTGGGCTTTTGGAATAAATGCAATAAATATTTGCATTGGATATATATTTAATATATGTCCAATAATTCTGGAATTAGTGAGGGGCTTTGGATTTACTCTTCTAGTCCCTACAAAATTGTCAGGAGTTTTTAAATGATTTATTTTAAATCAAAACAAATGTCAGAAAATAGAAAAGAAAACAAAAAAGGGAAAAACCCTTACCTGGCGCCCACCTAGCAGGCCCACCTGCCGGCCCCGCCCAGCCACCGCTCCAGCGAGCTGTTTGGCTCGGCCAGGCAGGTAGGCAGGTGCTCGACGCCGGCACCAGCGCGCGCCACGCAGCTGCTCGGCGCCCTGCCTCCTCCCTTCGACGTTCTGCAGCCCTGGGTCGGTCACCCACTTCTCCCCCGAGCCTACAAACACGCCTCTTCCTCCCCAGCTCCTCTCCCTCGCTCCCCCGCACCATGGCTGACGCTGTCGCGCCTGCGCCATCGTGATAACCGCGTCCGCCGTCGTCCCCGTGCCGCGTCACCGTGTCCGTTCGCTCCGCCGTCGTCGACTATGTCGAGCAGGCCGAGCCCCGAGCGCTCGCCCGCTCTGGAGTCACCGCCGACCCCGTCTTCCCCAACTCCGGCCGCTGAGATCGCCATCATCGCCCCGACCGCTCCAGAACCTCCCTGAGCTCGCCGTTCGCCTCGTCGCAACCGCCGTGACCTCCTGCCCCTGATCCCCCTCTCCGCTCCCTCTCTCGCACGCCGTAGCTGTCGCACCGCGTCCACCCGCACGCGCCGCCGCCCGCGCTCGTCGTCGGTGGTGCTCCGGTGACAATATGGTCACGGGCTTGTGCCCAGCATGTTCCTCGCATCGCGTAGGAGCTATAGATGCTAGCGCCGCCCCGCCTAGGCCACTTCAGCAATGGGCCCGAGCTCAACCGAGCTTCGGCCGCCGCCGAGCTCGTCCTCGGCGCCACTCCGGCCACTCTCCGGCTGCGCCACCACCACGGTTGGATGCGGACGAGCGTCCGCATCCCGTAGCTGTGCTCCGCATGCCAAAAGACGCCCTGTAGGCAAATCCCGCAGCTCACCGCCACGTTTGGACTCGCCGGCGGCTAAACGCCAGCGACCACTGACCCGTTGACCGGCGTGGGTTGACCCCACTATCCAGTTTGACCTTCCCCTCTCTCTCACTGACATGTGGGCCCTGCCCAGCTAATTAGTTGTTAGATTAGTGTTAGTGCTAATTAACTTTGTTAGTTAGAACTGTGACACTGACAATGGGCCACAGCGCCACTAACCCTTTTAATTAGTACGGTTTAACCCTTAGTTTAGCCCTGTGTCACTGACGTGTGGACCCCACACGTCGGGTTTGACTTGAGTCAGCGCTGCTGACTTACTCACGCAAGCATGACGCGGTGCTGACGCAATAAACAATTTTCTGGAATTGTTTTAACTCAGGAAAATCCAGAAAATTGTTTAAACTTCAAAAAATCACAGAAATTCAACCGTAGCTCAGAATGAAATAATATATATATGAAAATTTATCAGAAAAAATCAATCTATCCATCTGTATCAGTTTCATGCATGATAAACCAACTTATACTTGCTGTATAGGTGAAAACACATAAATGGCACTTTTAAATGTTAAATTTTCGAATTGCATTTGAGCCCTTGGTTCAAATGGACTTCTTTCAAATAGAATGCTAGTTGCATTAGCTCAAATAACATCACATCTTCATTTCATGTTCATGCATCATATTGTTGCATATGCTTGTGTTTGATTGTCGGCACCGTTCTTCTCGATAGGTCCAGCTCCGGAGACCGTTCCAGAGTACCTGTCAGAGGAGCAGTGCTCTGCACGTTGTTATACCAGGCAAGCAAACCCCCTTGTTCATTCCGATAAGATCCCTTTCTCGCTCCTACTCTCTGTTATTGCATTAGGACAACAACAATTCAACTGCTACTTTATGCTGCGATAGTTGAACCCATTCCTCTGCATGACCTGTCATTGCCACAGTAAATAGTTGAAACCCACTAGCATGTGTAGGAGTTGATTGAAGCCATGTTGTGATCTTACCATGCCATGCCTGCTATTGCTTAGAGTGTGTCAGGTATGATTCATTGGGAATGAATTGGAGTGCAGTGATATGTTCTGATGCTGAGAGTGTAACATCCCAAATTTTCAATTTGGAATGCTATACATAGATCATATTGCATTTGCATGTTTTTGCATTTTTGTTGTGGCGTTCCTCGAAATTCTAAGCAACTAAAGGGCCTACGGAGAGAGTTGGGAATTTTACCTTTTTCGTAATTGAGTTCGCTCGAGTACCGGTACGAGGACAGTGTGATTCTAATTATTTTCCTCTCCCAAAAATATTTCTAAATACAAAATATGAGCGGAGATAATATGACTTCTCCAAAATAACAGAAATATTGGAGGAAAATATTAAAAATCACTTTTGGTATTTTTCTGGATTTATTTGCATAGGAAAAATACGCGTTTTTCAAAAGTCCATTTAGGTCCGGGAAAAATGTTCACTTTGTCCTAAATATTATTAGAGGACGGCAAAAATTTATTTCAGAAATTTTGGAGTCCGTTTGGTATTTCTTTCGTTAGTTTTTCTGCGCCGGGACTCTTTTAGAAAGAAAAAAAAGGTAACCGAACTAGTCTCGTATAGGGTCGGGAGACTGGGCTTTATAAGCGCCAGCCCCGCCGGCCCAAAGCCTCGCCCTGCCCCGCAGCCTCGCCCGAACCCTAGCGCCGCCGCGCCCCGCCGCCAGCCCGCCGCCGCCGCCGCGCTGCGCCGCCGCCGCTGCCGCCCCTCGCCGCCACCTGCCGTCGCCGCCCCGCGCCGCCACTCTGCCGCCGCGACACCGCTGCCCCGCAGCCCGCCGCCGCCCTGCCGGAGTTCCGTCGGAGTTGGTTGAGAAGAGGTAGTTTTTTTTCGGTTAACCGATCGGTTTTGTTTAGGAAAACCTAGATCTGTTTTTTTTAGAATAGATAGGTTCGGTTTTTTTTATTTTCCGCCGGTTTAGTTAAATAGCGGACGTTCGTCCGTACGTTCGTTTTAACGAACGGTTTTCGTTAGTTAACCGCAGACAGCGAACGTTCGTTCGTTAGCCTGTTCGTCGTTTTTCTTTTTTGGGGTATTTATCCGCGGTTATTCCGATCGCGATTTCTGCCCTGATCTTGTTTTGCGTTTTTCTTTTCGCTCGAGAGTCGGAATCAGATGATTCAAAATCCCAGATCTTCGTCTCGATGCCCTCTTTACGTTTAATCAACTTGAACAAAGTTTTGGCTACTGTAAAATTTGACTTTAGGCCAACTAGTAATTCGGAGCTCGTTTCTTTCGCAGTTTGAGTTTCGTTGCTTCTTTCGAGTTGATTCTTTTTGCAAACCGGAGTTCTTAAGTTGAACTTTCTGGTTAGATCTCTTATTTGAGTTTTACCCGTGCATTAGTTAAGTACTTATTATATGCTTGTTTGATTGCGATAGAGTACCCGGAGTGCGCCGCTTGCTACTTTGAGTCTCTAGGTTTTGCGGATCATCAGCAAGGCAAGTAACACTTTGATCATACTTTCCAATTACCCAGTTTTCATTGCATTAGTCCAAACCCTCACACATTGCATGAGTAGGATCAATTAACTTGTGGGATTGGGAAGTAGATTGAGGTAGTACCTATTACCTGCATTACATTCAAACATTTGGGAGTTACTTCTACGTTTGCTGTTAGGACATGCTATGCTCGTAGACGTGGATTGGGTGAGTGAAATCCATGACAGATGTGAGTTTTTAATTAATGGTTCAACTTAAGGTGGCAACATTAATACACATCTGGGTGGATTGAGGCATCTGGGTATTCCAGTGATTGCCTGTTTTTCTTTTGGGCCGCCACCCAGGCTCAAAGGGATCATGAGATTTTTCATACTAGAAACTTCTGTATGCAGCCACATGCCAATATGGGATCTGGCATAGTTGAGTAAGTTGTGGGAAACCTTTCCATGATGGGCTAGCAGATGTAGTTGGGTTTTTTAGGTGTACCGGCCTATCTATCTGGTTAAGGGGACCTCTTCGGAAAGACTGTGTCTCGGTCATCCGTTTCTCAAACACCATGCAGTGCAAGAAACCAAACGGAGGCGATCGAGTCTTGTGGGGAAAAGTGCACAAACCTCTGCAGAGTGTACAAACTGATCATGATTAGCTGTGTCCTCGGTTATGGACGTCTTGAGTATCTAGTACTTGGATTATCATGTGAATCTCATCATGTTACTCTAATTAATATTGTTGGGTTTAATGATTATTTTAATTGGGGTTGAGAGGATGTCTATCTTCTCAACGATGTTTCAACTACCATGATAGTTAATTAAAATCTATTCCTTTGAAGTAGGGAAAAATTGGCTTTACGCAAAAACTTAACCATAGAGCTTTCCACCAGCCAAATATTGCATATAGTATAGTATTATTATCATTGCATTCTCTTGTGTTACCTTGCCAGCATATTCCATGTGCTGACCCGTTTTCGGGCTGCAACGTTTCATGTTGCAGACTTTTCAGACGACGAGTAAGATGCCCTTTTAGGTCGTGGTTCTATACTCAGTGATGCCGCTGGAGTTGATGGACTCACTTATCTTCCAAGCCTTCCGCTGTTATCATATTAGATGGCCTTCAGCCATATTTATTGTAATAAATTCATCGTTGGACTATCGATGTAATAAGTGTGTGATTGCTACTCTGTTATAAATCCTTCAAGTACTGTGCGTGTCAGCATTACTGATCCAGGGATGACACTGATGCACAGAGATCAGACTATTTGAGGTCTGGTCGCTACAAGATGGTATCAGAGCACACGCTGACTGTAGGACACGACCACTAAGACAAGCCCTAGAGCACAATTCACTCTTCTCTTTCTGACTCCTCATCTTTTCTACTCTTTAGGATGGTGGAAGCAAAGCACAAGTTCATGCAACCGGATGATGATACACCCTTTGGACGACACCTGAAGGAAGTCACGAGATATCTAAACATTGGACTACCAAGTTTCACCGGAACTTACAATGCCACTCTACCTGAGGAGGAGCGTTGGTTGATTCAAGCCCAAGTTCCAGGAAGGACGTTTGCACCTGTCACCTCACTCATAGCATTTTCCTTTAATGCGCCTACATGGAGCCTAGGAAGGAGTATGGCAGCCCACATTGCTATGGGAAGAATTGGAGAAGTCTACCAGCAGGAGCTAAAGGACACTATCTACCAGATTTGTGGACGCCGAGATGAGAATTGGGATATGATCAGCACCCGGAAGGGTATATCCATTGCAGCATTCATCCAGGAGTTGAACCACCACATTCGTCGCCAGGAGCACCAGATGTGTGCAGGGATGATAGTTTTGAAGAAGGCCCTAAATAGGAATTTGGAGCTAGAAGAAGAACTCAAGTCTACACGCGACGGATATGAGGAGGAGATGAAGATACTTGTGGAGAAGAATGATGATTTGACCCGGAAGTTAGGAATACTCATGGGAGAAGAAGATGAGGAAGAAGAACCCAAGGAGATTCCACCGGAAGACTATATCATCATAGATGACACAGATTCGGAAGCTGAGGATAGAAAGGATGAAGACTATGAAGATGAAGCTGGAGCAGATATTATGGAATCCTGTGCCGATCAATATTTTTAGATGACCACCCTGTGACTAGTAGCTTACCTCCATATATTAGATTTAGAGCACCTTTGTAACGATCGTTAGATTTGTAAGACCTTGTTTGAAATTGATTGGTGTGATATGATTGTGTGTTTGTCTCATGTGCATATGGGTAGTGATTTTCCCTTAGACCTCTTTTCTATTCTAATCTCTTCCCTCTACACCCATCAGATGCCTCCAAGACGTGAATTTGAGTTTCTCCCTGAGCTCACTCAGTTGATCCAGCAGCAGAACACCCTGATGCAACTTCTTGTCCAGAACACTCAGAACAACCAGAACAACAACAACCCTCCACCACCACCACCCGTGGACAACCTAACCCGTTTCCTAAGGTTGCAACCACCTGTGTTTGCTAGCAGCATCGAACCAATTGTGGCTGATGACTGGCTACGCAAGATTGGAAGGGATTTGACCACCGCCAATTGCTCGGAGGCTGAGAAGGTGCGATTTGCCGCACACCAGTTGTCTGGACCAGCCGCAGCATGGTGGGAGAATTACACATCCACTTACCCCATAGCCAATGTGACTTGGGATCAGTTTCAGCAAGCTTTTCGTACCGCCCATGTCTCAACTGGAGCCATGAGTATGAAGAAGCAGGAGTTTCGCAATTTGCGCCAAGGGAATCGTACTGTGGCCCAGTACGTGGATGAGTTTAGTACCCTATCTTGTTATGCCCCAGATGATGTGGCCACAGATGCCAAGAAGCAGGAGAGATTCATGGAAGGGTTGAATGATGAGATGAGTGTATAGTTGATGGTGGCAACTTTCAACAATTACCAGGAGTTGGTTGACCGCGCCCTGATGATTGAAAGGAAGCATCAACAGATTGAGAGTCGCAAGAGGAAGTATGGGCAAGGCAAGTATAATTCTGGAGCTCAGCAGAAGCCCCGCTTTACCCCTAAAACGGTAGGACAGTTTCAACATACCCATGGAGGAGGTAGCTCGCACAACCACAATGGCACCAAGAATGGAAATGGGAATGGGAATGGAGCCAATGGAAACCAGAACCGCCCTACACAGTCCACACCCACTAAGAGGGATTTTAGCCATGTCACTTGTTACAAGTGCGGGAAGACTGGACATTATGCCAATGAATGCCCAGAAGCTAAGAATGGGAACGGCAATGGAAGCGCCGGGAAGCAGCCCAACCCATTCAACAAAGGACAAGTGAACCACGTGACCATGGAGGAGGTAGAAGAGCAACCAGATGTTGTTGTCGGTAAGTTTTTGGTTAAGACATTTACCGCAATAGTTCTTTTCGATACTGGTGCATCGCATTCATATATTTCAAGGGGATTCGTAAATAGACATAGGATGTCCACCCGAGTTCTTAAGACCCCTATGTTAGTAAGTTCACCTGGAGCAGATTATATGGCACACCAAGGATATTTTCAGACGCCATTGATCATAGGACGCCATACTTTCCCCTCTGACCCAATAGTCCTGGAGTCACAAGGATTGGATGTGATATTAGGTATGGATTGGCTATTGAAGTATGGAGGTAACATTGACTGTGCCAGTAAGTCTATTTTGCTCACCACCCCGGAGGGAAAAAGGATTAATTATGTATCTAGGCATTCGCCTACAAGGACTCAAGTATATTCTCTCACGGGAGTTGTTCAGGAGGAAGTGCCAGTAGTGAAGGATTATCCGGATGTGTTTCCAGAGGAGTTACCTGGCATGCCACCGGATAGAGATATAGAGTTTTTGATTGAACTTTTGCCAGGCACCGGGCCAATTTCTAAAAGACCATATAGGATGCCCGCAAAGGATTTGGAGGAAATTAAGAAGCAGATTAAGGAGCTACTGGATAAAGGATTCATACGCCAAGTTCTTCGCCTTGGGGTTCGCCAGTACTTCTAGTGGAGAAGAACGATGGGTCGTTAAGGATGGTTGTTGATTACCGAGGATTGAATGAAGTAACGATCAAGAATAAGTACCCATTACCAATGATCAATGATCTGTTCAATAGATTGCAAGGAGCTAAGATATTTTCCAAGATCGATCTGCGATCAGGGTACCACCAATTGAAGATCCGAGAGCAGGATATACCTAAGACGGCCTTTACCACTAGGTATGGGTTGTACGAGTATACCGTTATGTCGTTTGGTCTGACGAACGCACCGGCATACTTTATGAACCTGATGAACAAAGTGTTTATGGAGTATTTGGATAAGTTCGTCGTAGTGTTCATAGATGATATCTTAATCTTCTCGAAGGATGAAGAGGAGTATGTAGAGCATTTGCGTTTGGTGTTGGAGAAGCTCAGAGAACATCAGTTATATGCCAAGTTTAGCAACCGCGAGTTTTGGTTGAAGGAAGTCGGATTCCTTGGACATATTATATCTGGAGAAGGAATAGCAGTAGAACCCGCTAAGGTGGACACTGTGACCCATTGGGAAGCACCAACAATAGTTGGAGAGATCCGGAGTTTTCTTGGACTAGCAGGATACTATCGGAGGTTCATCGAGAATTTCTCAAGGATTGCAAAGCCAATGACGGAGTTGTTGAAGAAGGACACCAAGTTCAGTTGGACAGAAGAATGTGAGGCCAGTTTCCAGGAATTAAAGAAAAGGTTGGTCTCATCCCCTGTGTTGATTTTGCCAAATCAACATAAGGATTATGAGGTGTACTGTGACGCTTCATGTCGAGGACTTGGAGCAGTTCTTATGCAGGAAGGAAGAGTTGTTTCGTATGTTTCACGACAACTAAAACCTCATGAGTTGAACTATGCCACCCACGATTTGGAGTTAGCAGCCGTAGTGCATGCATTGAAGACATGGAGACATTTTCTCATTGGAAACCATTATGAAGTATATACGGATCACAAGAGTTCGAAGTATATATTTACTCAGAAGGAGTTGAATCTTAGGCAAAGGAGATGGCTGGAACTCATTAAGGATTACGACATGAGATTGCATTACCATCCCGGAAAGGCTAACGTAGTATCCGATGCGCTAAGCCGTAAGAGCCATGTCAATACCCTAATGACGGAGGAGTTTCCAAGGGAGTTAGTCGAGGACCTACGAGAACTACGTATGGAGATAGTTCCGAGAGGCTATGTAGCAACATTAGAAATCCAGTCTACCCTGATGGATAAAATCAGAGAAGCTCGGAAAGCTGACAAAGGGGTTGTCGCTATAAAGGAGAGGATGAGTGAAGGAAAAGCTAAAGGATTTTGTGAGGATGAGCACGACACCCTATGGTTTGAGGATCGAATCTATGTGCCCAATGACCCGGAGATCAGGAAGTTGATTTTACAGGAGGCCCATGATTCACCATACTCGATTCACCTAGGAAATACTAAGATGTATTTGGATTTGAAGGATATTTTCTGGTGGACCGGTATGAAGAAGGATATCGCGGAGTATGTAGCAGTTTGTGATGTATGCCAGAGAGTGAAGGCAGAACATCAGAAGCCAGCAGGATTATTACAACCTATGCCAATACCCGAATGGAAGTGGGAGAAGCTTGGCATGGATTTTATCACCGGATTGCCCAGGACCAAAGCAGGATATGATTCAATCTGGGTAGTAGTAGACAGATTGACGAAGGTAGCCCACTTTATCCCTGTGAAAACCACTTATACCAGTGCAAATTTGGCAAAGATATACATGACCAGAATTGTATGTGTGCATGGAGTTCCGAGGAGCATCGTATCAGATAGAGGAACCCAGTTTACCTCAAAGTTCTGGAATTAGTTACATGAAACTTTGGGAACCGGGCTAGAGTTTAGCACAGCGTTTCATCCGCGGACAGATGGATAGACGGAAAGAGTCAATCAGATTTTGGAGGATATGCTAAGAGCCTGTGCATTAGATTATGGATCTAGTTGGGATGACAACTTGCCCTACGTGGAGTTCTCATACAACAACAGTTACCAGGCCAGTTTGAAGATGGCACCGTTCGAGGCATTGTATGGAAGAAGATGCCGAACACCGTTGTCGTGGGATGAAGTTGGAGATCGGCAGTTGTTTGGACCAGACTTAATCAAAGAGTCTGAGGAGAAGGTTAAGTTGATTCGAGATAGACTGAAGGTAGCTTAGTCCAGGCAGAAGAGTTATGCAGACTCGAAGCGCAAAGAGATAACCTATGAGGTCGGACACAAAGCATACTTGAGAGTATCGCCTCTACGAGGAGTTAAACGTTTCGGAGTTAAAGGGAAGTTATCCCCGAGATTTGTGGGACCTTACCGTGTTTTGGAACGCATGGGCGAGGTTGCCTATAAGTTGGAATTGCCCGAAGGATTGTCAGGAGTGCACAACGTGTTTCACGTTTCGCAGCTTAAGAAGTGTCATGTGGAGATGGCCTATATACCGCTTAGAGACACAGTACCCCTGGAAGCAATTCAGTTGGACAGTGATCTGACCTACGAGGAGAAGCCGGTTAAGATTCTCGAATTTTCGAGCAGAGTTACCCGCAGTAAGGTTATCAAGTTTTGCAAAGTTCAGTGGAGTCACCACACCGAGGAAGAAGCCACCTGGGAACGAGAAGATGATCTACGTAAGGACCACCCACATCTATTCTCTAGCCAAGTCGAATCTCGAGGGCGAGATTCATTCTAAGGGGGGTAGGTTTGTAACATGCCAAATTTTCAATTTGGAATGTTATACATAGATCATATTGCATTTGCATATTTTTGCATTTTTGTTGTGGCGTTCCTCGAAATTCTAAGCAACTCAACGACCTACAGAGAGAGTTGGGAATTTTACCGTTTTCGTAATTGAGTTCGCTCGAGTACCGGTACGAGGACAGTGTGATTCTAATTATTTTCCTCTCTCAAAAATATTTCTAAATACAAAATATGAGCGGAGATAATATGACTTCTCCAAAATAACAGAAATATTGGAGGAAAAATATTAAAATCACTTTTGGTATTTTTCTGGATTTATTTGCGGATTTATTTGCATAGGAAAAATACGTGTTTTTCAAAAGTGCATTTAGGTCCGGGAAAAATGTTCACCGTGTCCGAAATATTATTAGAGGACGGTGAAAATTTATTTCGGAAATTTTGGAGTCCGTTTGGTATTTCTTTCGTTAGTTTTTCTGCCCTGGGACTCTTTTAAAAAAAAAAGGTAACCGACCTAGTCTCGTATAGGGTCGGGAGACTGGGCTTTATAAGCGCCAGCCCCGCCGGCCCAAAGCCTCGCCCCGCCCCGCAGCCTCGCCCGAACGCTAGCGCCGCCGCGCCCCGCCGCCAGCCCGCCGCCGCTGCCGCCCCCGCCGCCACCTGCCACCGCCGCCCCGCGCCGCCACTCCGCCGCCGCGACACCGCCGCCCCGCAGCCCGCCACCGCCCCGCGTGCCGCTGCGCCGCCCCGTCGGAGTTCCGCCGGAGTTGGTTGAGAAGAGGTAGTTTTTTTTCGGTTAACCGATCGGTTTTGTTTAGGAAAACCAAGATCTGTTTTTTTTTAATAGATCGGTTCGGTTTTTTTTATTTTCCGCCGGTTTAGTTAAATAGCGGACGTTCGTCCGTACGTTCGTTTTAACGAACGGTTTACGTTAGTTAACCGCAGACAGCGAACGTTCGTTCGTTAGCCTATTCGTCGTTTTTCTTTTTCGGGGTATTTATCCGCGGTTATTTCGATCGGGATTTCTGCCCTGATCTTGTTTTGCGTTTTTCTTTTCGCTCGAGAGTCGGAATCAGGTGATTCAAAATCCCAGATCTTCGTCTCGATGCCCTCTTTACGTTTAATCAACTTGAACAAAGTTTTGGCTACTGTAAAATTTGACTTTAGGCCAACTAGTAATTCGGAGCTCGTTTCTTTCGCAATTTGAGTTTCGTTGCTTCTTTCGAGTTGATTCTTTTTGCAAACCGGAGTTCTTAAGTTGAACTTTCTGGTTAGATCTCTTATTTGAGTTTTACCCGTGCATTAGTTAAGTACTTATTGTATGCTTGTTTGATTGCGATAGAGTACCCGGAGTGCGCCGCTTGCTACTTTGAGTCTCTAGGTTTTGCGGATCATCAGCAAGGCAAGTAACACTTTGATCATACTTTTCAATTACCCAGTTTTCATTGCATTAGTTCAAACCCTCACACATTGCATGAGTAGGATCAATTAACTTGTGGGATTGGGAAGTAGATTGAGGTAGTACCTATTACCTGCATTACATTCAAACCTTTGGGAGTTACTTCTACGTTTGCTGTTAGGACATGCTATGCTCGTAGACGTGGATTAGGTGAGTGAAATCCATGACAGATGTGAGTTTTTAATTAATGGTTCAACTTAAGGTGGCAACATTAATACACATCTGGGTGGATTGAGGCATCTGGGTATTCCAGTGATTGCCTGTTTTTCTTTTGGGCCGCCACCCAGGCTCAAAGGGATCATGAGATTTTTCATACTAGAAACTTCCGTGTGCAGCCACATGCCAATATGGGCTCTGGCATAGTTGAGTAAGTTGTGGGAAACCTTTCCATGATGGGCTAGCAGATGTAGTTGGGTTTTGTAGGTGTACCGGCCTATCTATCTGGTTAAGGGGACCTCTTCGGAAAGACTGTGACTCGGTCATCCGTTTCTCAAACACCATGCAGTGCGAGAAACCAAACGGAGGCGATCGAGTCTTGTGGGGAAAAGTGCACAAACCTCTGCAGAGTGTACAAACTGATCATGATTAGCCGTGTCCCCGGTTATGGACGTCTTGAGTATCTAGTACTTGGATTATCATGTGAATCTCATCATGTTACTCTAATTAATATTGTTGGGTTTAATGATTATTTTAATTGGGGTTAAGAGGATGTCTATCTTCTCAACGATGTTTCAACTACCATGATAGTTAATTAAAATCTATTCCTTTGAAGTAGGGAAAAATTGGCTTTACGCAAAAACTTAACCATAGAGCTTTCCACCAGCCAAATATTGCATATAGTATAGTATTATTATCATTGCATTCTCTTGTGTTACCTTGCCAGCATATTCCATGTGCTGACCCGTTTTCGGGCTGCAACGTTTCATGTTGCAGACTTTTCAGACGACGAGTAAGATGCCCTTTTAGGTCGTGGTTCTATACTCAGTGATGCCGCTAGAGTTGATGGACTCACTTATCTTCCAAGCCTTCCACTGTTATCGTATTAGATGGCCTTCAGCCATATTTATTGTAATAAATTCATCGTTGGACTATCGATGTAATAAGTGTGTGATTGCTACTCTGTTATAAATCCTTCAAGTACTGTGCGTGTCAGCATTACTGATCCAGGGATGACACTGATGCACAGAGATCAGACTGTTTGAGGTCTGGTCGCTACGGAGAGTCAAGTGTGTGAACACGTTTTGGTAAAGGTAGCGGTGAGAATGTAGGAGTACATGGTGGGTTGTCTCACAGGAACCGTCCCTAAGAACTGAGTTCTGTGTAAGTTGTCCAACGACTAGCTACTACCACACATTGGGTTCCGGTAACTCGACCCCTCTCGACTTATTAATCAACATGAACTCTGTCCAGGAGTTGCAACTAGTTTCTGGTGTTTGTAGGTAGTGCTAGTAGTCTACCAAGTGGCACTCGGCCAGGTGGGCTTGGGACAGACTAGGCACCGTGGCACGCTGTACCAAGCGTAGATCCATCTGGCGAGGTGGGCTTGGGAACCCTGCGCACATCATTTGGGGCCGTGAGCGACACCCCGGCCGGATCTCCTTACCGATGGAACCAGAATAGGCGATAAACCTGGACTAGAGTCTTGTGTGGTTAGTCAGGTCGTGGCCGACACCCTCGCCAGGTTTCCGCTTAAAGGTTGCCGAGATACACGAGGTGTACATGGCGGTAAGTGGCGAGAGCATGTGTGAAGAAGTACACCCCTGTAGGGTTAACATGATCTATTCGAATAGCCGGGTCCACGGTTATGGACTTCTTGGATGCTTACGTTGTACATAGACAACTTGAAGTGGATACTCTAAAATACTCAAGACAAGTGTGAGTGCTATGGATGGCCTTCTCGTAGGGAGACGGGGATGAATCCATAGTGGTGTATTGTGTGGTGCTTAGTGGACTCGTGTGCACCACCTCAAAAGAGTTACCAGCAGTCGTAGAACAGGATAGCCACTGATTCAAAGCTGGCTTGCTGCAACTAAACCCCACTTTGCCTTCTTGATACAAGTGCATGTATGATAGGATCTGATGTAAGTCTTTCTGAGTACCTTTGTACTCATGTTTGCTTAATTTATGTTTTGCAGAGGAGACTTCAGTCTCACTAATAGTTCCGCTTGGACTTCGACAAGTAGCTTGTTACCTCAGCTACGATCTTGGACGAGTGTTGTAGATAGTCAGGCTCTTCAGCCCTTTTCCTTTGTAGTTGTATGTACTCAGACATGTTATGCTTCCGCTTGTTGCTTGTATGCTCTGAATGCTGGGTCATGAAACCCATGTTTGTAATATCTGGCTCCTCGGAGCCTAAAGAATAAATACTTTGTTTCTTAGAGTCTTGTTGTGATGCCATGTTGTATTTGCACATATCGAGCATATTGTGTGTATGTTATTGAAATGCTTGGTATGTGTGGGATCCGACAACCTAGTTGTTTCCACTTGGTAGCCTCTCTTATGGGGACATGTCTCCTAGTGCTTCCACTAAGCCTTGGTAGCTTGCTACTACTCCGGAACACTTAGGCTGGCCGGCATGTGTCCTTCTTCGTTCTTGTGTCTGTCCCTCAAGGAAATGTCACGCGTTGTTCCTTTAAGTCCATGTAGCTTGCTACGACTTGGGTTCATACGTTAATGACCGACACGTTCGTTGCTGGGTCATGTACGCCTATCCCTGTAAGTTAGTGCCACCTTGGGATTATAACTAGTCATGTCGGCCCGGGTTCTCTGTCATATGGATGCTAGCGACACTATCATATACGTGAGCCAAAATGCGCAAACGGTCCCGGGCCAGGTAAGGTGGCACCCATGGGGATACCGTGCGTGAGGCCGCAAAGTGATATGGTCTGTTACATGCTAGACCGGTGTGACTTAGGATCGGGGTCCCGGCAGCTCGTGGGGATGGCACCTTACCTGGCCCGGGACCGTTTGCGTATTTTGGCACACGTATATGATAGTGTCGCTAGCATCCATATGACAGAGAACCCGGGCCGACATGACTAGTTATAAACCAAAAGTGTCACAAAATTACAGAGACAGGCATACATGACCCAGCAACAAACGTGTCGGTCATCAACGTATGAACCCAAGTCGTAGCAAGCTACAAGGACTTAAAGGAACAACGCGTGACATTTCCCCTAAGGGACAGACACAGGAACGAAGAAGGACACGTGTCGGCCAGCCTAAGTGTTCCGGAGTAGTAGCAAGCTACCAAGGCTCAGTGGAAGCACTATGAGGCATTTCCCTGTAAGATAGGCTACCAAGGGTAAACAACTAGGTGTCGGATCCCACACATAGCAATACACATTACACGTATGCATAACATGCAAGTATGTGTTGTACAACATGGCATCACAACATAACTCAACAACTCATATAGATAAAGGCCCAGAAGAGCCATCATAACATTTATTACAAACAGAGGTCACATGACCCAACTTACAGAGCATACTGGCAAAGGAAGCATAACATGTCTGAGTACAGACAACTACAAATGAAAAAGGCTGAGAAGCCTGACTATCTACAAGACCCTCCCAAGGGTACAAGATCGTAGCTGAGGTAACAAGCTAAACGTCGAAGTCCACGCGGAACCACTAGTGAGACTGAAGTCTCTCTGCAAAAACATAAATTAAGCAAACGTGAGTACAAAGGTACTCAGCAAGACTTACTTCAGAACTAGCTACATATGCATCAGTATCAACAAAGGGGTGGTGGAGTTTGACTACAGCAAGCCAGCTTTGACTCGGTGGCTATCTTGAACTACGACTGCAAGCAACTCTTTTGAGGTGGCGCACATGAGTCCACATATTCACCAATCAATACACCACTATGGATCCGCTCCCGTGTCCCTACGAGAAGGCCATCCATAGCACTCACGCTTATCTTGCGTGTTTTAGAGTATCCACTTTCACTTGTCTATGAAATGTACAGGTAACCCAGAAGTCCATTTCCCCGGACACGGCTATTCGAATAGATCATATATAACCCTGCAGGGGTGTACTTCTTCACACGTGTTTCCACCACTTAGCGTCTGCACACGACATGTGCTCGGCAAACTTCAAGCGAAAGCCGACGTGGGTGTAGACCACGACCTAACCAACCACTCAAGTCTCTAGTCCAGGTTTATCGCCTATTTGGGTTCCATCCGTGGGGAGATCCGGCCGGGGTGTCGCTCACGCCCCCAAACGATGTGTACAGGGTTCCCGCGTCACCAAACGGGCGCTCGGTACACCAGGCCACGTACCTGCCGCGTCACAGCCCACCCCGGGGATCAGCGCTGCGCACGACCTCCACTAAACTACAAACACCAGAAACTAGTTGCAACTCCTGGACAGAGGACATGGGCAGTCAATAAGTCGAGCGGGGTCATATTTCAGGGCCCAACGTGTGGTAGTAGTTGTTCATGGATCAACCAACACAGAACTCAGTTCCTGAGGACGGTTTCAATGAGACAACCCACCATGTACTCCTACATGGCCTCTCATCGCTACCTTTACCAAATCGTGTTCACACACTTAGCTCTCAACAACGGGACATGTTAACCACATTCCAATTCATCCCCGATGAATCAGACCTGACACAACTCTAAGCAATAGCAGGCATAAACATAAAGCATGAATGAGTAGGCACAACATGGCTCAAACAACTCCTACTCATGCTAGTGGGTTTCAACTATTTACTGTGGCAATGACAGGTCATGCAGTGGAAAGGGGTTCAACTACCGCAGCAGGTAACAGTTGAAGCATTGTTGTCCTAATGCAATAAAAGATAGCAGGAGCGAGAGAGTGGGATTGTATCGGAATGCTCAATGGGGTTTTGCTTGCCTGGCACCTCTGAAGATAGAACGGTGTCTTCATCAGTGTCATCGATCACATCGTCAGAACAGCGTCTACTGAGAGGGAACAAACACCGGCAACAGAGAAAGAACACAATCAATGCAATGCGACAATATGATGCATGATCATGACATGGCAATATGCTGTTGATTGGGCTAATTCAACTAGCAACCATATTAAATGAAGTTGGTTTGAACCAAAGGTTCAAATTCAAACTTCATATGTGATTATTTAAGTGTGATTTAATTGATTTGACCTGATCAGCAGGTTTAACTTGTTCAAACATGCATTAAAACGCCATAAACAGTTTCCTTGAATTTTTCTGATCATTTGTCATATATAAATTATTTTCATTGGAGTTATAGATTATTTTCTGTGATTTTTAGAAGTTTTGGCTATTTTCTGAAATAAATAAATCATTTAAGATTTATTTTAAATTCCATAAAACATTACTGCGTCAGCATGACGTCTGTGTGACGTCGGCAAGTCAACAGGGGCTGGTCCAGGTCAAACCTGACCAGTGGGCCCCACTGTTCAGTGACTCAGGGCTGGTTTGGGTGGATGACAGGTGGGACCAGTCAACGTTGACTTGACCAAAGTCAAAACTGGCACGTGGGGTCCACAGGATTATTAGTACTAAACTAAACAGGAAAATTAGGCTAACCTAATTGGGCGCGGGGCCCACAAGTCAGTGTTAGTAGGCAAAGCTAAAAACTAATTAGCACTAAACTAACCCTAACCTAGATTTAAAAAGGGGCCAGGGCCCACTTGTCGGCGACCCGGGGAGGTCAAACCCGGTGGGCTTGGGTCAAACCCACCGGCGGTTAGCCGCCGGCGAGGCCGAACGCGGCGGAGGGCGTCGGAAAACCGCCTCCGACAACCATTCGAGCGGCGGAGGTCACCTACAGGACGCGCATGCTCTTGCGCATCCAACGCACCATGCGGCAGCAGCTGGGGTGGCCGGAATCGTCGACGGCGAGCATTGTAGCGGCGGCCGAAGATCGGGAGCCGGCGGTTTCGACGCTGCGGGGCACTAGGTGAAAAACTGGCAGGTGCTACGCGCTCCTGGGGGTTCACCGAGCACGGTGATGCGCTCAGGCGCGGGCTGTGGTGGCCCTGGCCACTGCGGTGACGAACCATGGCGGCGGTGAGCTTTCGGCTCCGGTGGACACGGCAGCTACGCGGCGCAAACAAGGCAGGGGAGGGAGGGGTTCAGTGCAGGGGCTCACAGCGAGGCTAGCGAGCTCGAGGGAGAGGTCGGGGACGCTTTGTAGCTACCTAATCGACGGCGAGGAGCTCTGGCGATCCGAGGATGAAGACGACGACGTGAAGGCGACGTAGAGCTTCCGGCGAAGCGTGGCTCAGCGAGGAGGAAGAGGGCGTCGTGGCGGTCCTTCTGGGCACACCGGGGAGGCAAGAGAGGGACGGGGAGCGCGGTGGTTCTCGCCGGCGGCGGCGGACGCGTTCGGTGAGGAGAACAGAGGAGGGGGGAGAGCGTTCGGGGGGAAGAGATGAGGACGAGGGAGAGACTGAGGGGGTCCAGGGGGTGCGTGGCGTCGTCCAGAGGCATCCAGGCAAGCAGGCAGGTAGGAGGTGGCCGGCCGTGTGCTCGCGCGCGTCGGCCACGCGCGGTGTCTGACTGGCGCGGGGAGGAAGACGACAGAGTGGGAAGCGGTGGTGGGCTGGGCCAGCTAACTGGGCCAGCTGGGCTCCATAGGTGAGTTGGCCCAAGTTAGTCTCTCTCTCTCTCTCTTTTAATTGTTTATGTTTTCTATTTATTCTGTTATGTTTTGATTTTATCTAAAATACTAAAACAAGCTCAAAATTCATGAAACTGCTTGAGGCTACTGTTTGGATTATTTCCAACAGTAAACATTTTAGTTCATGAATATTTTGACATTTAAAATAGTATATATCATTTAAATGCCCAAATGCAAATACTTTAAGATTTAATTCAAAAATCCAGAATGGCCCTATAAAAGTGTGCACCATTTTTGACAAAGGTTCTAGACCAATTCAAAAATCATAAACATTTTCAAAGGCATTTTGGGTCAATGAAAATATTTTTAGGTTGAACCTAGTTGAGTTCTTTTGGCGCTAGGGTTTGATCAAACCCCATTTCAACTTTCTGGAAAACTTAAACATGATGCAACAGACAAGTGCTATCCTAGTGCAAGGTGAAGCTAGGGATGTGACAACTCACCCCCACTAAACAAGAATCTCGTCCCGAGATTCAAGCGTAGGGTCAGAAAACAGAGGGACAAAAGGCTAACACGACCTTCATGATCCAACTGTCCTTCATATGAATGTTGATTGCTTGCCTCATGTTGATCTTGACATCCTTGCTTTCGAGGTCTTTGTCCAACACGGTGACGACGAAAGAAACTCTACAAAAATGATTTCCAGAAAGATCGAACAACTCAAGATGAACTCATGGAGTGAGACGTTGAGACATCTCTTGAGCTGAGACACGAAACACACATCCAAAGGGATGGAGTGAAACAAACGATGAAGGTCTACTTGGCAGGCAATAATCCCACACTTAAAGAAGATGGTGATCGAGGTCACCAGACGGGGCACCTTAGAGAAGATGACTCGTAGAATTATTCCCTTAAGTGGCAAAAGGAATTACTTTTGATATGGAGATCATTGAAACTCTCTATACTAGCTTGAGGCAAATCACAATCGATCGTTTGACGGAGTTCGAGAGAACAACATTCTCGGGCCAGAATGGATGATGTGGACTACCTTGTTGAAGACAACACAAGGGATGATTTTGCTTATCCTCGGAAATGGATGGAACCCATGGTGAAATGGCACATTGGCGGTGCAAGCTGGGAAGAAATGCAGATGCTGGGAATGATTCTGGTAAATGGGAAGAAACCCAACAATAGAGAGTGAATCTACTCTTTGAGAGGTTATAGCATAACCAAGAACACTGGGAGCAATCCCGGTTAGTGCCAGTGATAACACCTAGTGCTTGTGCGTGCTCTCAAGAACTTGAGCATTCCCATATTCATCAAGGTTTTACCAATATCCGTGTCAAGGATCCTGGCAACACAACATACTACCATGATGAATAATGATGGATGGTGCAGATGCAAAAGAAGATCACACTTTCTCAGATTTCACCTTAGCGGAGTCAAGGGGCAAAATCTGGATGATCGACCGAGAGACAT
The DNA here is from genome assembly GCA_902687465.1 of Secale cereale. Classification (NCBI taxonomy): domain Eukaryota; kingdom Viridiplantae; phylum Streptophyta; class Magnoliopsida; order Poales; family Poaceae; genus Secale; species Secale cereale. The sequence continues at coordinate 513,843,641 of LR738709.1, forward strand.
TTAGCACTCCGCTTCTAATGTTCTCCTTGATGTGCTAGCGCAACCCATTTATTAGAATGGCTTGGTACCTAGAACGTCAAGTTAAAGGTCGGACTTCAGGAGCACAAAAATCCATAAGGAACAACTAGAGAGTAAATCCTACGAAATCCTTATGGGGAGGTGGCCAACTTCTTCAATCAAGATTCTACAACAATAGGTCTTCCGGCTGGGTGTGTTGGCCACGACATCCACTTTACCGATTATCGAGAGACCAATATTATAGTTCTTGGGAAATGCTCCAACCATCATATCTGCCTGAGATTCAGTTCTAGTTGGTGTTAGGATATTCCAGACACATCGAGTCTATAAAGAAAAATGAAAGTTTGCAACACAATTCAACGAGACGGCGTTGCAAGATTCTCAGGGAGTGAACTACGATAGCAAGCTCCAAAACATGAGCTAGTTCTGCTACGTACCTGTGAACACGTTGTCCCAGACAAGCATGACCACATAGTAGTCTTATGATAAAATACTACCGAGTTCAGATTGGGAATCATCATTGAAATAACGAAGCCTTGTGCATGTCCGTCTAGGCCCTTCGGGAATAGCATTTGAACTTCTTATCCTTGAACAAATCAATCAGTGGCTTGGTGTGCTAGGAATACATATGGAATGGAGGTAATTAATCTACCAAACCATAGAATACTTCGCACGTATGCATGACTGATTTGGGATGATTCCAAGGGAAACAAAACAACCTTTCTCAAATTCATGGCGGCAACTTACACCCAATGCACGTGAACTTGGAGAAAGTCACTTCTTTCACCAAAACATATACCTCATGAGCGGAACACGAAGGCAATGCTTACAAAGTTTCCAACACTAGCTCAATGTTCAACATGAATCATGGAGGAGACAAGATCCTACTGATGGGCTCAACGGCAACTCATCGAAATTTCCATATCACTGGAATTCCACCATTATGTGAACAAAGTGATAGTATTGGTCAAACCCAAATATGTAATCGTGTATGCTCGAGGAAACAACCACGAGTAAGACAAAATTACGAACATCATTGGTTCTGATTTGATTTGACGATAGCCCGTTCTCAAATCAAAGACTGGATAGGACAATAGCTCCAACAATTTGATTACGAGGAGTAATTGATGAGGGTATTATCTTTCTACAACACATACACACAAGATATCCCTTGAAATGAACTAAGTCAGGCAAGCTTTATCTTCCAACTCTCCAAGTTGTTACTTAGCTTAACCAACTAGTTCAGAGTATCCAACACAGATTCTTGGACAAGGGGTGGCTTATAAGAAACCCAACTTGATCACGAGCTCAACATAACGGTTAGGGAACAACCTGGTAATACTTCCGAGAAGATATTCGGAAATCATGAACCACCGATATGTTGCTAAGCCCGCGAAAAATCTTGCTTTTCAGGGCAAGACGATATGATCAAAAGAGCGAGAGATTGACACAATCCTAACTCATTGATCGGAGAGTGCACCAGAAACAAGGACTAGGTAGCACGATCATTCTTAGGATGATGATAGCGTATCCAACATACGAAGAATGAGATTATCGTCCATTAACTACCCAGCAATAGAGTTGCTACGAGTATTGATTACACACATCACGATTCACTTGTTAGTATTCCGGTTACAACAACACGGAGACCGAGGAATGAACGATGATGGTGAGAAGTATCACTGTATCAAGAGTTCATAGGAGGTGGTGCAATTCCCATGACATTCTTGACATAAGGATGGTAATACTCCAGGATAGAACAGATTAGAAGCTGGATTAGCATTCTTCATCTGCGAAGTACAACTTGTTTGACCCAATCCTGAATATGGATGAGGTACTGGAGTTTGTTTCTCCTAGTCATTCCAGAATAGAATGGCTTGACGAACCACAAGAGTAAAGGCATCGATGAACATGAATGCACGACTACTCCTGACTATCAACTGATAGGGGGGGTCATAAAACAACTAAAAGGGGCAACTCAAGGAACATATAACTTTCTGAGTTGTGGATGCATAGATTAGCATGTCGAACTTCCAACATATTTCTTCTTGATAACCCATGCAGAAAGGTAGGACTGGCAGAATCACAACATGGAATCGAGAGCTCATCAAGAGCACTCTGGTTGTCATCTTTCGGTTCAATGAGGAACTTCTGCCATAGGTAGTTCATGGTATTTGGAAGAATAACATACCATGGACCTCGAGGGCTATCACAAGGTTACTAATATCCTAAAGGAACGAGCAAACACTAACAACACGAGATAGTAGAGTGGATCTCGGGTCCAAGAACCCAGGAGTAGAATGCCTACTACTAAATGGCATCATGGGATGCTTTCGAGAATGATGGCCAGAATTCATCACACTGGGAATATAAAACATGGCTAGATTACTGGTGATTCTCTGAGACACCTAGGGTCATATTAATAGCTCTAACCTATATGTCGAGGTAACGGAGTACCTCAACACACCGACTAGTGTGGTTAATCTGGCCTAAAGGAACATCGGGAACATGAAGGAAAGATTTGCAAATGCATCAGATTGTTTAGAAACTTGGGAAGACTCGGACAGCATAACGGCTGTAAATGCCCAAAAGATTTTGAGATCCAAGCAAAAGGGTAGCATAATCACTTAACATCATAATGTCAAGGTTCTGAGACCAACAGTTTAACAAACAGAAGTACTTGAGACTGAACTGAGAGTTGAATCCACATTAACGTGATCCTGAAAAATAGAAGAGGAAGCCTAGTTCCTTAATCCCCGTAGAAAAGAAGAGGACGACTCAGATCAGAAGGTCATAAGGTAAAGGAGTAAAATAGCCTTACATTCCCTTCCACAAACAATACCCTTACATAACTAAGGAATTTCTAGACGCGACTTCGACCAGTTTGGCTTACTAATCCTACAGGCAGTCAGGCTCTGATACCAAAGCTGTCGGGACCCCGATCCTAAGTCACATAGGTCAAGCCTGTAACACATCATATCACTTTGCGGCCTCACGCACGGTATCCCCACGGGTGCCACCTTACCTGGCCCGGGACCGTTTTCCTATTTTGGCACACGTATATGATAGTGTCGCTAGCATCCATATGACAGAGAACCCGGGCCGACATGACTAGTTATAAACCAAAAGTGGCACTAAATTACAGAGACATGCATACATGACCCAGCAACGAACGTGTCGGTCATCAACGTATGAACCCAAGTCGTAGCAAGCTACAAGGACTTAAAGGAACAACGCATGACATTTCCCCTAAGGGACAGACACAGGAACAAAGATGGACACATGCCGGCCAGCCTAAGTGTTCCGGAGCAGTAGCAAGCTACCAAGGCTCAGTGGAAGCACTAGGAGGCATTTCCCTGTAAGATAGGCTACCAAGGGTAAACAACTAGGTGTCGGATCCCACACATAGCAATACACATTACACGTACGCATAACATGCAAGTGTGCTGTACAACATGGCATCACAAGATAACTCAACAACTCATATAGATAAAGGCCCAGAAGAGCCATCATAACATTTATTACAAACAGAGGTCACATGACCCAACATACAGAGCATACAGGCAACGGAAGCATAACATGTCTGAGTACAGACAACTACAAATGAAAAAGGCTGAGAAGCCTGACTATCTACAAGACCCTCCCAAGGGTACAAGATCGTAGCTGAGGTAACAAGCTAAACGTCGAAGTCCACGTGGAACCACTAGTGAGACTGAAGTCTCTGTGCGAAAACATAAATTAAGCAAACGTGAGTACAAAGGTACTCAGCAAGACTTACATCAGAACTAGCTACATATGCATCAGTATCAACAAAGGGGTGGTGGATTTTGACTGCAGCAAGCCAGCTTTGACTCGGTGGCTATCCTGAACTACGACTGCAAGCAACTCTTTTGAGGTGGCGCACACGAGTCCACATATTCACCAATCAATACACCACTATGGATCCGCTCCTGTCTCCCTACGAGAAGGCCATCCATAGCACTCACGCTTATCTTGCGTGTTTTAGAGTATCCACTTTCACTTGTCTATGAACTGTACAGGTAACCCAGAAGTCCATTTCCGCGGACACGGCTATTCGAATAGATCATATATAACCCTGCAGGGGTGTACTTCTTCACACGTGTTTCCACCACTTAGCTTCTGCACACGACATGTGCTCGGCAAACTTCAAGCGAAAGCCGACGTGGGTGTAGACCACGACCTAACCAACCACTCAAGTCTCTAGTCCAGGTTTATCGCCTATTTGGGTTCCATCCGTGGGGAGATCCAGCCGGGGTGTCGCTCACGGCTCCAAATGATGTGTACAGGGTTCCCGAGTCACCAAACGGGCACTCGATACACCCGGCCACGTACATGCCGCGTCACAGCCCACCCCGAGGGTCAGCACTGTGCACGACCTCCAGTAAACTACAAACACCAGAAACTAGTTGCAACTCCTGGACAGAGGACATGGGCAGTCAATAAGTCGAGCGGGGTCATATTTCAGGGCCCAACGTGTGGTAGTAGCTGTTCATGGATCAACCAACATAGAACTCAGTTCCTGAGGACGGTTTCAATGAGTCAACCCACCATGTACTCCTACATGGCCTCTCATCGCTACCTTTACCAAATCGTGTTCACACACTTAGCTATCAACAGCAGGACATGTTAACCACATTCCAATTCATTCCCGATGAATCAGACCTGACACAACTCTAAGCAATAGGAGGCATAACCAGAAAGCATGAATGAGTAGGCACAACATGGCTCAAACAACTCCTACTCATGCTAGTGGGTTTCAACTATTTACTGTGGCAATGACAGGTCTTGTAGTGGAAAGGGGTTCAACTACCGCAGCAGGTAACAGTTGAAGCGTTGTTGTCCTAATGCAATAAAAGAGAGCAGGAGCGAGGGAGTGGGATTGTATCGGAATGCTCAATGGGGTTTTTCTTGCCTAGCACTTCTGAAGATAGAACGGTGTCTTCATCAGTGTCATCGATCACATCGTCAGAACAGCGTCTACTGAGAGGGAACAAACACCGGCAACAGAGAAAGAACACAATCAATGCAATGCGACAATATGATGCATGATCATGACATGGCAATATGTTGTTGATTGGGCTAATTCAACTAGCAACCATATTAAATGAAGTTGGTTTGAACCAAAGGTTCAAATTCAAACTTCATATGTGATTATTTAAGTGTGATTTAATTGATTTGACCTGATCAGCAGGTTTAACTTGTTCAAACATGCATTAAAACGCCATAAACAGTTTCCTTGAATTTTTTTGATCATTTGTCATATATAAATTATTTTCATTGGAGTTATAGATTATTTTCTGTGATTTTTAGAAGTTTTGGCTATTTTCTGAAATAAATAAATCATTTAAGATTTATTTTAAATTCCATAAAACATTACTGCGTCAGCATGACGTCTGTGTGACGTCGGCAAGTCAACAGGGGCTGGTCCAGGTCAAACCTGACCAATGGGCCCCACTGTTCAGTGACTCAGGGCTGGTTTGGGTGGATGACAGGTGGGACCAGTCAACGTTGACTTGACCAAAGTCAAAACTGGCACGTGGGGTCCACAGGATTATTAGTACTAAACTAAACAGGAAAATTAGGCTAACCTAATTGGGCGCGGGGCCCACAAGTCAGTGTTAGTAGGCAAAGCTAAAAACTAATTAGCACTAAACTAACCCTAACCTAGATTTAAAAAGGGGCCAGGGCCCACTTGTCGGCGACCCGGGGAGGTCAAACCCGGTGGGCTTGGGTCGAACCCACCGGCGGTTAGCCGCCGGCGAGGCCGAACGCGGCGGAGGGCGTCGGAAAACCGCCTCCGACAACCATTCGAGCGGCGGAGGGCACCTACAGGACGCGCAGGCTCTTGCGCATCCAACGCACCATGCGGCAGCAGCTGGGGTGGCCGGAATCGTCGACGGCGAGCACTGCAGCGGCGGCCGAAGATCGGGAGCCGGCGGTTTCGACGCTGCGGGGCACTAGGGGAAAAACTGGCAGGTGCTACGCGCTCTTGGGGGTTCACCGAGCACGGTGACACGCTCAGGCGCGGGCTGTGGTGGCCCTGGCCATGGCGGTGATGAACCATGGTGGCGGTGAGCTTTCGGCTCCGGTGGACACGGCAGCTACGCGGCGCAAACAAGGCAGGGGAGGGAGGGGTTCAGTGCAGGGGCTCACAGCGAGGCTAGCGAGCTCGAGGGAGAGGTCGGGGACGCTCTGTAGCTCCCTAATCGACGGCGAGGAGCTCTGGTGATCCGAGGATGAAGACGACGACGTGAAGGCGACGCAGAGCTTCCAGCGAAGCGTGGCTCAGCGAGGAGGAAGAGGGCGTCGCGGCGGTCCTTCTGGGCACACCGGGGAGGCAAGAGAGGGACGGGGAGCGCGGTGGTTCTCGCCGGCGGCGGCGGACGTGTTCAGTGAGGAGAACAGAGGAGGGGAAGAGCGTTCGGGGGGAAGAGATGAGGACGAGGGAGAGACTGAGGGGGTCCAAGGGGTGCGTGGCGTCGTCCAGAGGCATCCAGGCGAGCAGGCAGAGAGGAGGTGGCCGGCCGTCTGCTCGCGCGCGTCGGCCACGCGCGGTGTCCGACTGGCGCGGGGAGGAAGACGATAGAGGGGGAAGCGGTGGTGGGCTGGGCCAGCCAACTGGGCCAGCTGGGCTGCACAGGTGAGTTCGCCCAGGTTAATCTCTCTCTCTCTCTTTTAATTGTTTCTGTTTTCTATTTATTCTGTTATGTTTTGATTTTATCTAAAATACTAAAACAAGCTCAAAATTCATGAAACTGATTGAGGCTACTGTTTGGATTATTTCCAACAGTAAACATTTTAGTTCATGAATATTTGGACATTTAAAATAGTATATATCATTTAAATGCCCAAATGCAAATACTTTAAGATTTAATTCAAAAATCCAGAATGGCCCTATAAAAGTGTGCACCATTTTTGACAGAGGTTCTAGACCAATTCAAAAATCATGAACATTTTCAAAGGCATTTTGGGTCAATGAAAATATTTTTAGGTTGAACCTAGTTGAGTTCTTTTGGTGCTAGGGTTTGATCAAACCCCATTTCAACTTTCTGGAAAACTTAAACATGATGCAACAGACAAGTGCTATCCTAGTGCAAGGTGAAGCTGGGGATGTGACAATGCTTGAGAAATCATTAACTTTCTATTAATAAAGCAAGCAAAAGCTTTGGGAGAATTATCATTTAATGTTTTGTGTTGTGGATCTTTTCATGTTACGGGCATATTTCTACCAAATAGTATGTTTGGACGTGACACATAACCATTTATTTCTAACATGGAGTGCAGTGGTGCAAAGTAGGTTTATCAATTTCATTTAGAAGATTTTCATGTACACATGCCTTTGATCTTGGTGCTAGGCCAGTCGAAATTATTCTCAGATTATTAATTTGAGATCTTAGGACTAAAACCTCCAAAGCTTAGACTTACACGTTAATAAATTAATAGTATGCAAAGTTAAGTTGTAGCATGATAACACCTTACCGTCATATCCTTCCATGTGCATAGTATTGAACCATGGGTTAATTACTGAGTGGTCAAAAAAATATTTCTTTCTCTTTAACAAAACATATGCACACAGTTAGCTGAAACTTTCGGATCGAGACACCTTGTGGGACAATTTAGATGTAGGCAATTATTAATTTCTAAAGTTTGAGATTTTTATAATTGTTTTCCAAATTTTGGATAGTGTGTTATAATGTGTGAAGTATAATTTCTAATTTTTTCTTGCTTTGTAAATTTTATAACTTTGTTAATATAAGACTTCCATCCTGCTCCATACAATATTCAATCTCCATGACAGATTGGTAGTTTGTTACTGTTTGGAAGAGTTTTGTAAGTCATGTGCTCGAAGCATGTCTCGCCCTCACATATATGCTCACACAATACTTTTTTGACTTTTTTTGTTTATTTACAGGTTTGGAAATACAATCTCAGTTGCCTTCATTCAAATGTTCAAGGCTTTCGGTGAGTTATTGCACACCTCCTTTATAATATTGTATTGATTGAGTTAATTTAAATTGCATGTGCATGTGGAAACATTTATAATGGCCATTCTATGTGGTACTAACAAATTAGACGAGATCTTTTCTTAAAGACAGTGCGGGTTAGTGTTGGTGATGTATTTTCATCACATGGCATGATTCATTTCAATGTAATATCAACGTTATACCAAGTAACCAGCATTGTCGTGGAAGCCCTCGGGCTGGTACTGACACAGGTCATCCTCCAAGAAAAGGAATTAACACTGAACCCTATCCCTATTACAATCATGCATTACATAGTTAATAAATGAACCACACGTAAGCTCTGGGATTTGGATGACACTCATTTGTTTTGTTAGTTGGACGGAGTGTTGCTTTCACCTGGCTGTAGGAAATAACAAAGGAAAGCTCAGTTTATACCCTGCTATTTTGTCACTGTTTTTAATTTATTATTGATTGACAGTCTTCCTCTCTATTGTTTAGTTTTATGGAAGTTCATCACCGTACACATGAAAAAATATATGATTGATACATGGAGTTATGTGGGGTAACTTGAATTGATGTACATTTTTTTCATCTTTTTTGTTTGGAATCAACATTCAGTACAAATGCTGTTGAAATATACGGAGGAACACAAGAACTTCTACAGCCTTCTTCTATTTTTCGTGTTTTGTCGGATGTTTCAGTGAAACAATGACATGCAACTGATGTAGTATCTCGTTATTCAGTAGATTTTGTATATTTGAACATTAATGTTTTCTCGCAATGAATATTACTACCTCTGTCCCATAATATAAGAACGTTTTTGGCACTACACTAGTATCAAAAACGTTCTTATATTATGGGACGGAGGGAGTAGCATTTTTCTACACGCCCTCTATAGTAAGTAGTCATCTTTGGATCAGTTATTGGACTGAACTTGACAAAGATAATGATAATTGCTTTAGTTTGTTCATGTGATTTAGTTTGTCTTCCACCCCAACAAACTCCATTATTGGTTCTAAAACTTTAATAGTGATGAAAACAATATAAAAATTGACAATTATTTGGAAAATTATTTGATGCTATTTGAGACGTGCATTACACATACAAACTTACTAGTACAATACAAACTCATAAAAAAATCTGGACGACGTGATAAGTCAAGGGCCCCTTGATTTTTCTCCTCATAGTAGATAGAACAGAAATCCCTCGTGTTTGACGAGCTGCGGGAGGGCGAGTGCTCCACGGTGCCGGCCGGGGCCGTATCCTTGAGGCCGCTTACCTGAGGCTCGTCGCCAACGTGTTCGACGAGGAGTCGACGACAAGGAGCGGCTCCTGCTAATGGGCCTCTCGCCGCCGGCGTGTTCGACGAGCAGTCGAGGACAAGGAGCGGCTCCTGCTGATGGGCCTCTTGCCACTGGCGTGTTCGACGAGGACACACGCGGCTCCTGTGGATGGGCCTCTCCGTGTCACGGCGGAGGCAGGGGATGCATCCTCAAGGTCGTCGACCCAAGGCTCGACTCCTGAGAGTTTGAGGAGAGCAACGCTGATGTTATTAAGCCAACGCCGGATACGAAGTCAGCCATGGCAGCCACCTGAGTCCTGTGGCGATTGGTCACATTGCCCGTGGCGATGTTCCATGCATGTGCGCGCAACCACCACGGGAAGAAGAATCAGCATGAGAGCACGCATGACCGGCTACCACTATCGGAATAAAGAATCAGAACTGTCCGTATTTGTATAATTTTCTTGCTGATGATGAGTAAGACGAGCGCGACCTCGGAGTGTCTCTGTGCACTACCGGCAATGGCGCCCTCAAGCTTGGGCATGAACTGCTCTTGCTAAGCTGCCCAGATTCTATTCATCTCCACGTACGACTTTAGGGCCTCCTTGTAGTGGTGGTCCTCACCCTCCGATCTCTTTCATCACCATGATGCAGATCATCGACGCGCCTCTATCCAGCAATGGTGAGAAGGGTGGCCCGCGTCGAGACCCAAGGTGAGTGCCCACTCTTCGGCTTAGTATTCATTAGGATTGGCTTCTTGCGCGGCTGTCCGGGTCGGGTGGTATGCAGGCCAGGCTCGTCGGTATGGTGAACGGCAAGGTGGAGAGGAATTTATACGTGTCCTTCACTCTCGACAATGACACTGGCCGCATCAATTTCAGTAGCTGGTGACCACGAGCGTATTCTCTCCCGTACGACAAACTGAAGTGCCAGCCCGCCTCGCCCTCGTCGCCCGTGCGGGCGACGATCACCTCCCCGCCCTCCACACTCGACCTCACCTTGCGCCTCGCATTGCTGACCACGGAGACGCCCTCTATGAGCTCGAGGTCTGCTCTCTGCTGCACCTTCATCTACCGCCTTGCGTCACTGCTCGACCTCGGCTGTCGCTGTCCGCCGGAGAGGCCATGGGTAGAGTTGGGTGACAGTGCGCAAGATGCTGCAAGGCATATGGGTGGAGATGCCTTCAGCCTCGAGGAAACCGGTGCAGGGCCTCGAGGGGATCCGACCCGAGGACGGGCCTCCACTACTCTCCTGCGACCTGACGGAGCGCCTGGGTCCGCTTCAACGTAATGTACCCTTTTGCCTCCCTGTAGCCTCTGAATTAGTTTCATGTCAAACGCATACAGTCATCCGCATCAAAATGTACACAGCCATACAACCAATGCGATTGTGGTGTTCAGGTTTAGAGCATCTCCAACAGCCGCGCTACGCGCCGCGCCCAAAAAAAGCGTTTGTCGTGCGGGTATAACGCGGGGATAGGCGCTGGCTCCAACAGCCGCGCTATAATGCAGCGCGCGCGCGCCGCTCCAGCACTGCCCAAAAATGCAGCGCGCGCACAATATTTTTTAATACATAGAATTGCATTAAAATAAAAATGATACAAAGTTATTTTACATATTGCAACTAGATAGGTAGTTCGAAAACATAGATAGATAGTTCGGCGCTAGATAGTTCGAAAACATAAAAAAAAAACTAATCTCAGTCGCTCCAGTCATCTGCATCATCACCGGCTTCGTCGGAGATTGACAGCCAGATGTCCAACCAACGGTCATCGTTTTCAGTGAAGAAGGACCTCCCGCCTGCATCGCGGATGGCACACTGCTGACACGCCAATGCCTTCCGACGACGCCTGTCCAACCGCTCCTCGCGGCGCCGGCGCGTGTCCTCCTCGCGGCGACTTGCCCAATACTGCTGCTCATAGGCGACGTCCTCCGGGTGGAGCCGGCGCCACTCCGCCATGCGCCGCTCGTCCTCCTGGGCGACGAGGAGGCGGTTCCGCAGCGCAGTGTGCTCCGCACGGTCTCGTGTGGAGTGTAGACGAGGCGGCGGGGCGAGCTCTAACGCCTGCTCGAGCGTGTGGACGTCGTCGAAGTTCATTTGGCGGCGCGGCCTGCCTAGGCGCCACGCCGCCGCGTCGAACGCGCGGGCGGCCTCGTGCGCCGTCTCGTACGTTCCGAGTGGAAGCCGGAGATCGCCGAAGCGTATCTCGGCGTAGAACCCGGCGCCGTTCGGGCGCTCGCGGACGCCGCGGTAGCCCGACGAAGAACGGTGGCGCGGCTGCATGGTGGCGCGTCGGGGGCGGCGGCGGTGCTCTGGTGCGGCGGCGCTCTGGAGCGGTGGCGGCGGCGCAAGCGGTGGCGCGAGAGGCAGGAAGAAAGAGAGCTGTGAAGAGCGAGGGGGAGCGCGCGCGCTGCGTTTTATAGGCGCGCAGGAGGAGGCGCCGCAAAAATGGCGCGCGAGAGGCCGCCATTTCGCGCGCGCGCAAGCGGTTCCCGCGCGCGCGGTTTTCCTGCCGCCGCTGGAGCGTGCCATTCTGCCCCGCGCGCGCGAAAACGCAAGTTTAGCGCGCGCGCTCGCCTTTTTGCGCGGCTGTTGAAGATGCTCTTAGGATGACCTTCGTAGTAGGGAGGGCAATTTATGTATAATATATTGTATCCAATATTTGTTTTTCCTTCAGTAGTATATTACCATATAGTCTTTACACAAGCACAAGCCAGATACGATGTTAGTCTTTACCAGTCTTTACCATAGTATATTAACATCCCCTCAAAAAAAAAACATAGTATATTAACATCGTATCTGTCATATATTTGTAACCTAGTGCATCAATGCAGTGGTTACGAAAATTCATGTTGCATGAAGATAGCAATTAATTCTTCACAATTTTAGAAATGTTTTATACTTTTTTTTGTTTCATCGCCCACACAAGTAAATACTCGAGTAACATTTTAATTCACTCTAGCTAATCCACTCAGATTTGAAAGTAACTACACATGATGTGCAATTTGGGTATGCAGAATGTTCATTATTTATTTTGAGTGCCCATATTTTGAATATATGAAATGTCTTTATCTTCCTGCAACTAATATGTGTTCATCTTCCTGCAACTAATCTGATATTACTAACTTCAATGGTCACTCCCTCGCAAAAAAAACTTCAATGGTCACTCCCTCGCAAAAAAACTTCAATGGTCACAACTGTTAAGATCTTTTTTTCGACGTTAATTGCATACAAGATTGGGATCAACATACTCATTTTTAATAATAGGCTTGCCTTTAGGGTACCATTTAGGTTATAAAAAATTATACCGACACAGTTAACTCAGATCAAAAATTATTTTACCTTTATTTATGATCTCCAGTCATGTTTTACTTATGGTCTCTAGACTATATATTTTAAGTTTGTAATTTAATTTTAGGCACGCAAGAGGTTCACTTTCGGTACTGGGGAGTTGATGTGTGCATTTCCGAAGAAATCCATTTATTGGCCGCAGTTCACTCATTCACCCACATAGCCTATGTTTCGAATTGGCGTGCCGAATAACACAACCTCTATCAATCTATTATCGCACTTCCTGGACCCAGCCTACCCTAATTCATGGCAACCAACATTTCCTCCGTAGCGGAGCACAGATGTTGTGCTAGGAAGTAAATTGCAGAGAGCGTCCCTCACATCCTGCTCAATGAGATTAGTTTATTTTAAAAGTGTTAAGTATTCTTTTGCGATAGCGCGACTCAATGGCATGTGTGTCATGTAGTGGCCGAGCTCATCTCCTTGGGATTATCAGTGTCAGAGATGTTGTGACTAGGTGAATACCACGGAACATCGGCGAGCATGGAAACGAGGATAAGCTAAGACACTATGTTGCGGTGTAGAAATAGAGGCGTAGACATGTGAAGGGTGGGTATTGAGCAATAATTTTTTGGATCATAGAGGTGTGATGATTTTTTTTTCTCCCGTTGCAATGCATGGGCATGTTTCCTAATCTTTCCTTAAAATATGGTGAGACAAATTGTGCTAAGAGACCATCTATTGTCTTCTCTTAAATAAGAGAAGACAAACATTTTCTTATGAGTTCTCTCTCCTTCACATCATCATTTATCCTATGTGGCACTCCTAAGATAGCATCATTGTACATGCCCTTAGATTGCTCCAGAAGTTGGACTCAGACAGATGGCGGAGTCTGAACTTCAAGTGAAAAGATATTTGATTTAGGCAATTGGGATGATATCACATGCTTCACTTTCACAAGCAACTCATAGCAGCCACCGAACAAAAGAAGAAATGGAATCACTTGAATTGATAGCACAGATAATCGCCGCCTTTTATTCGATTTATCTTCGTCATCATCGCTGTTTAGTCACATTACCATGGCAGTTTAGGGAAAATGCAGAGAACAAGCCATTTCAGGCTTACAGGCGCATACACATCATAGACTACATATATGCAACGGCCTTCGTTAGGCAGCAGAGTTTCCACAAGTCCATGGCTATGTCTTATTTATCTTCACCAGATGCACCAACAGCAGGCGATCCGGTTGACAATGAGGCGGCGCTCTCAGACAAGCACCTGAGCTGCAGCTAGCCTAGCGATCGGGACCCTGCGAAAAGGTTCCATGACAAGATGTTAACGGCTATAAAGAGCGTCAAGGCAGTGCTAATCTTTCAGATTTCAGTAATCTCAGCCAACCTGAACGGGGAGCACGAAACATAGTCCAGCCCAGCCTTTGCGAAAAAAGCAACTGAAGATGGCTCTCCACCATGTTCACCGCAGATGCCCACCTGTTTGGGAACAGGAAATCAGTAAGTCAAATGAACTAAGAATGAATTCCGCACAACAGATACAGTGTCCTAAGTGCAGTACTGACCTTCAAGTTAGGCCTCGCTTTGCGACCCCTCTCTGTAGCAATCTTTACCAGCTCCCCCACTCCTCTTTGATCAAGCACCTGGCATATTCATTAACAGGTAAGTTTTCAAGTTACAATATGATAAGGTTATGTCTGTACACAAAAAATCAAGAGAGGAACATGCAAAATGACTACATATGTGAGACGCTCATGTATGTGAATGACGAAAATATGGGTGGTACTTAAAACAAACTTGAAGTGGTACGGTCCCAGTCGTAATAAATTTACCTCAAAGGGGTCATGCTGGAGGATACCCTGAGCCAGGTAGATGGGGAGGAACTTCCCCACATCATCCCTACTGTAACCAAATGTCATCTGCGTGAGGTCGTTCGTTCCGAAAGAGAAGAACTCAGCCTGCTCTGCTATCTGTCAACGGAACAATGTCAAGTTATGGACTTGAAGTAACAGGGACACATGTATACTGCCTTGATAATTCGGATAAACTATTCCTTTGCACTTGGAGTTCTGATAACCAATACATGTACTATCCGGTTTACATGCTGAACGACAATAGCCAAATTTTATGATTTTACGGAAAGAACAGAGCTATCATAAGCTTTTTACCTCATCTGCCACTAGAGCTGCCCTAGGAATTTCAATCATAGTCCCAACTTTGTACTCGATTGTTTTCCCCATGTTGGTGAAAACACTGTTAGCAATTTGGCGGATAAGAGCCACTTGATGTCCCAATTCCTGGCAAAACCATATGTCAATTGTCAGAAGGAAAAATCAAGTGCTGAATCAAACTTGCAATAATAAAATCAAGTGTGGTTTGAAGAGAAATGAAATGGTCAGGTTTCCATAAATAGGTGTTGTATACTTGTATCCCATCAAATAGATTATGTCATTTTTCAACTGCAACAACTGTGAAGGTACACTTTATACCAGCCAAATAATGTATGCATGAAGAAAGACATGCCTGAGGTGTTCCAACAAGAGGAACCATTATCTCTGGAAATACTTGAATGCCCTGGTTGGTCATGGCTATAGCAGCTTCAAAGATGGCCCGGGCTTGCATTTCTGTTAATTCAGGATATGATATACCAAGCCTGAAATATTAGCATCACCAGCATTAGTAAAGGAAAGAAAACAGAATTGCGAATAAGACAGACTGCTATACAAGAACATAGAGGAAAACAGCCAAGTAAATGAACAGGAAAGGAAAACTTGATTCAACAGTGGTTGTGTTAAAAGTATGAAAAGTATTTATTCTGTTGATCCAATGATTATAATTTAATCTCAGCATAGCTAAACAAATAAAAAAACACCAACCTGCAACCACGGAAACCAAGCATTGGATTTACTTCTGAAAGTTTCTCCATTCTTGCAAGGACATCATCCTCAGCGGCTCCGGTTTCAGCACATAGCTCACGGACAATATCCTCGACATTCCCTTCTGGAAGGAACTCATGAAGTGGAGGGTCCAACAACCGAATAGTGACCGGGAGCCCTGAAATGCAAACAATGATGTTCAGATGGTTTTGTTTGACAAAATGTAGTTTGGATTCCCTTGCAACAAGTGCAGTTTATAGCTCGTGTCGTATGGATTGCCCATCGATGGAAAGTGTTTATGTGATATCAGTTTCTATGGAACATGTTATTACATATACCACTTTCTACAATAGATTGAAGAAGTCCTAGCAGAGTTCTATACTTAAGCTACACGATGCGTGCCAACCAATACTTTAAGGTTGGAAGCACAATTCTTATGAGGTCCTAATCTTGCAAGTTTATCTACTTTGTGTGTTCATGTTAACTTTCAATAGTGACTATTCGCTTATTTATGAATTTGAACTCTCTAGTACACCTGATCCATTAAGACAGAACATATATACAAATTCATGGAGATTTTCCACATACCATCCATAGCACGAAAAATGCCTTCAAAGTCGGACCTCTGATAAGGCAGAAGACGATCTAGTGCTTTCTGCCTCAGTTCAACAGTTGGAGCCATAATCATCTGCCTCACAGTCTTAATCCTCTCATCAGAAGCAAAGAACTACAAAAAATACAAAAGAGAACATTAGTTTTTTTTTCATTGTCTACAAGAGCAGACTTGTGTCCATAAAGTTCACTTTGAAAACTTGAACTACAGAAAATAATAATCCTAAAAAAATAAAACGAAAAAGAACAGTAACTAATAATAAGTTAACACCAACCATGTGTTCTGTCCGACAGAGTCCAATTCCTTCTGCCCCATTTTTCCTTGCTGCCAATGCATCCCCGGGGGTGTCTGCATTAGCCATAACCTAGAACACGCAACATATGCATAATAAGGATTTTTGTTCAAGCTTGTGTAATGCCTAGGCCTCACCCAGTTAACAAGACTGATGTCATATTTAGTTAAAGTCAACTTGAGGCATTTTTTGTTCTTATTTTAAGTTCTAGGAAGTTTACCTTGAGCTGCCTAACTTCATCAACCCAGGACATGAAAGTTTCCAAGTCAGCACTAAGGGCTGGTGGGGAAAGTGGCTGTTTGCCAAGGATTACTTCACCAGTTGATCCATTGAGTGATATCCAGTCACCTTCATAGAGCATCTTGTCTTCAATAGCTACCACCTATGCGTATAGACCATATACCAAAGTAAGCACCTCTATAATACAAATTGATGAACACAGATTTATCATACACTCATTATGAATTTTAAGGCTGGAACGAAGTGTTGCGTTTAACAATGTATTTCCTAGACATCTGTAGCAATAAGTTCAATCACCTTTTCAACTTCATTTACACGGATGCTTGAGCACCCTGACACACAGCATTTTCCCCAACCACGTGCTACAACGGCAGCATGAGAAGTCATACCACCTCTTGCTGTAAGAATTCCAGCGGCTGCATGCATGCCACCAACATCTTCTGGGCTGGTCTCTGTCCTCACCTTTACATTCAGAAAGTTCAAAAAATATCAGGATAACTCAAGAATAGGACAAGTCCAACCCAAAATGACAGAGAAAAATGAAGGACATCCTGCTATAAAAAGGAGGATGATAAGGACATGTACCGACCAGAATAGCAGATTTCCCTTGGGCATGCCATGCTTCAGCATCCTCGGCAGTAAATACAATTTGCCCCACAGCAGCCCCAGGTGATGCTGGTAAGCCTGTAGTAATAACTTTGCCTTTGTATGAAGCAGCCTCGGGGTTCGCAAACTGGTTGTCATAACATAAGGGTAATAAAACTGTGAATATATTGCAATTATCCAGTTGCAAATAAAATTCAAACGAGGGATGTCAATATAAGGGTTAAAATAAAGTTCCAGACACCAATACATCTGATTAAATTTGAACTTGTATAGTAAGAAAGCAAGACTCTATCTATATACATCAGATTTTAGTAGTATGTCAGAATCATAGGCCTATTGAATGAGTATACTATCTTCATTAATTACGAATGCATTCTCAGCATGCAAATGATGTGGTTTTTGTGTAAAATCATTAACTAAAGCAAATATATCCTGAAAGAGCAAATAATTTATTGGGACAACAGAGGCACTAACAAATTACATGCATGTATTTACATGTATCACTTCTATACACCATTTGGGCATATTTGATTATTTTATACCTGAGGATGAAGAAGCTGGTCCAGGTGACCTGGTTCTACCATCTTAATCGCTGTATTGCGATCTACAAGAGCCTCATTAACCATGTCTACAGCAATCTTCACAGCTCCTGCGCCAGTACGCTTTCCGGATCTGCATTGTAGCATCCAGAGCCTATTTTCTTGAACAGTAAACTCAATATCCTGAATTACACATGAAAAATGCAAGTTATTCGCCATTGGAAATAGTAGGGGTTCAGGTTAATCTTTTGACATATTAAGGCAGGATCATGACCAAAGAGCATTCATGTCATCTGGGCAATTGTAGAGAGCACTGTAATGGTGCTTGAAAATGATCACATAAACTAATTAGATAGCTAAGTTCTTCACAGTTTTTCAGAATAAGTTTTATATCACGCTATGGGTCAAACGCCATGTTGCATAAAACAGCAACACTGACAGGCCCCTCAGCAGAGCTTCCTGCAAGCAGTTGGATAAACTAACATACCATCATTTCCTTATAGTGGCTCTCCAGTATTTCACAGTTTTCAACAAGCTCTGCATAGGCCTCCGGCATGTGATCCCTCATGGCATCAAGATCCTCCGGGGTTCTGATTCCAGCAACCACATCCTCACCCTGCATAAGGCAAAAGAAAAACAGTTAAATTATGCATCAATGACAATGCAATATCCAGACTGTATTATCTTGATTGCATAATCTATTCTGATAAAAGTGGGCAACATACTGCTCTTTTGCTGTGCGCACATATGTAGAGCATGGCAGCCAGAATTCAGAAGCAACTAGGAGCGATCAGAACCGAGTCATACCTGAGCATTGACTAGGAACTCGCCATAAAGCTTCTTCTCCCCGGTGCTAGGGTTCCTAGTGAAGAGGACACCGGTGCCGGAGGTGTTCCCCATGTTGCCAAACACCATGGACTGCACGTTCACAGCGGTGCCCCTAAGTCCAGTGATCTGATTAATGCTTCTATACTTGTTCGCTCTCGGACTGTCCCACGAGTCGAACACGGCCAACACCGCTAACTGCAATTGCCTCTTGGGGTCTATGCCAAGGCAAGAAACAGCAAACATATACACATATCAACTGGGTGCCAAAAACACAATGCCAGTTTCAAAATATATAAATAAAAAGGTGAAATTCATGAATTCAACCTGAGGGAAATTGTTCTCCTTTGGCTTCAACGTAGACGTTCTTGTACTGATCCACTAGCTCCCTGAGGTCGTTGGCAGTGAGGTCGGTGTCGTTGTCCACCCCCTTGGATGCTTTCATGGCTTCGAGCTTCTCTTCGAAGAGTGCATGGGGAATGTCCATGACCTGGCAAGAGGAAATATCCTGCTAAGAAACAAGGATCCTGCTACTGCTAGTTGCTAGTACGAATTACTGTAAATAAAACGTCCACCAAGTTTTCGGTAGTACAAAAGAAACTGCTATTTAGTGAGGAACGCACATCCCAAAATGCAGTATTGAAAATCCGGTTGCCAGATTAACTGGACTGGATCCAGTTGACGTTCCTCCTTTTGTGGAACAATATACCAAGCAAACGAGTAAGAGGAATTTGATTAGCTCAGGTGTTCGCTGTCATAGACCCGCAGCCTTCTTGTGCTAAAACAAAATCTGTTGGATCCAAACGAGTAATGACTCGGTGTTTCCTCTTTTACCAGGGCGCCGCAATCGGAGCCGATCTAGCCGACGGGGTCGAGCTCCAGCCTCCATGACGGGCACAGCGGCGGGCGGGCGGTCTGGCCTCCAACCGCGCGGGCTCCGCCGCCGCCGCCGTCCTGCCGCGCTCACAAGTGAGCTGGTGAAGGAGAGTCTTTGGTCGGCACCGGAAACGCGGGTGGTTCGGCTCCGGGGACGGACCGGACCAGTACGACGTGCGACGGTGCGACGTGAGACAGAGGGAGGGCAGTGTAAGAATACACGCAACTTTTTTTTTCTTAAAAAACATATGGGTGTAATACACGTGATTGCACAAAGCTTGAGAATAATAACGTAGAATTATTGCAGTTGACGTGTCGAAACTTGAAAACTCATTTGAACTTGGTAATATCATGGAAAACAACACCAACTTTGAGGTCATGGGTGTATAATACACGTGATTCATTTATTTGAGGTCATGGAAACATCTACTCGCTCTGTAAACTAATATAAACTTGGTAATATCATTGGACTGCATTTTCACTCTAGAGCTAGTAGAAGACAACACCAGCTTGGCAGGTTTGTCGAAACCTACTATATGAATCAATGCTGCATATGTCATGGATCAATGAAGTTGGAGCTGAATTTTTTTGTCATGTTTTTCGTCACCCCGGACCGACTGTTTTAATTGTTTTGTTTTCTAAGAACAAGACAACTCTTTTCATGAAAACAGGCATTTTGTGCTACGGATGAATGTTTGTCTTATTGTTTTACCAAAGTTTGTCTTGTTGTTTTTTGTCTTATTTCAGAAGTAACCGTGTCAAAGTTTGTCCTCCTTTTATGTTTATCTTATTTTCAAAGTGGAGTGAAATAATAGTGTCAAACTGTAAGACAGAGGTCGCCTTCATCAGTCATTCCTTTTCTCCGAGAGAAACAGTTGCGGTCAAAATACGGCAGTGTTGCCGTGCAAACTGTTCTTGGGAATCGGATTAACTGTGCTGACAATAACAGCAAAACAATTGCTTCTGAAAGTGTTTGCGGTTTGCACATGCGGGTAGTATGTGCTGCGGCTCAGCTTTCTTCATGAAAAAATATATTTTTATTAACAAAAACTCCTCCTTCTAAAGCAACCAATTTCATATATATTTTTCTTCATGTTTTTATTAAGCTTCTGTGCGATTTGATCTCTTCTAAATTACTCCCGCTATAAACTAATAAGATATTTTAGATCACTACATACTTTATTATACTTATAAATAATAAAAACAATCATTGTCACGGGTTAACTCTACCACCGGCCGTGGCGGGCACCTAGAGATACCTTCGCAAGCATACAAGAACCCCAACGTAATCCTTGTTTTTTTTTTCGAAATGGCAGCTTACTGCATTCATTAAGAAGACAACGTAAACCTTGTCACCTTCATCATAATGCAACAGCAGCAGCCAACGTCTCGGCGACGCAACCCGCGCCAGACGCACGTCGCTCCCTCCCAAAGCAACGGTTGCTCGACGCACGCAAAATAACTACGACAAGCAAGCAAGCGATGGAGCGGCGCACATGCATGCATGATATACTAGTACGATCCATGGAGCTTAGCTTAGTTTAGTCAGAGCCAGGGTGCGGTATACTCACGACGTTGCCGAACATGTCGAGGAAGCGGCGGTACGAGTCGTAGGCGAAGCGGTCGCCGCTCTTGGCCGCCAGCCCGGCGGCCACCTCGTCGTTGAGCCCCAGGTTGAGCACCGTGTCCATCATCCCGGGCATGGACACCGCGGCGCCGGAGCGGACGGAGAGGAGCAGCGGCCGCGCGGGGTCGCCGAGGCGCGCGCCCATGTACTCCTCCACCCAGCGCAGGCCCTCCAGGGTCTCCTCCCACAGCCCCGGCGGCAGCGCCCTCCCCGCCGCCTGGTACTGCTCGCACGCCTCCGTCGACACCGTGAACCCCGGCGGCACCGACAGCCCGATGCTCGCCATCTCCGCCAAGTTGGCGCCCTTCCCGCCCAGCTGCATGCACGTATCATCGTCCACGATCCAGTCATCGTAATCAGCATATATAGTGAAAATACATGAACTGAGGCTGATAGATCTAACGAATAATTAACGATTACGTACCAGGTCCTTCATGGCCTTGTTGCCCTCGCTCTTGCCCTTGCCGAAGTGGAACACCCTCTGCACGCGCGCGCATTGAGCAGGAGCCATTAGTGCAACGCAATGCTACTGGCCACACCGGCCAGTCACGACGAACAGTAGTGGTACAACTCGATAGTTGCTGATGAATGAGCTTGTTGGATGCTCATGGAGTGAGAGCCGGGTTCTATTTATAGCAGGGGGAGGGCGCGGAGGCCTTGGCCACGTAGAAATGGCGTGGCACCCCGGTGAGACCCACCGTGAGACGTCACCGCACGATCGTCGCATGCGGAGGACGGACCAGCCCGGGGGAGGGGCCGGGTGGGCGTGTGCTCGTCCGGTGAGCCCCCTGCCAAGTGGCGTAAGCATCTCCGACGCAGAACCCATCGTCGGCACACGTTTGAACTGTGTTGTCTGGACCATGGAAGTCATCAAGCACGGACCTGTATCAGTCTGTAGGACGGTCCGGACGAACTTTCTATCGTAAACCAGAGACAAACGTGGAGACTTTACAGGCGTCCGGATCGCTGTCACGTCCGCGTCTGTCGTAGAGTAGTGTAGTGTATCTATGTCGCAGGAATGGAGCTCCACGCGGCCGGACATGCATATAGTTTTAGCTATTTTAGTTAAAATATGTCCAAAATGTAATGAATTTCGTTCAGTCTATATGAAATCTGTTGTATTCGATAAATCTGTTGTATTTACATGAATTTCATCCGGTTTGTTAAAAAAATATTTGAAATGTATGCAAGTAGCGTTGGATGAGGTCTCCTGCATCCGTGTCCCCCCTGTCCACTGACAGATGCGGGAGGAAATTTACCGGTTGGCGTTGGAGATGCCATAATGCGTGAAAACCAACTATTAGGGTGTTGGGGAACGTAGTATTTAAAAAAAAATCTATGATCACGCAAGATCTATCTAGGAGAAGCATAGCAACGAGCGAGGAGAGTGTGTCCACGTACCCTCGTAGACCAAAAGCGGAAGCGTTTAGTAACGCGGTTGATGTAGCCGAACGTCTTCACGATACAACCGATCCAATCACCGAACGTACGGCACCTCCGCGCTCAGCACACGTTCAGCTCGATGACCTCCCATGAACTCTTGATCCAGTTGAGGTCGAGGGAGAGTTCCGTCAGCACGACGGCGTGGTGACGGTGATGATGAAGTTACTGGCGCAGTGCTTCGCCTAAGCACTACGACGATATGACCGAGGTGTGTAACTGTGGAGGGGGGCACCGCACACGGCTAAGAAATCAACTTATGTCTCTATGGGGTGCCCCCTGGCCACGTATATAAAGGGGGAGAGGAGGAGAGGCTCGGCCCTCCTATGGCGCGCCCAAGGGTGGAGTCCTATTCCTACTAGGAGTAGGATTCCTCTTTTCCTAGTAGGAGTAGGAAAAGAAGGAAGGGGGGAGAGAAGAGAAGGAAGGAGGGGCGCCGCCCCTCCCCCTAGTACAATTCGGACTAGGCCATGGGGGGCCTACTCTAGGCTGCCTCTCTCTCCCCTAAAGCCCAATAAGACCCATTGACTTTCGGGGGGGGGGGGTTCCGGTAACCTCCCGGTACTCCGGTATTTATCCGGTGACCCCCGGAACCCTTCCGGTGACCCCCGGAACCCTTCCGGTGTCCGAATATAACCTTCCAATATATCAATCTTTATGTCTCGGCCATTTCGAGACTCCTCGTCATGTCCATTATCACATCCGGGACTCCGAACTACCTTCGGTACATAACAACTCATAAACTCATAATACCGAGATTGTCATCGAACGTTAAGCGTGCGGACCCTACGGGTTCGAGAACTATGTAGACATGACCGAGACTCGTCTCCGGTCAATAACCAATAGCGGAACCTGGATGCTCATATTGGTTCCTACATATTCTACGAAGATCTTTATCGGTCAACCTGCATAACAACAACGTTGTTCCCTTTGTCATCGGTATGTTACTTGCCCGAGATTCGATCGTCGGTATCATCATACCTAGTTCAATCTCGTTACTAGTGAAAGTGCAATCATGCCCTTAATCATATTTTGATGATTGATGACAACATGCATATATGGGACTAATCATGTTTATCAAGTATATCTCAAGATTATGTTTCAAGTGCGTGTGTGGATCATGTATACAGACAAATCTATATCACTCAAGAGCGGATATACAAGATAGTAGCTTTTGTCTTGACTTTCAGTTGTTTTTTAGTATAGGGATCCCGCACTATTAAGAGGGGATCGTTGGATATCGTGAAAGACTTGCTCGAAACCCACAAAGTATCCTCTCACATCATCTCTACTCTATCCGTAACAATTCTAATATTATGTGCACTTAGAGTTGTGTGAAATTAAGCCTCATGCTCTGTTTTCACCGGACATCCGGCACTCTACGGACGTCCGGACCTTCACAGTCTACCGGACGCCCGGCAGTCTCCGGATGTCCGGTATTTCACAACAGAAGCTAAATAACGGTTTTCCGTTCTCCACCGAACGACCGACACACTCCGGACGTCCGGTCCCTCAACGCCCACCGAACGTCTGGCACACTCCGGATGTCCGGTACACCTTCACAGAACGAAAATAGCGGATTTCCAAAACCCTCTGGACGTCTGGTCATCGGACGACCGACACACCCCGGACGTCCGACGACTGTGTATGTAGAGTACTACGTGGCCCTGTCTGGTGAATCTCCAGGCTCTGGACGACCGACCTTCTGCGGACATCCGGTGCTACCTGTGCCACCGGACGTGTGGTGTTGTCCGGACGTCTGACACTGACAGTGTGTTTTCTGTCACAACGGTCTGTTCTATACTATGACTATATATAGTCTTCTTCTTCCACAAGATATGGTTGACCATTCACTTTCAGCTTACTCTAGCACACATTTACACTCTCTCTCACTCTCATACACCAAATCTTAGATCCTAAAATGATTTGAAGGAATTTGTGAGAAGTTGTCCAATCAAGTGATAGATCCACTCATTCCCCTTCTTTGCACCAACGGAATTTGTGATTTGAGCAAGTCTTGAGCTTTTCCCATCGTTCTTATTACTCTTGGAGGTTGGAGACTCCTAGGCGGAGGAGTCTTTCGGAGAGGAATCAAACATTGTGATTACCCCCCGGAAAGTTTGTGAGGGTTTGGAGGCCACCTAAAGGCTTACCACTAGTGGTTGGGAATCGACTTCGTGGTGATATCTCAAAGAGAGAATAGGGTGAGCCTTCGTGGCGTTGGTGTGCCTTCGTGGTAACTCCCACCTCTCTAAACGGTGACGTAGCTTCCCTCCAAGGAAGTGAACATCGGCATACATCCTCGTCTCTCGAAGTTTCGGTTATTCCTAACCCTAACTTTCTACTTGTGGTTACTTGTCTCTAAGTTCTTACTTGTATCTTATTGTTTTACCTTACTTACATACTTGCGTTGCTTGCTTAGCTTGTTTAGCATCTTACTTACAATTGTTAGGCTCGATTTCATATTCCGCATTATTGCCTAAAATTGTTAAGTAACAATTAAAATTAGCAATTGTACCTATCCACCCCCCTCTAGGTCCATCTCGATCCTTTCAATTGGTATCAGAGCCTCGTGCTCTATTCTTGTGGCTTAACCGCCCTAGAGCGAGATGAACCCCGATGGGACTCCCCTTGTTGTAGATCCGAAAGACCAGGTCTCGACTTCTTCGGAAGTAAAGGCCTTCACCTCTGAGGATCTAGAACGGGCCCTTGCTAAGCAAAAGGAGGAGCATGATGCTTCTCTTGAGGCCTTGGTCAAAATGAGGTTAGCCGCACTAACCACAAATCCCACGCTACTCCCAAGTTCGGGTGGTGTGGCTTCGAGGCAAACTGCGCCTATTCCTTGTCTTGACCAATAACCTCCTAACAGTGGCCACTCTAGTGTTCCATGGCTCTATGCACAACCTAAAGATGAAAAACCAAATTATAGGCATGGGGGTGAACCTCCCGTGCTTGATAAAAAAGCTGATTTTTCTATGTGGAGAGTCGCTATGCAGGATCATCTTAGGTACGCAAATGATGAGATGTTGGACATCTTGGAGGATGGCTACATCCCTGTTGATCCAAAGAACCTCACTCCAAGAGAAATATATAACAGGCATCTCAACGACACCGCAACCATGTTGTTAAGGAAAGGAATAAGTGAAAAGCAGGAGACCTTTCATACACATCACCAGTGCCAAGGATTTATGTGATAGCATTGTGAGATTCAGAACCGGCACCTCCACTCTCCAGCTTGTGCAATATGAGATTGCCAAAGGTCAATTGCAAAACTTCTATATGGAGAAAAATGAAACTCCCAACCAGCTCCATGAGCGTCTGATGACTCTTACCTCTGACATTGAGTCCTGTGATTGTGACAAGACACAAGATGGATTCAACTTGACGAAGCGGTTCCTTGTGGACAAGTTGCTACATGCTCTTGCTCCGTATCATCATCAAATGGTGTGGGACATAAAGCAACACCATGGATTCAAGGAAATGACTCCAGATGACATCATATCCACCTTTCAACTATCTGAAGAATCCAAGGCAAATGCTACAAGGCATCTTGCTATGCATGGAAATTCAACTCCCGTGACCAACTTAGCCTTGAAGGCTAAACAAGTATGTGAAGAAGAAGAAAGTGAGGAAGAAGATGATGAATAAGGTGATGAGAGTGACTCGGATGAGGGACCCTCATATGAAGACATTGCTCTCTTTGTGGAGAAGTTTAGCGCGGGAAAATTCAAAGGAAGATTTCAAAAGAAGAAGGTCCGAAGTTGCTACAACTGTGATGGGACAAATCACTTCTCCAATGAGTGCCCATATGAGAAGAGAGAAGATAAGCCAAGATTTCCCAAGAACTTTGTAAAGAAGAAACTGCCAAACCCTGTGAACTCCAAGCTTAAGAACAAAGATGGAAGGGCCATGATTGCCCAAGAAGATTCCGATCCCGATGATGTCGGAGGTGTTGCCGGTGTAGCTCAAGATCCTCAAAACACCTTGAGACTAGTCAACAAAAGTGGTGAGGTTGTCACCTACAACTACATGAAAGACTACATGGGCAACGCTCACAAGTGTTTGATGGCCAAAGCCGTCGTTGCGGACCATGAGCAACAAACCTCCTCAGACAAGGTTAAGGTAACCTCTCGTTCGGATCCTCCTCTTTTCACTCTGCCTACTCCTAGTGATGAATATCTTGATGCAGAGGATAATCATGATGATAATGATGAGAATGATCCTATGTATGCTAAACTGGAAAATTTTATGTGTTCCCTCAAAGGAAAGAAGCTCACTATGTTTCGTATGCTTATGGAGATGGTGAGTAAGCACACTGTCACCATTAAGGAACTCGAAACCCTCGTTACCGAGGAAAAAGAAAAATATGAAATCCTTGAGCGGAAAGTCCTATATGAGGAAGCAAAAAATGATGAACTATGCATAAAAATTGGTACAAACCTTGATCAACATGCCAAGAAACTTGCCTCCTTTGAAAAGATTGAGAGCTCTTTCAAGGAGTTGATGGATGATAAGAGCAAAATTGTGAGGTCTCATGCTACTCTCTCTAAGGATTATGAGCTTCTATCAGTGTCTCTTAAGACTAAGGAAGAGGAGCTCACCCTCCTTACAAAGAGCTTTGAGACACTCAAACTTACTTATCTCGAAACTCTGGCCAAGGTTTACTCCTCTCCTATTATAAATGTTAATGCCCTTACTACTAACGCAAGTGGTGATCTAGCATCTATTCTTGAGGAGAATAGATTTCTAAAAGCACAACTTGAGAAAGGACTCATGACATGTGCTCAAGGACAAAAGAACCTTAATGAAGTTTTGAGCCGACACAATGAAGTCTTCGCCAAGGAAGGACTTGGGTACGACCCAAGCACAAGCAAGAAGAAAACGGACACTCAAAAGTGTACCACTCCTCTCAAGGAGACATTTGTATGCGAAGGGAACAAGGAGAAAGGGAAAAGTCAAGGCAACAAGGTTGTGAGTTGAAAGGCCACTAGGGGCATACCCACTCTCATCAAGCCTATGGGTTTCATGCCTCCATCCTATGTGCTTCGTAAGACAAAGGATGGAGAAGTTTATGCTAAATTTGTTGGTCCTCATAATGCATTCCGTTTCTTTGCTATTTGGGTTCCTAAGACCCTTGTGACTAATGTGAGAGGTCCCATTGCAAAATGGGTGCCTCTAACCAAGTAGTGAATTATGTGTAGGTTGCCTTCTCCGGTGGAGTCAAATGGGTGATCGATAGTGGATGCACAAACCATATGACCGGAGACATCAAATTGCTCTACGATTTCATGGAAGCCATTCAACCATTTATGAGCATTGTGTTTGGTGGAGGAACAAAGGGACATGTACTTGGATTGGGTAAGGTGGCTATCACGAATGACATGTCACTTGTAAATGTCCTGCTTGTCCAATCCCTTAAATATCATTTGCTTTCCGTTCATCAATTGGCTTCTGTTGGTTATGATACACTATTTGGACTAACGGATGTGAAAGTATTTAAGAGAGATACTCTTGAAGTGGCCTTTGTTGGAAAGTTGGATGGCAACCTTTACACAGTTGACTTCTCGAAAGAGAGTACATTCCATGCAACTTGTCTAATGGCCAAAGCCGACAAGGGGTGGCTATGGCATCACCGGCTAGCCCATGTCGGCATGAGAAATCTCCAAGATCTCTTAAAGGTAAATCACATCCTTGGACTAACAAATGTTTCTTTTGAGAAAGATCGTGTGTGTAGTGCATGCATAGCTAGGAAGCAACATCAATCAAAGCACCCACCCAAGAATATTGTATCTACGTCAAGGCCATTGGAGCTCCTTCATGTGGACCTCTTTGGGCCTCCTTCATGGGATAGTCTTGGTGGGAAAAAGTATGGTCTAGTCATTGTTGATGATTATTCAAGATACACTTGGGTTTTCTTTCTCAAGTCTAAAGATGAGAAGAAGATCACCTTCATTGATTTTGCCAAGCAAGCTCAACGCAAGTTTGACAAAGAAATAGTGGCAATAAGAAGTGACAATGGCTCCGAGTTCAAGAACTACACCCTGGAAGAGTTTCTCAGTGATGAGGGGATTGAGCATCAATACTCCGCCCCCTATACTCCTCAAAAAAATGGTGTAGCCGAAAGAAAGAACCATACTCTTGTGGAGATGGCAAGGTCCATGTTAGATGAGTACAAGTCACCATATAGCTTTTGGGCCGAGGCCGTCAACACTCCATATCATGCCTCAAACCGTCTCTTCCTCCACACAATCTTGGAAAAGACCCCTTATGAGCTCCTAACCAGAAACAAACCAAATGTCAAGTACTTTCGTGTATTCGGGTGTAAGTGCTTCATACTCAACAAGAAAGAACGGTTAGGAAAATTTCAATCCAAAACTACTGAGGGTATATTTGTTGGTTATGGATCAAACTCCCATGCCTATAGGGTTTACAACAAATCCAATGGATGTGTTGTAGAAACTTGTGACGTGGTGTTTGATGAATTTAATGTCTCCCATGGGGAGAAAGTTGATCTAAGTGATGTAGGTGATGAAGACTCTTCTCAAGATATCTTGAATATGGGTGTTGGTGCTCTTCTTTCGATGGAACAAGAACCCCATGATGGTATGGAAGACGATGCACGATTCCCTATATATCCAACCATTAAAACACCCATGCCACCACAAGATCCAAATGCTCAACCGATGCCTACAGTTCACATACAGGATGAAGATCAAGTTCTTCACCAAGAACAAGAGCAAGAAAGTGCAATTATTAATGATGAACCTCAACAAATGCAACATGAAGAAGAAGATCTTCCACCACACATAAATGATCCATATGTTGAGGATATAGATGATGGACATGAAGTTGAACCTCGTGAAACACTCACCTCCATCATGCCTCGAGTGGTCGGTCGTGTTGATGTTGACAAAATTCTCACCGGCATATCCGAAGATAGAGTCACTCGTAAACATTTGACAAACTTTTGTGCTCACTTCTTGTTTGTGTCTAGTATTGAGCCTGTCAAGGTACAAGACACATTGATGGACAACGATTGGCTCGTTGCTATGCAAGAAGAGTTGAACAGTTTTGAACGCAACCAAGTATGGTCTCTGGTGGAGAGACCAACTACGGAACACAATGTCATTGGAACAAAATGGATTTTCAAGAACAAGCAAGATGAGAATGGTGTAATCATCCGAAACAAGGCAAGGTTAGTGGCACAAGGGTACTCACAAGTTGAAGGTTTGGACTTTGGTGAGACCTTTGCTCCCGTTGCCCGTCTCAAATCTATTCGCATCTTACTTGCTTATGATGCTTTCAATGGTTTTACATTACATCAAATGGATGTGGAGAGTGCTTTCCTTAATGGTCCTCTACAAGAAGAAGTATATGTATCACAACCACTTGGGTTCATTGATCCCGATCACAAAGACTATGTGTATAAACTTCATAAGGCTTTGTATGGCCTCAAACAAGCACCCCGTGCTTGGTATGATCATCTTAAGATGTTTTTACTCGATGATGGCTTTGTGAGAGGGGTGATCGATCCCACTCTTTTTACTAACAGACACAAGGGTGATTTGATGTTATGCCAAATCTATGTACATGATATAATATTTGGTTCTCCTAACATTCATTTATGCAAGAAGTTTGCGGCTTCAATGACCAAGAATTTTGAAATGTCACTCAATGCGGATCTGAAATTCTTCCTTGGATTTCAAATTCAACAATTTCAAGAAGGAATTTTCTTGTCTCAAGCAAAATACCTCAAGGATATCCTAGCAAAGTTTGGCATGTCTGATGCTAGTCCATGTAAGACACCCATGCCAACCAAAAATTTCCTCACTAAAGACACAAATGGTATTCCTTTTGACCCATCTATTTACCGCTCTATGATTGGTTCATTGCTTTATCTTTGTGCATATAGACCAGACATCATGTTTAGTGTATGCATGTGTGCTAGATTTCAAGCTTCCCCTAGGGAAAGCCATCATAAGGCGGTTAAGCATATTCTCAGATACCTTGTTCACACCCCAAAGTTGGGTCTATGGTACCCCAAGGATGCTAAGTTTGATCTCATTGGGTACACGAATGCGGATTGGGTTGGTGACAAAGTGGATCATAAGTCTACCTCCGGTGCATGCCAATTTCTTGGACGCTCCTTGGTCAGTTGGTCCTCGAAGAAACAAAATTGTATTGCCCTCTTCACTGCCGAAGCCGAATACATTGCAGCCGCCAGTTGTGGCACTCAATTACTATGGATGAGGCAAACTTTGAAGGATTACGGTATCACCTATAGACATGTGCCTCTTCTATGTGATAATGAAAGTGCCATTAACATTGTTGAGAATCCTAAAGATCATCTTCGCACCAAGCACATTGACATTAGGTATCATTTCTTGAGGGATCATGTGGAAAAGGGTGACATTGATATTGGCCATATTGGTACAGATATGCAACTGGCAGACATTTTTACCAAGCCATTGGATGAAGCTAGGTTTTGTCGACTTAGGCGTGAACTTGGTATCTTGGAGCTTGAAAATATTATGTGAAATCTAGTACCTATTCACGCATAAACTTAATATCTCGTCTTAATGTAGGAATATATTTAGGGGGAGACACTCAACTCATGAGTACTCTCAACCCTATGCAATGCATAGAAAGAACAATCACTCTCAAAGCTTACTAGGTCATTATAACTACGGTGCTTTAATATGATGGAGTAGTGATTATGCACCCAAAGTCAAAATTCTTGTGGTATCATATCACATATACTCAAACATGGTGGCATCAGCCACCGCTCGTAGAGTAAGAATAGTAACCAAGCAAGTTGTCTCATATGGTCAGATATTCATGCAAGTATCATCATCTCACTACCATTGCCATCTGCCAAAAATGCCTAAGCCCAAAATCCTGAGAGCCTCCGGTCGTCCGGTACTTTCCGGACGTCCGGTGTTCCGAGCGCTTCCGGTCGTCCAGTACGATCCGGACGTCCGTAAAATCCCTTCTGTCAGCCTCATGCCGGACGTCCGGTATGATCGGACTTCCGCTAATTTTTATAGGACTGGACGTCCGGAAATCACCGGACTTCCGGACTATATCTGACCCATGTATATAGGGCGAGGTGCGTGTAGGGCAGTTTACCCTAACACTCGCCCTCTCCATCCCGCCGACACGCCCCCATCGCCTCTCCTCCGTGCGGTTGCACATCGGCCGCCTTCTCCGTCCGGCTGTAGATCGGCCGCCGGCGGGCCCCTCGCCCTTGTACCTTTGGGGCCACCCCCGTGGGCCGCTCCGTCCCCGGTCAATCTCCGGCGCCTCCTCTCTGCATCTCGTTCGTCCACTCCAAGGTAGCCCCTTGTTATTCTCCTCCTCTCATCCCTTGGGCCTGCCCTCGATCTATGAGAGTAGGTTGTTGATTTTGGGTGTTCTTCCTTCTTCTAGATCGGGATGCCGAAGATCAAGCACTCCACACGCAAGGAGGCTACAAGTGGGGTCTCTCGCCCGTCTCGCCGTGGCGGCTCCGATGACTCCCAAGAACGTGCTCGTCCTCGAAAGCGTGCTGCTCAGCCTAGCAGCCCCACTAGCGACTCCTCACCGGAGGAACCCGACTATAAGGATGAACTAGAAGCTATGGAGCGGGAGGAATATGTTGCCTCTCACACAGTTGCACCCAAGCCGGGGACTCGGAGGCCCACTTTTAAGCCTCCTCCTCCTCCGGTGCAACCACAAGGTGATGCCCGTCACATCTCCCTTGAACCTCCTCTCCCTCAAGGTCGCAAAGTTAAACGGTTCAATGCCATTCCCATCGCGTCATATCTTAAGCTTCGTCGTGATGTTGACCAATTTTGGTTGCTAGCGACTCCACGAATGATCGTTTTCGCGCAAACGTCCAGGCAGACATTTTTACCACTGTCATTCTTCCTAAGGGTCTGTCTTTACATTTGTGCATCAACCTTGAGCATATTCGTTCTCATCCGGCGAAGTATCCGAGAGCTATTGAGCTCATTGAGACATCTGGTCTTGCTGCCCCTTTTTCATTTCAGCATGATTTTAACCATGCTGCCATTCATCAATTCTATGCCACATGTTACTTTCACCCCAATAACACCGTCACTTGGATGACCTCCGACGTCGTGCTTACAGCTTCTTCTTCACAATTTGTCACCGCTCTTGGTTTTCCTGATAGTGAGTTCAAAATACATAAGGATGACCCCAACCATAAGCCCAAGGGCATTGATGCTTGCATGGATCTCCTCAAACCCATCCTTGAGATGACTGATGAGGAGAAATAGAAGGATCTAAACCAAGTTCCAATTTGGCGCTCTCCTTTCTACATCATTTTTCAGTGTGTCATATGCACCGTCTACCCTAAGATGGGAGACAAGGGGTCGTGCAATAGCTATTGCATCGATCTCATGCATCGTCTCTATACGGCGCCCAAAGGGAAGATAAATGTTCCTCATTTTTTGTGGCATGAGATCCGTCTCGCTTCTTTTCAATTCAAGCGGGCCTTTCCTCATGCTCCCTTTCTTCAGGCATTTATTGAGAGTGTGGCTCCGTTTCCCATTGTCCACACTCACTTGCATGAGGAGTGGGTTATTCCATCCCACATGGCGGATGAGTGGGTCAAGCTCTCTTCTTCCTCTACTCATCCTCGCTGAGTTGCTGCTCGTGTTCCTCCCACTGCTCCTTCTGGATCTGCATCTCTTGGACGCATTGCTCATTTTCTTGGGAAAGCTCATTCTGCCATGATGAAGGCTATTACCTTTCAGTCCTCCCAGAATCACGATTTGTCACTCGCATGGTCACTTCCAAGAATGCTCTGAAGGCTCGTCTGAGAGACTCCGGAGTATTTGATGTGAGTGATGATGAACGTCTTCTTGATAATCCACCTTCTGACTTTGGTTTTCCCTCGGGTCCGCAGTGGTCTGATTTCCTTGACGAGGCTGGTGGCAGTGGTGCTCACGATGATGATGATGATGATGATGTGTTATGATGATCTGACACCTTTTGGGTAGTAGCTGCCAAGGGGGAGTAGGCACTTATCTATTATGTAATGCTATTATGTAATGCTGTGAGATTTGTATCGAACCTATGATGTGCTATAAGTTGAACCTTTATCTATTATGTAATGCACCTATCTATCTATGGAAATATTGAGTTATCATGTGTATGAGATTGGGTTATGATATCTTGTGTATGAGATTGTTATGATATCATATTGAGGGGGAGCTCCCCTATTCATGTTTATTATTGTTCACGCACTTATTTAGGGGGAGCTCCACAACATCATTTCGATATTTAACAATTTTTACTACATTTTTTGAGAAGTGCATGCATGTTGTCATCAACTACCAAAAAGGGGGAGATTGGAAGTGCAATCATGCCCTTAATCATATTTTGATGATTGATGACAACATGCATATATGGGACTAATCATGTTTATCAAGTATACCTCAGGATTATGTTTCAAGGGCGTGTGTGGATCATGTATACAGACAAATCTATATCACTCAAGAGCGGATATACAAGATAATAGCTTTTGGCTTGACTTTCAGTTGTTTTTTAGTATAGGGATCCCGCACTATTAAGAGGGGATCGTTGGATATCGTGAAAGACTTGCTCGAAACCCACAAAGTATCCTCTCACATCATCTCTACTCTATCTGTAACAATTCTAATATTATGTGCACTTAGAGTTGTGTGAAACTAAGCCTTGTGCTCTGTTTTCACCGGACGTCCGACACTCTACGGACGTCCGGACCTTCACAGTCTACCGGACGTTCGGCAGTCTCCGGATGTCCGGTATTTCACAACAGAAGCTAAATAGCGGTTTTCCGTTCTCCACCGGACGACCGGTCACCGGACGACCGACACACTCCGGACGCCCGGTCCCTCTGCGCCTACCGGACGTTTGGCACACTCCAGATGTCTGGTACACCTTCACAGAATGAAAATAGCGGATTTCCAAAACCCTCCGGACGTCCGGTCACCGGACGACCGACACACCCCGGACGTTCGACGACTGTGTATGTAGAGTACTATGTGGCCCTGTCTGGTGAATCTCTAGGCTCCAGACGACCGACCTTCTGTGGACGTCCGGTGCTACCTGTGCCACCGGACGTCCGATGTTGTCCGGACGTCCGACACTGACAGTGCGTTTTATATCACAACGGTCTGTTCTATACTATGACTATATATAGTCTTCTTCTTCCACAAGATATGGTTGACCATTCACTTTGAGCTTACTCTAGCATACATTTACACTCTCTCTCACTCTCATACACCAAGTCTTAGATCCTAAAAGGATTTGAAGGCATTTGTGAGAAGTTGTCCAATCAAGTGATAGATCCACTACTTCCCCTTCTTTGCACCAACGGAATTTGTGATTTGAGCAAGTCTTGAGCTTTTCCCATCGTTCTTGTTACTCTTGGTGGTTGGAGACTCCTAGGCGGTAGGAGTCTTTCGGAGAGGAATCAAACATTGTGATTACCCCCCGGAAAGTTTGTGAGGGTTTGGAGGCCACCTAAAGGCTTACCACTAGTGGTTGGGAATCTCCTTCGTGGTGATATCTCAAAGAGAGAATAGGGTGAGCCTTCGTGGCATTGGTGTGCCTTTGTGGTAACTCCCACCTCTCTAAACGGTGACGTAGCTTCCCTCCAAAGAAGTGAACATCAGCATACATCCTCGTCTCTCGAAGTTTCGGTTATTCCTAACCCTAACTTTCTACTTGTGGTTACTTGTCTCTAAGTTCTTACTTGTATCTTATTGTGTTACCTACATACTTGAGTTGCTTGCTTAGCTTGTTTAGCATCTTACTTACAATTGTTAGGCTCAATTTCATATTCCGCATTATTGCCTAAAATTGTTAAGTAACAATTAAAATTAGTGATTGTACCTATTCACCCCCCTCTAGGTCCATCTCGATCCTTTCAGCCGGCAAGTCTCTTTACTCGTTCCGTAATACATCATCTCGTGACTAACTCATTAGTCGTTTGCTTGCAAGGCTTATTACGATGTGTAATACCGAGAGGGCCCAGAGATACCTCTCCGACACTCAGAGTGACAAATCCTATTCTCGATCGATGCCAACACCACAAACACTTTCGGAGACACCTGTAGAGCATCTTTATAATCACCCAGTTACGTTGTGACGTTTGATAGCACACAAGGTTTTCCTCTGGTATTCGGGAGTTGCATAATCTCATAGTCATAGGAACATTTATAAGTCATGAAGAAAGCAATAGCAGTAAAATTAAACGATCATAGTGCTAAGCTAATGGATGGGTCTTGTCCATCACATCATACTCCTAATGATGCAATCTAATTGATCAAATGACAACACATGTCTATGGTTAGGAAACATAACCATCTTTGGTTAACGAGCTAGTCTAGTAGAGGCATACTAGGGACACTCTGTTTTGTCTATGTATTCACACATGTATCAAGTTTCTGGTCAATACAATTCTAGCATGAATAAAAGACATCTATCATGATATATAAGGAAATATAAATAACAACTTTATTATTGCCTCTAGGGAATATTTCCTTCACAGGGTGCCATGTATATGTAGCTATATCCTACCTTTTTCTATTTGCCATCACAAAGTATGGTTGTTTGTTTGTTATTATTTGAGTTCTGTTAGCTTGACGTGTTTTTTGTGTTGCTGATGTACGTACGTAAGTTTATCTTTGATGCAAATGGAAAAGGCATGAAAAAAATCGGTCGGTGGAACCTGTCTCACGTAAGAGTACGTGTAAGGTCGGTCCGGGCCGCTTCATCCCACGATGCCGCCGAATCAAGATAAGACTAGTAACGGCAAGAGAATTGACATGATCTACGCCCACAACTACTTTGTGTTCTACTCGTGCAAGATACTACGCATAGACCTAGCTCATGATGCCACTGTTGGGGATCGTAGCAGAAAATCAAAATTTTTCCTACGCATCACCAAGATCTATCTATGGAGTAATCTAGCAACGAGGGGAAGGTGAGTGCATCTACATACCCTTGTAGATCGCGATGCGGAAGCGTTGCAAGAACGCGGATGAAGGAGTCGTACTCGCTGCGATTTAGATCACGGTTGATTCCGATCTAAGCGCCGAACAACGGCGCCTCCGCGTTCAACACACGTGCAGCCCGGTGACGTCTCCCACGCCTTGATCCAGCAAGGAGAGAGGGAGAGGTTGGGGAAGACTCCATCCAACAGCAACACGACGGCGTGGTGGTGGTGGAGGAGCGCGGGACTCCAGCAGGGCTTCGCCAAGCACTGCAAGAGACGAGGAGGGAGAGAGGTAGGGCTGCGCCATGCGACAGAGGTCAAAACGTGTTATGGGCAGCCCAAAACTTCACATATATATAGGGGGAAGGGGGGGGGGGCTGCGCCCCCTTTAGGGTTTCCCACCCCTAGGGGTGCGGCCAGCCCTAGATCCCATCTAGGGGGGCGGCCAAGGGGGAGAGAGGGGGAGGCGCACCACTATGTGGGCCTTAGGCCCATCTGAGCCTAGGGTTTCTCCCCCTTTACTTCTCTCTTTGCCTTGGGCCTGGTTAGGGGGGCGCACCAGCCCACCTGGGGCTGGTTCCCTCCCACACTTGGCCCACGCAGCCTTCTGGGGCCGGTGGCCCCACCCGATGGACCCCCGGGACCCTCCCGGTGGTCCCGGTACGCTACCGATAGCGCCCGAAACTTTTCCGGTGACCAAAACAGGACTTCCCATATATGAATCTTTACCTCCGGACCATTCCGGAACTCCTCATGACGTCCGGGATCTCATCCGGGACTCCGAACAACATTCGGTAACCGCGTACATACTTTCCCTATAACCCTAGTGTCATCGAACCTTAAGTGTGTAGACCCTACGGGCTCGGGAACCATGTAGACATGACCGAGACAACTCTCCGGCCAATAACCAACAGCGGGATCTGGATACCCATGTTGGCTCCCACATGTTCCACGATGATCTCATCGGATGAACCACGATGTCAAGGATTCAATCAATCCCGTATACGATTCCCTTTGTCGATCGGTATAGCACTTGCCCGAGATTCGATCGTCGGTATACCGATACCTTGCTCAATCTCGTTACCGGCAAGTCTCTTTACTCGTTCCGTAACACATCATCCCGTGATCAACTCCTTGATCACATATTGTGCACATTATGATGATGTCCTACCGAGTGGGCCCAGAGATACCTCTCCGTCATACGGAGTGACAAATCCCAGTCTCGATTCATGCCAACCCAACAGACACTTTCGGAGATACCTGTTGTGCACCTTTATAGCCACCCAGTTACGTTGTGACGTTTGGTACACCCAAAGCATTCCTACGGTATCTGGGAGTTGCACAATCTCATGGTCTAAGGAAAAGATACTTGACATATAGAAAAGCTTTAGCATACGAACTACACGATCTGTGCTAGGCTTAGGATTGGGTCTTGTCCATCACATCATTCTCCTAATGATGTGATCCCGTTATCAACGACATCCAATGTCCATGGTTAGGAAACCGTAACCATCTATTGATCAACGAGCTAGTCGTCTAGAGGCTCACTAGGGACATGGTGTTTGTCTATGTATCCATACATGTATCTGAGTTTCCTATCAATACAATTCTAGCATGGATAATAAACGATTATCGTGAACAAGGAAATATAATAATAACCAATTTATTATTGCCTCTAGGGCATATTTCCAACAGCTGTTGGGGAACGTCGCATGGGAAACAAAAATTTTCCTACGTTCACCAAGATCAATCTAGGAGATGCATCTACGAGGGGAGAGTTGGATCCACATACCCTTGTAGATCGCTAAGCGGAAGCGTTCAAGAACGCGGTTGATGGAGTCGTACTCGCCGCGATTCAGATCGCCGAAGATCCTAGCACCGAACGGACGGTGCCTCCGCGTTCTTCACACGTGCAGCCCGGTGACGTCTCCCACGCCTTGATCCAGCAAGGAGAGAGGGAGAGGTTGGGGAAGACTCCATCCAACAGCAGCACAACGGCGTGGTGGTGGTGGAGGAGCGCGGGACTCCAGCAGGGCTTCGCCAAGCGCTGCGGGAGACGAGGAGGGAGAGAGGTAGGGCTGCGCCAATCGACCGAGGTCAAAACTTGTTCTGGGCAGCCCTAAACTTCACATATATATAGGGGGGAGGTAGGGGCTGCGCCCCCATCTAGGGTTTCCTCCCTAGGGGTGGCGGCAGCCCCCCAGAACCCATCTAGGGTGCGGCCAAGGGGGGGAGAGAGAGGGGGCGCCCTAGGATGGGCCTTAAGGCCCATCTGGACCTAGGGTTTGCCCCCCTCCACCCTCCATGCGCCTAGGGACTTGGTGGGGGGGCGCACCAGCCCCCTTGGGGCTGGTCCCCTCCCACACTTAGCCCACGCAGCCACCTGGGGCTGGTGGCCCCACCTGGTGGACCCCCGGGACCCTCCCGGTGGTCCCGGTACATTACCGATATCGCCCGAAACTTTTCCGGTGACCAAAACAGGACTTCCCATATATGAATCTTTACCTCCGGACCATTCCGGAACTCCTCGTGACGTCTGGGATCTCATCCGGGACTCCGAACAACATTCGGTAACCGCGTACATACTTTCCCTATAACCCTAGCGTCATCGAACCTTAAGTGTGTAGACCCTACGGGCTCGGGAACCATGTAGACATGACCGAGACAACTCTCCGACCAATAACCAACAGCGGGATCTGGATACCCATGTTGGCTCCCACATGTTCCACGATGATCTCATCGGATGAACCACGATGTCAAGGATTCAATCAATCCCGTATACGATTCCCTTTGTCTATCGGTATAGCACTTGCCCGAGATTCGATCGTCGGTATACCGATACCTTGCTCAATCTCGTTACCGGCAAGTCTCTTTACTCGTTCCGTAACACATCATCCCGTGATCAACTCCTTGATCACATATTGTGCACATTATGATGATGTCCTACCGAGTGGGCCCAGAGATACCTCTCCGTCATACGAAGTGACAAATCCCAGTCTCGATTCGTGCCAACCCAACAGACACTTTCGGAGATACCTGTAGTGCACCTTTATAGCCACCCAGTTACGTTGTGACGTTTGGTACACCCAAAGCATTCCTACGGTATCCGGGAGTTGCACAATCTCATGGTCTAAGGAAAATATACTTGACATATAGAAAAGCTTTAGCATACGAACTACACGATCTGTGCTAGGCTTAGGATTGGGTCTTGTCCATCACATCATTCTCCTAATGATGTGATCCCGTTATCAACGACATCCAATGTCCATGGTTAGGAAACCGTAACCATCTATTGATCAACGAGCTAGTCATCTAGAGGCTTACTAGGGACATGGTGTTTGTCTATGTATCCACACATGTATCTGAGTTTCCTATCAATACAATTCTAGCATGGATAATAAACAATTATCATGAACAAGGAAATATAATAATAACCAATTTATTATTGCCTCTAGGGCATATTTCAAACAGTCTCCCACTTGCACTAGAGTCAATAATCTAGTTCACATCGCCATGTGATTAACACTCATAGGTCACATCGCCATGTGACTAACATCCAAAGAGTTCACTAGAGTCAGTAATCTAGTTCACATCAGTATGTGATTAATACTCAATGAGTTCTGGGTTTGATCATGTTATGCTTGTGAGAGAGGTTGTAGTCAACGTGTCTGCAACATTCAGATCCCTATGTACTTCGCAAAACTTTATGTCATATCGTAGATGCTGCTACCACGTTCCACTTGGAGCTATTCCAAATTGTTGCTCCATTATACGTATCCGGTATCTCCACTTAGAGTTATCCGGATAGGTGTTAAGCTTGCATCGACGTAACTCTTTACGTCGAACTCTTTATCACCTCCATAACCGAGAAACATTTCCTTATTCCTCTAAGGATAATTTTGACCACTATCTAGTGATCCACTCCTAGATCACCTTTGTACCCTCTTGCCAGACATGTGGCAAGGCACACATCAGGTGCGGTACTTTGCATGGCATACCGTATAGAGCCTATGACAAAAGCATAGGGGACGACCTTCGTCCTTCCTCTTCCTTCTGCCGTGGTCAAGTTTTGAGTCTTACTCAACTTCACACCTTATAACTCAGGTAAGAATTCCTTCTTTAACTGACCTATTTTGAACTTCTTCAAAATCATGTCAAAGGTGTGTGTTCCTTTTGAAAGTATCATCAGGCGTCTTGGTCTATCTCTATAGATCTTGATGCCCAATTATGTAAGCAGCTTTATCCAGGTCTTCCTTTGAAAAACTCCTTTCAAACAACCCTCTACGCTTTCCAGAAATTCAACATCATTTCGGATAAACAATATGTCATTCACATATACTTATCAGAAATGTTGTAGTGCTCCCACTCACTTTATTGTAAATACAAGTTTCTAACAAACTTAGTATAAACCCAAAAACTTTGATCACTCCATCAAAGCGTATATTCCGACTCCGAGATGCTTGCTCTAGTCCATGAAAGGATCGCTGGAGCTAGCATACCTTTTAGCATCCTTAGGATCGACAAAACCTTTTCTTACAAAAACTGGTAAGGA
Source organism: Secale cereale (assembly GCA_902687465.1). Lineage (NCBI taxonomy): Eukaryota > Viridiplantae > Streptophyta > Magnoliopsida > Poales > Poaceae > Secale > Secale cereale. The sequence continues at coordinate 513,884,704 of LR738709.1, forward strand.
AACTTGTTTTGTCATCCATCTGCCAGATTTCATAATTGCAGCTAATGCTAACATGATTCCGACGGACTTAAGCATCGCTACGGGTGAGAAAATCTCATCGTAGTCAACTCCTTGAACTTGTGAAAAACTCTTTGCCACAAGTCGAGCTTCATAGACGGTGACATTACCGTCCACGTCCGTCTTCTTCTTTAAAGATCCATTTATCTCAATGGCTTGCCCGTCATCGGGCAAGTCCACCAAAGTCCATACTTTGTTTCGATACATGGATCCTATCTCGGATTTATCGGCTTCTAACCATTTGTCGGAATATGGGCCCACCATCGCTTCTCCATAGTTTGTAGGTTCATTGTTGTCCAACAACATGACCTCTAAGACAGGATCACCGTACCACTCAGGAGTAGTACATATCCTTGTCGACCTACGAGGTTCGATAGCAACTTGATCTGGAGCTTCATGATCACTATCATTAGTTTCCTCTTCAACTGTCGCAGGTTCCACAGAAACATCTTTCTGTGTTGCACTACTCTCCGGTTGAAGTGAGGGTTCGACAACCTCATCAAGTTCTATCTTCCTCCCACTCAATTATTTCGAGAGAACTCCTTCTCGAGAAAGGACCCATTCTTAGGGACAAACATTTTTGCCCTTGGATCTGAGATAGGAGGTATACCCAACTGTTACCTTTGGGTATCCTATGAAGATGTATTTGTCCGCTTTGGGTTCGAGCTTTTCCCGGCTGAAGCCATAAGCCTCGCAGCCCCAAACATTGAGAAACGACAACTACGGTTTCTTGCCAAACCATACGACGTCGTCTCAACGGACTTAGATGGTGCCCTATCTAAAGTGAATGCAGCTGTCTCTAATGCATAACCTCAAAATAACAGCGGTAGATCGGTAAGATACATCATAGATCGCACCATATCTCATAAGGTTCGATTACGACGTCCGGACACACCATTACGCTATGGTGTTCCAGGTGGCTTCAACTGCGAAACAATTCCACAATGTCTTAAGTGATTGCCAAACTCATAATTCAGAAAATCTCCCCTTGATCAGATCGTAGGAACATGATCTTCTTGTTATGATGATTCTTAACTTCACTCTGAAATTGCTTGAACTTTTCAAACGTTTCAGACTTTTGCTTCATTAAGTAAATATACCCATATCTACTCAAAACGTCAGTGAAGATGAGAAAATAATGATATCCACTACACACACATCAGCATGTATGATTTCCAACAAATCACTTTCCCGTTTCATTGTACCTGAACACGGGATCTTAGTCATCCTACCCAAGAGGCATGGCTTGCATGTGTCAAGCGATTCAAAATCAAGTGACTCCAAACATCCATCAGCATGGAGTTTCTTCATGCATTTTATGCCAAAATGACCTAAGCAGCAGTGCCACAAGAAAGTGGTACTGTCATCATTAACTCTACATCTTTTGGCATTAATATTATCATCATGTGTATTACTATGATCGAGATTCAACAAACCATTGGGTGCATGACCATAAAGGTATTATTCATGTAAACAGAATAACCATTATTCTCTGACTTAAATGAATAACCGTATTGCAATGAACATGATCTAATCATATTCATGCTCAACGTAGACACCCGATAACATTTATCTAGGTTCAACACTAATCTCGAAAATAGAGGGAGTGTGCGATGGTGATCTTATCAACCTTGGAAACACTTCCAACACACATCGTCACCTCGCCCTTAGCTAGTCTCCGTTCAGTCCGTAGCTTTTGCTTCAAGTCATTAATAGCAACTGAACCGGTATCCAATACCCAGGTGCTACAAGGAGTACTAGTAAGGTACACATCAATAACAATATACTTTGTTGAAGTTTCCAGCTATCATATCTACCATGTATTTGGGGTAGTTCCGCTATCATGTGACCGTTCCCCTTACAATAGAAGCACTTAGTCTCGAGGTTTGGGTTTAACCATGGGTTCCTTCATCAGAGCGACAACTGGTTTGCCATCCATGAAGTTTCCCTTCTAGCCCTTGCCCTTTTGAAACCAGTGGTCTTGTTAAACCATCAACACTTGATGCTTCTTCTTGATTTCTACCTTTTGCGGTCTTAAGAACCGCTAATAGCTCCGAGATTATCTCCATCCTTTGCATGTCATAGTTCATCACGAAGTTCTAGTAACTTGGTGATAGTGTCTAGAGAATTCCGTCAACCACTATTTCATTTGGAAGATTAACTCCCACTTGGTTCAAGTGATCTTAGCACTCAGACATTCTGAGCACATGCTCACTAGTTGAGCTATTCTCCTCCATCCTTTTGGCAAAAGAACTTGTTAGAGGTCTCATACCTCTCAACACGGGCATGAGCCTGAAATCCCAATTTCAGCTCTCAGAACATCTCATATGTTCTATGACGTTCAAAACGTCATTGGAATCCCGATTCTAAGCCGTAAAGCATGGTGCACTAAACTATCCAGTAGTCATCAGGACGTGTCTGTCAGGTGTTCTCAACATCCACAGACAACGTTGTAGGGGTTTGCACATCAAGCGGTGCATCAAAGACGTAAGCTTTCTGTGCAGCAGTGAGGACACTCCTCGGACTACGGACCCAGTCCGCATCCTTGCTTACAATATCTTTCAACTTAGTCTTTCTCTAGGATCGTATTAAACAGGGAGCTACAACGCAGTTATTGGTCTACAACATAATTTGCGAAGACAACTTAGACTATTGTTCATGACAATGAAGTTCATCTAATGAACTCCCACTCAGATAGACATCTCTCTAGTCATCTAAGTGATACATGATCCGAATCGAATAGGCCGTGTCCGATCATCACGTGAGACGGACTAGTCATCAACGGTGAACATCTTCATGTTGATCGTATCTTCTATACGACTCATGTTCGACCTTTCGGTCTTCCGTGTTCCGAGGCCATGTCTGTACATGCTAGGCTCGTCAAGTCAACCCTAAGTGTATCGCGTGTGTAAATCTGGCTTACACCCGTTGTATGTGAACGTTAGAACCTATCACACCCGATCATCACGTGGTGCTTCGGAACAACGAACCTTAGCAACGGTGCACCGTTAGGGGGAACACAATTCTTGAGATTTTAGTGAGAGATCATCTTATTCACTACCGTCGTTCTAAGCAAATAAGATGTAAAACATGATAAACATCACATGCAATCAAATAGTGACATGATACGGCCAATATCATTTTGCTCCTTTTGATCTTCATCTTCGGGGCTCCATGATCATCATCGTCACCGGCATGACACCATGATCTCCATCATCATGATCTCCATCATCGTGTCTTCATGAAGTCGTCTCGCCAAACATTACTTCTACTACTATGGCTAACGTTTAGCAATAAAGTAAAGTAATTACATGGCGTTATTCAGTGACACGCAGGTCATATAATAAATAATACAACTCCTATGGCTCCTGCCGGTTGTCATTCTCATCGACATGCAAGTCGTGATTCCTATTACAAGAACATGATCAATCTCATACATCACATATATATCATTCATCACATCCTTTTGGCCATATCACATCACACGGCACATGCTACAAGAACAAGTTAGACGTCCTCTAATTGTTGTTGCAAGTTTTTTTACGTGGCTGCTATAGGTTTCTAGCAAGAACGGTTCTTACCTACGCCAAAACCACAACGTGATATGCCAATTTCTATTTACCCTTCATAAGGACCCTTTTCATCGAATCCGATCCGACTAAAGTGGGAGAGACAGACACCCGCTAGCCACCTTATGCAACTAGTGCATGTCAGTCGGTGGAACCTGTCTCACGTAAGAGTACGTGTAAGGTCGGTCCGGGCCGCTTCATCCCACGATGCCGCCGAATCAAGATAAGACTAGTAACGGCAAGAGAATTGACATGATCTACGCCCACAACTACTTTGTGTTCTACTCATGCAAGATACTACGCATAGACCTAGCTCATGATGCCACTGTTGGGGATCGTAGCAGAAAATCAAAATTTTTCCTACGCATCACCAAGATCTATCTATGGAGTAATCTAGCAACGAGGGGAAGGTGAGTGCATCTACATACCCTTGTAGATCGTGATGCGGAAGCGTTGCAAGAACGCGGATGAAGGAGTCGTACTCGCTGCGATTCAGATCGCGGTTGATTCCGATCTAAGCGCCGAACAACGGCGCCTCCGCGTTCAACACACGTGCAGCCCGGTGACGTCTCCCACGCCTTGATCCAGCAAGGAGAGAGGGAGAGGTTGGGGAAGACTCCATCCAACAGCAGCACGACAGCATGGTGGTGGTGGAGGAGCGCGGGACTCCAGCAGGGCTTCGCCAAGCACTGCAAGAGACGAGGAGGGAGAGAGGTAGGGTTGCGCCATGCGACAGAGGTCAAAACGTGTTATGGGCAGCCCCAAACCTCACATATATATAGGGGGAAGGGGGGGCTGCGCCCCCTTTAGGGTTTCCCACCCCTAGGGGTGCGGCCAGCCCTAGATCCCATCTAGGGGGGCGGCCAAGGGGGAGAGAGGGGGAGGCACACCACTATGTGGGCCTTAGGCCCATCTGAGCCTAGGTTTCTCCCCCTTTCCTTCTCTCTTTGCCTTGGGTTTGGTTAGGGGGGTGCACCAGCCCACCTGTGGCTGGTTCCCTCCCACACTTGGCCCACGCAGCCTTCTGGGGCCGGTGGCCCCACCCGGTGGACCCGATAGCGCCCGAAACTTTTCCGGTGACCAAAACGGGACTTCCCATATATGAATCTTTACCTCCAGACCATTCCGGAACTCCTCGTGACGTCCTGGATCTCATCCGGGACTCCGAACAACATTCGGTAACCGCGTACATACTTTCCCTATAACCCTAGTGTCATCGAACCTTAAGTGTGTAGACCCTACGGGCTCGGGAACCATGTAGACATGACCGAGACAACTCTCCGGCCAATAACCAACAGCGGGATCTGGATACCCATGTTGGCTCCCACATGTTCCACGATGATCTCATCGGATGAACCACGATGTCAAGGATTCAATCAATCCCGTATACGATTCCCTTTGTCGATCGGTATAGCACTTGCCCGAGATTCGATCGTCGGTATACCGATACCTTGCTCAATCTCGTTACCGGCAAGTCTCTTTACTCGTTCCGTAACACATCATCCCGTGATCAACTCCTTGATCACATATTGTGCACATTATGATGATGTCCTACCGAGTGGGCCCAGAGATACCTCTCCGTCATACGGAGTGACAAATCCCAGTCTCGATTCGTGCCAACCCAACAGACACTTTTGGAGATACCTGTAGTGCACCTTTATAGCCACCCAGTTACGTTGTGACGTTTGGTACACCCAAAGCATTCCTACGGTATCCGGGAGTTGCACAATCTCATGGTCTAAGGAAAATATACTTGACATATAGAAAAGCTTTAGCATACGAACTACACGATCTGTGCTAGGCTTAGGATTGGGTCTTGTCCATCACATCATTCTCCTAATGATGTGATCCCGTTATCAACGACATCCAATGTCCATGGTTAGGAAACCGTAACCATCTATTGATCAACGAGCTAGTCATCTAGAGGCTTACTAGGGACATGGTGTTTGTCTATGTATCCACACATGTATCTGAGTTTCCTATCAATACAATTCTAGCATGGATAATAAACAATTATCATGAACAAGGAAATATAATAATAACCAATTTATTATTGCCTCTAGGGCATATTTCCAACACTATCATGCTCTGCTCTTAGTATCCATGCTTATCTTTTCAAGAGCTTTTATTTAGTTGGTTGCTTGAACTCTCTTTAATTACCATGCTCACCTTATTAAGAGAGTTTGCTTCCGTTGCATTGGTTAATGTGTCTATGATAAAGATGCTACTTGCATGATGGTGCTTAGTAGTTCAGGTTTTCTTAAGGTTAATCTCAAATAGCTGGGGGGTTCCCAATGTGTTATTGGAGTACCAACTTGGTTTGTTTGCCTATGATGTGGTATGGTTTAGTAATATATTCCTTCGTGAATTTATTTTGATTGACTTGGCATATGCTCACGCATATTCAAGACTGTAAAGAAAGTCTGTCAAGCCTTGATGATCTTTTACTTCTGAGTAGCGATATAACTACCATGCCTGATTCAATATTGCTTTGTCGCTCTGCATGATTATGACCGTCATTGCTCTCTTAGTTGGTCGCTCCCAGTCCTTTTGCTAACCTCCACCTGTACTAAGCAAACTAACCATGCAATACATAGCTCATGGGAAAGTAGCCTAAAAACTATTGTGGTAAAGAATATGTTGCTTATGTATCTTATTTCTTATAAGTTGCTTGCTGAGCGGTAACCATGTTTCTGGGGACGCCATCAACTGTCACACTTTTGTTGAATATCACGTGTGTTGCTATGCATGTTCGTCTTGTCTGAAGTAAGGGTGATTTACCGTGGGTTGAATTAATATGCATATTGTTAGAGAAGAACATTGGGCCGCCAACCAAAGCCATGCATCATGGTGGAAGTTTTAGCTTGGACCTTAATCCTCAATCTCTCATGAGAATATGCTTATGCATTAAAGAGGAGTCCATCATCTATTTTCTATGTTGTCCCGGTATGGATGTCCTCAAGTTGAGATCTATCAAAAACGAGAAATCAAATGCGATTTATCTCCTTGGACCTTTGTAAAGGTGGCATAGAGGTACCCCTTTGTGACACTTGGTTGAAACATATGCAGTGCAATGATAACCCACGGGGATCCGAGCTAATTAGGACAAGGAGCGAGCACTATTGCTATTCGATGCATGAGGCTTGCAACTTATAGGATGTTTTATGCATGACACATATGAAGTACTACTACCGTTGACACAATTGCTTCCATGTTTTCAAAATAAAAAGCTCTAGCACTTAACCATTCTTTTACTTTTATGTTGAAGCACCAACTACTGAGAGCATGATTGTCATTCTGAGTGTAATGTGCATTGTCCCAAAGTAGCATTGTCTTTTGCATGATTGTGATATCGTTTATTCTGAAATCATTGTATCTAGTCATCACTTAAACCTTGAAGGTGCCCCTGCATTTATGTTTTGCATCACTAAAGGGGGCAAGCTAGATATCACTTTATCATATTTGCACATCATGTTCATTGCAAATCTTTTTGATGTTTCAGTCTCATGTTGTAAAACTTTCAGTCATTTGTGATTTTCTCTTGAGGCAACTTAATTACTATAGAATCATTGTCTCAGTAAGCTGTTGTCATATGACTATGAAAAAGTCCTATATGGTTAATAGCATGTCACCACAGAAATTATTCTTGTTATCATTTACCTACTCGAGGACGAGCAGGAATTAAGCTTGGGGATGTTGATACGTCCAAAACGTATCTATAATTTCTGCTTGCTCCATGCCACTTTTGGGTGATATTGCTATGATATTCATACACTTCCATACACTTTTGATCATATTTGGACTAACTTGCTAATCCAGTGCACCCCAGTGCCAGTTTCTGTTTTCGGCTGTTTTTGTATTTCAGGTTTTCACGTTTCGAGAACTGCCCAGAAAAATCCAGAAAAATTATATAAAAAATCAGCGTTCCGGAAACAACACTGCGTCCGAAGGGCAGCCTG
>LR738709.1:513892326-513948164 GCA_902687465.1 Secale cereale
GGGGGGGGGGGCGCCTGGGCCCCCCGAGACTCCCCCGATGCCCTACTTTGGCATATATTTAAAGGACCCTCCGTAACCCTCAGAACAGGAACTCTTTTCGCGATCCCATCTCTGTTCCACCGCCGTCGCCGCTTCCAAGATCGGGAGCACCAGGAGAACTCTTCCCGGCACCCTGCCGGAGGGGAGGATCACCACCGGGAGCTTCTCCACCACCATGGACGCCTCCCGGATGACTCGTGAGTAGTCTCCCTTGGACCATGAGTCCATGACCAGTAGCTATGTGATGTTCTCCTCCCGTTCTTGTGCTTCACTAATTAGTCCTCGTGAGCTGCCCTACATGATCGAGGCACCTATGTAATCCTTATGCTGTTGCTATGTTGAGTTTGCTGGGATCCGATGGATTATGAGATTATGTTCAGATTGATCTTGAGTAATATATTTGATTCACCTCTTTTATATTTTAGTTCATAAGTAATTCTTGCATGTTCTCCGTTGTTATTTATTGCTTTGGCCGAGTAATAGGTAGTGACTCCAAGAGGGAACGTTATGCTCGATTGTGGGTTCATGCCCCTCGATGACTAGCTTGAGTGACAGAAACATGAGTCTAGGGGATGTGCTGTTTCCACAAGGGGGAAAACAACGGTGCTTGTGCCCGCGGGTGCAAGGATTGTTTACTTTACGCAAAGTTCTTTTAATGCAGTTGTCTGTTGCATTGAGTTTACACTATGGGTGGGACTCGCAACTTAATACCAGCGAGATGTTCTGGATAGATATGTCAAGGTGGATGATTAGTAGTAATTTCGGTCTACTTACTTTGGGGTACCGCCCATGCTTTGAACCTCAACCTTTCTTGCAATGTAGTCAGCATTGGTTTGCATTCGTGGTCCTGTCAATTGCCCAGCTGTAATTTGTTTACCTCATATAGCTGTTTTATCGTCTTTTGGGAGAGAGACATCACTAGTGAACATCATGAGACTCCGGTCCATATTACCATCATTGATCACATCCACTATTTACTTTTCGTTATTACTTACTATTGCAAAAACTATCTATCACTACTATCATTGCTTTTAACCCTTTGTGAACTACAAGGCCGGAGAGATTGACAACCTCTCTGTACTCGTTGGGAGCAAAGTTATTTGTATCTGTGTGCAGGTCCACATTGATTGCTACTAATCTGGCGCCGTAGCAATTGAAACCTACTTGTTGAACCTAGGAGTCTCTGGGGATTCGATCCTTGGCATCTTTGCTAAGGGAAAACACTTCTACTTACTGCATCTTACACCTTCCACTTGGGGTAACCAACGAGGGGTTCGAGGCCCATCACCCGTGCTCGTCCGTGGCCGCCATGGCCGGTGTCCGAGATCCCGTGTACGTGCTCTATTGCTGCGTTGGTTTGTTGTTGCTTGCTACTCCTTGGCGCCGCCCACACCCACCACCACAGCCACCAGTGTCCACCACCGCTACGCTCGCCCACCCGCCTTTGCACACCGGCGTCGGCCGAGCCGCCTCCGTGACACACTCCCTGGCCTTCCGCCTCGGGCCGCCGCTGGCCGCCGCCGCTGGCTGGGGCCGCGCCTTGCTCCCCGCGTGCCACTGCGGCTGCCGTAGAGGCCCCGTTGCCGCTGCAGCCTTGCTGCCGCGGTCGTGGCCGGCTGTAACATCCCAGATGTAACACTTTCCATTTATGGTAATATATGAAACGTTGACTTCATCAATTCCATTCTGGGCTCTTCTTTAATTTCGGGTTTCTTCGTTTTGTCGTGTGAGTTGTGCAAAGATACCATTCTTGAGATCATTCCAGTATGATATTATGCCTTTAAGTCGTGCCTCGACACATGGGAGGTATAATCTCATACTTGGCATTACAAGTTGGTAATCAGAGCCTTCTCCGACCTAGGAGCCCCCACTGATTGATCGAATCGTGGACGGTTGAGTAGGCATACACTTGAAAATGTTTTGAGTCCTATATATATATTGGAGAGTAGGATTTCTTTTCTCCTCATCCCTTTATCACTCTGCTGAGGACTCCTGACGATTACTCTATCTTTTCTACTCTCAAAAATTCACTAATTTTTTTTACGATCACGCAAGTATTATTTGGATTGTTCCGATGTCTTTGTGACGAGAACATTGTTCTCGATGCCTCCTGTCATTTAGGTCTTGTGGCAGTGTCCCGGGGAGTTGAACTCCAAGTTGTTGTCGTCACAAATCTATGGCAGCAGTTCTGGAATACTTAAGACGGCCGACATCGAAAACTCTTCTATGCGGTTAGTGGCAAGATAACCCCGACATCACCCAGTACTGGGGACGTAGTTCGGGAGTATTGCCATAGCTTGTATAGCAGATGCGTTTCAAAGGTCCGAGGTAAACGGTTTCCGAAATTAACTGGTTATGTGTTGAAGGATGGATACAGCTGGATGTAGGATTAGAGTTGAGTGCGCGGTGCTTCCCCTGTATCCCCAACACCTGATTGCATAACTGGAAACTTTCAGAAATTAATAGGTGGGTTCATCTAGTAGCTCGTAGGCATTCTTCCAACGAATGCATGATATGGATTTCGGGGTTCTACATTGAGTGAAGTGGTTTTATGGGCGTTGTTCCAATTGGGAGTTGCATCTTAAAGGGTCCTTGGCTATGCTGATCCGGGGATTGCAAAACCCTTTTGTAACACGTTCCATGAGCTTTCCGCACGAACATGTGGGACGAAGCTTCTATCTTGTATTTCTTCTATCTGCTCCTTGTTGTTTTTATTCACCTTTTGTTCTCCCAAGTGGCTTCTCGAGAAGATTGTTGTACCATTAAACTGTGGATTACATTCGTTCATTTTGTTCGAATGTTCTTGTGAAGACTTATGTTTCAAGTTCTAGCCGTTGATTCAGCTTATATATTTTTCAATCAATGGCTAATAGTTGTCATCCCATTCAGGATGGCTCCTAAGAAGGTTCCCAATGCTAACCCAGAGGGTGAAGAAGTTCCTGATCGTCCCCCTTCTCCTCCTCCTCCGTCTGAGGCCTGGAGAGCAATTATGCAAGCGACCAACCAGAACACCCATATGCTTATGCAAATGATGCGGAACATTCAAGCCAACCAAGCAAATCAAGGTGGTCATGGGAACCAAGGCCAAGGCAATTTGTTCAATCAACCCTACTTTGCAACCCTCAACCAATTCCTGGCAAACCAACCGAAGGCGTTTAGTTACTGTGTGGATCCGCTAGATGCTGAAGATTGGATAACAGACATCAAAAAGCATTTTGAGTGCAGTAACGTGAGACCTGAGGATTGTGTCAAGTTTGCCGCCTTCCAACTCAAGGACCAAGCCGCTGATTGGTGGCAACAGTACAAAGATTCCAGAGGTGGACGTGAAATCTCGTGGATTGACTTCTGCAAGGATTTCCGCTCTCACCACATTCCAACTAGTCTCATCGAAGGCATGCGTGAGCAATTTCTAAACCTGGAGCAAGGCACCATGTCCGTTTATCAATACAATGTCAACTTCTAGAACCTTGCCCGCTATGCCAAGCAAGACATCCCAGATGCCAAGAGCAAGATTTATCAGTTCCGTGGTGGTCTGAAGGATGAACTCCAACTAGCTCTCACCTTGTTCGAGCCGGATGAATTTGATCAATTTTATAAGATGGCTCTTAAGCAAGAGGCAGCCCAGCTCAAGGTTGAAGCTTCCAAAAAGAGGATAAGAGATGTTGTTAACTCCTCCTCTTCTTCCCAAGTGGTCGCAAAGCAGCAAAAGTTCTGGCTTTCGCCTCCTCCAGTGCTCCGCCCTCCCAACAACAACAACAATAACAACAAGCACTCTGGTGGCCGTGGTTTCTCCCACCCACCCAACCCAAGCAATCAGTCAAAGAATCACTTTCGAGCTTCGAAGTCAAGTGCTCCTTATCATCGTCCTCTCTCAGAAGTGGTTTGCAACAAGTGCACTCAGAAGGGTCACTATGCTAACAAGTGTCCCAACCCAAGGCGCCTTCCGCCTCCTCCACCTGTCAGCACTGCTATTGTCAAGCACAATCCCAAGCATGCAAGAGTGAATCTGATGAATGCAGCTCAAGCAGAGAATTCTTCTGATGTGATATTGGGTAACCTCTCAGTTAACTCTATTCCTGCAAAAGTATTGTTTGATTCTGGTGCATCACTTTGCTTCATGTCAAGACCATTCTTTACCAAGCATGATTTCATTTCGGCACCCTTGGACAAGGAGTTATCAATTATTTCTCTGGGCAAACACATGAATTCTAGCTTGTATGCTCCGGATATATCTATTCATATGGGCGATTACCGTTTCATGGTTTCTCCGGTTATTCTCGGCAACTCCGACATTGATCTTATTCTTGGGATGGATTGGCTCTCCAAGCATGATGCAAAAATTGGTTGTGCAAATAAGGAAGTCAAGCTTACTCATCCTGACGAAGACATGATTATCTTCGCCTCTCGAGATAACACAATCAGGCTATTCTCTCTCAATGACAAGGGCCAGATTAATGCCATCTCTCAGATTTCGGTGGTCAATGAATATGAAGATGTTTTCCCTGAAGAGCTTCCAGGCATGCCTCCGCATCGTCAAGTTCAATTCGTCATTGAACTCGAGCCCGGTACCGAGCCAGCATGTCGGCGTCCGTACAAGCTTTCCCCTGATGAGTTGAAGGAGCTGAAGAAACAACTCGATGAGCAAGAGCGTATGGGTCTAATCAGGCCTAGTACTTCTCCTTGGGGCTGTGGTGTTCTATTTGTCAAGAAGAAGGATGACACGGAACGCCTTTGCGTTGATTACCGACCATTGAACAAGAAGACAATAAAGAATAAGTACCCGCTCCCCAATATCAATGAATTGTTCGAGCAGCTCAAAGGAGCAAAGGTGTTCTCAAAGCTCGATCTCCGGATGGGTTACCATCAGATTCGTATTCGTGAAGAGGATATTCACAAGACCGCATTCAGAACAAGCTATGGCTCCTATGAATACACAGTCATGTCTTTTGGCCTCGCAAATGCTCCACCCACTTTCTCGAGGATGATGCACTTCATATTCAACCCCTACACCAATGAATTTGTTCTCGTCTATCTGGATGATATCTTGGTATTCTCCAAGAATGAAGAAGACCATACCAAGCACCTCTGTTTGGTCCTGGAAAGGCTTTGTGAACACAAGTTCTATGCGAAGTTCTCCAAATGTGAATTCTGGCTGGATAAAGTCTTATATCTTGGCCATATCATCTCAGCTGAGGGTATTTCTGTCAACCCCGAGAAAGTTGAAGCTATTGTCAACTGGGAACCCCCCGCAGAACGTCAAGCAACTCCGAAGCTTCCTTGGTCTCGCTAGCTATTGCAGAAGGTTCGTTGAGAACTTCTCCAAGATTGCCAAGCCTCTCTCAAACCTGTTGTAGAAGAATGTCAAGTACAACTGGACTCCTGATTGTGATGTGGCATTCAAAATACTCAAAGAGAAGCTCATTTCTGCTCCAGTTCTTACTCCTTCGGATGAGTCCAAGCCCTATGAAGTCTTCTGTGATGCTTCTTTACAGGGACTTGGTGGTGTTCTCATGCAAGACAAGAAGATTGTTGCATACACTTCTCGTCAATTGAAACCAAATGAGAAGAACTACCCCACACATGATCTCGAGCTAGCAGCACTGGTACATGCGTTGATCACGTGGAGACACCTTCTGTTGGGCAGGAAAAGTGGACATCTTCACCGATCACAAGAGCTTGAAGTACATCTTCACACAGCCTAACCCGAACCTTCGCCAGACTCGTTGGGTTGAGATGATCCAAGAGTATGATCCAAGAATTGAATACACACCTAGCAAGGCCAATGTCATTGCAGATGCCTTGAGCAGAAAGGCATATTGCAAAAGTCTCCTTCTCAAGCCGTTTCAGCCGGAACTTTGTGAATCATTCAGGAAGCTCAACCTCCAAGTTGTTCCGCAAGGCTTTCTTGCAAACCTTCAAGTTGCTCCTACCTTGGAAGATCAGATCCGTGAGGCCCAACTAAGTGATGCTATGGTGCAGAAAGTGAAACATGGTATTGCTAAGGGTACTCCCAAATACAAGTGCTATCGTGTTGATGAGAAAGACACCTTGTTCTTTGAGGACATAATTATGGTTCCAAAGGGTGATCTCAGGAAGCTCATAATGAACGAAGCACATGACTCCCTCCTCTCCATTCATCCCGGAAGTTCCAAGATGTACCAAGACCTCAAGCAATCATACTGGTGGACTCGCATGAAAAGGGAGATTGCCCAATTCGTGAATGAATGTGATGTCTGCAGAAGAGTGAAGGCAGAGCATCAATGTCCAGCCGGTCTCCTTCAACCTCTTCCCATTCCCGAGTGGAAATTCGACCACATTGAAATGGATTTCGTCACTGGGTTTCCTAAGTCCAAGAAGGGGAATGATGCTATCTTTTTTGTGATTGACAAGCTAACCAAAGTAGCTCACTTCCTTCCTGTCAAAGATCCATCAATGCAGCTCAGTTGGCAGAGTTGTACACTTCCAGAATTGTGTCGTTACATGGCATTCCTCAAGTTATCTCCTTAGACCGTGGAAGTTTGTTCACATCCAAGTTCTGGGACTCCTTTCAGTCAGCCATGGGCACTAAGATTTGCTTCAGCACTGCGTTTCACCCTCAGACTAGTGGTCAAGTCGAAAGAGTGAACCGAATCCTCTAAGACATGCTCAGAGCTTGTGTCATCTCTTTCGGTATGAAGTGGGAAGATTGTCTCCTGTTTGCTGAGTTCTCTTACAACAACAGTTTCCAAGAAAGTGCCGGGAAAGCTCCTTTTGAAATCCTCTATGGCAGGAAGTGTCGTACCACTCTCAACTGGTCCGAAACGGGTGAATATCAACTTCTTGGCAATGATTTGATCTCAGAAGCCGAAGAAATGTGCAAAGTCATACGTGAGAATGTCAAAGTCGCTCAATCGCGTCAAAAGAGTTACTATGACGGCAAGCATCGTGATTTGGCTTTCAACATTCGGGATCATGTCTATCTCCGTGTTTCTCCTATGAAAGGAACCCCAAGGTTCGGGATCAAAGGAAAGCTTGCTCCTAGATACATAGGCCCTTTCAAGATTCTTGGCAAAAGAGGCGATCTAGCCTACCAACTCGAGCTTCCATCCAACTTTGCAAATGTTCATGATGTGTTTCACATGTCTCAACTCCGCAAGTGCTTCAACACACATGAACACACCATTCTGTTTGAGGAGATTGATCTTCAACAAGACTTGTCTTATCATGAGCACCCTGTTGCTATTCTTGAAGAAACCGAGCGCAAAACCCGCAACAAGTCAATCAAGTTCTTGAAAGTTAAGTGGTCACACCATACCAACTGAGAAGCTACGTGGGAACGAGAAGATCACCTTCGTTCCGAGTACCCTTCCTTTTTCCAGTCCTAGATCTCGGGACGCGATCTTTTCGTAGTAGAGGAGAGTTTGTAATGCCCCAGATGTAACACCTTCCAATTACGGCAATATATGAAACTTTGAATTCATCAATTCCATTCTGGGCTCTTCTTTCATTTCGGGTTTCTTCGTTTTGTCGTGTGCGTGTGTGCATTTCATCCATGTCATGTTATCATGTGCATTGCATTGCATTCGTGTTGTCACTTGCACCTGGTCCCACTTGCCTCATCCTGTTGTCCGTTTCGAGTTCCGACACTCACACACGTGCCCGTGGCACCCCCGAGTCTTTCTTTCGTGTGTGGCCGTGTAACGTTCCTGGAATGAGGTGAGACTTGTCGTGCATTGTTGTTTTAGTACGCGTAGGCCACCTGTCAAGTTTCATCACGTTTGGAGTTCATTTGGTACTCCAACGGTTAACCTAGTGGGCTAAAAACACCTCTTCCTTTGGGCCCAAGACCCCCTCCACAACAGCCCACTAACCCAGCACAACCCCTCCCATCATCTCGGTCGTCGGATCACGAACATGTGGGCGAAGAACCGCTCCCCATTTGGACCTTCCTAGCTCCCTATGCCTATAAAAACGTCCCCCATGTCCAATTTGGGACGAAACCCTAGTCTCCTCCTACCTCCAGCCCCGCCTCGAAATCCGCACCGAGCGGACGTGTCCGTCCCGCGCCGGACAAACCACCGCTGCCGCCGTCAGCCACTGGCCGCGCGCCACGTGGCCCCGCCTCCGTCCCACGCCGCTGGGCCCGCTTGGCCCGACGCCGGCTCTCCCGGCCCGCGAGCCTCCCGCCGCCTCCGGGTCGCTCTGCCTCCTGCGTCGGGCGCCCGCACCGCCGCGCGCCTTCGCCGGCCTTCCGCCGCCGTGACGCGCGTCGGCCGCCTCCGCCGCCGCCCGCCGCCTTCCGTTGCCTCTCCGCCAACTCCGGCCGCCGCAGCACCTTGCCCCGCCGCCGGTCCGGTATCTGGTCGCCGCCGCCTCGCCGCCTCCTCGCCGGCCGGCCTCGCGCCGCCGCGCGCCGGTGAGCTCTACCATCTCTGGCAAGGGCCGGTTCCGATCTGGTGCAGGCGGGACTAGATCCACCGGTTCGTGGATCCAAACACCCCGCCTCCGTCCCGGATCCACTCCGTCCCGGGATCTCCTCGTCCACGTTGACTTTTCGGAGGGTATAAAAACTACTAAGTCCCCAGTTTTTCATATTTTGTTGCCTCCTTCGCATGGCTGTAACTTCGTGCTTATAGATCCATTTTGGGCGTGTGATATATCAAAATGATCGTGGTGATGTGCTCTACATTTTGTTCCGCTGTGGCATGTTTGTTTGAGTTCATCTTGATGCCCTAATCATCGTTGCAAGAGTGCTATATGTTTAAAACTGCTGTTACTTGTTAATTTGTTGCCATGTTTGAGATGTGATAACTTCGTGCATGTTTATCCAAATGGAACATATGATATGTCAAAATGTTCATTGTGAAGTGCTCTACATGATGGTTGCTGTAGCATTCATGTTAGGTGTCATATTGCCATGTTAATCTCTGTTGCAAAAGTGCATGTGGCTATTAAGTGCTAAAACTTGTTATGAGATGTTGATTTGAAGTGCTCATTGCTATTGATGTGTTTGTCCTCATGTCACATGTCAATATGTTTTAGAAGCACCATGATACGGTCTTTGCTGTGGCGCAAACCACTTTCCATGATATGCCTTGAGGTGACTTAAACAAGCTTGTAAACATGACATGCCAATGTTACTGTTTTATACTTAGTGAAAAAACTGCCAAGTCTGGAGATCTGTTAACCTGATGCTATGTTTGCTTGATGCCTCACTCAAATCCATGCATGTTTCGGTATGTCAAATGATCATTCCTTGTTGTCCATGTTATACTCTATCCATCCATGCCCTTACTTGCACATATGGCCTGTTGTAGCTTATTTATTTCTTGCTCTCAAGTTGCTATAAATTATACCTTTCAGGTTTTTATCAGCATGATCAATTTGGTGTAGCTTGTTGCTATTGATCCATGCCTCCTATGGAGTTGCTCCAATGGAGTTGTTTGTTGTATGATATGTCTATTACATGTCCATGATATTTATATACTTAGTGGCGTTGATATGCATGTTGTTTTGTGCCTCCGAAGGCAGCATCGTGATGATGTTTTTGCCTTCCTAGATTTTGGCTAAGTCTGGATAAATTTATTGCAACTTGCCATGCTTGGTTAATTGTGTTCCAGTAGGTTTTTGGGTGTGTTCTAAGTTCATGCTTGTTAAGTATCATGTCTACTTCATGTCCATGCCCTTTGTCTCCATGTTTGAGTGTTGTACTTAATTATTTCTTGCTCCAAAGATGCCATGTGGCAGTAAACTGCAGCTTTGAGTGAATATTGTTTTGCTTGCCTTTTGCAAACCGTGTGTCCGTTTCCGGCGACCTTTATATCGATTTTAACCGGAATCTTACCCTCTATCCAGTGGCACGCTTGGTTTTCCAAGACGAGGCCTTCTTCATCATCTTCTCCTTAGGTTCAAGTGCTTCCACATGCATACGCACATCATACTTGCATCATGTTGATTGTGCATTGCACCGTGTTTGATATTGTGCCATGTTGTGTTCTTGTGTTGAGTAGAGCCGGGAGCCGAGACCGAGAACGAGGGTCCTACCAAGGTTGAGTACGAGGAGCCGTCTTACGATCCCATCGATGACTCGACATGCAAGATGACTTGACCCAGATATCATTACTATCTTTGCCTATTGCTAGATGTCTCGCTCTTTATCTTATTGCCTCGATGCCCATGTTTGTTTGTCAGACTCCTATTGTAGCCATGAATCTCTCTAACCACCCAACCTAGCAAACCTTTGATTGGCTACGTAAGCTTCGCTCAGCCCCTCTTATAGCATTGTTAGTTTCAGGTGAAGATTTGAAGATTCTTGCTTCATGATGAAGTTATTGTTGGGATATCACACTATATAATCTGTTAAACTAAATCATCTATATACTTGGCAATGGGTGGAAGGCTAAGCCTCTTGCTTGGTGTTTTGTTCCACTCATGCCACCCTAGGAACCGTATAAACCGGTGTTATGTTCCTTGATTATGCGTCCCTAACGCGATTGGGGTTTATGGGCCTCGCTCGATAACCCGCTTAGAGCTAAAGCTTTTCCAGCAAGGCCCAACATTGGTTTTACATTTGCCTAACAACTAAAACTTGCATAGGGAGTTATAAACCCTTTTTATTAATCAACAACCCGGGCCAGTGCTCCACATGAGTGTTGGTCCAAACTGGGGGTTCTGCGGGGCCACCTCATGGAAACACAAGGGCTGGTAAAAACCTGTAGAATCGCCCATCCGGTCGTGGCCTGAGACGATACGCGCGGCTACTATCAGGGTGTCAGCATGCCGAGAGGTCTTGCTGGATTAGTTTTACCTTAGTCGGAATATCTTGAGCACGGGATTCCGAGAATACTCGGGTCTTCCCACCTTGGAGTTGCGACTCCGCAGATCGTGAGCTTGTGATGGGCTAAGTTGGGACACCCCTGCAGGGTTTGATCTTTCGAAAGCCGTGCCCGCGGTTATGTGGCAGATGGGAATTTGTTAATATCCGGTTGTAGATAACTTGACACCATGTTCGTAACACACTACCAGTGTGAGTAACCGTGACGGTCATTTTCCGAAGGGGTTCGGGAAGTGAACACGGTGGGGTTATGTTTGACGTGCTTAGATAGGATCACTTCGTGATCACTTTGACGTTTGTGGCACTTCTCTTCTCGCTCTAAACACGTAAGCTAGTGCTAGTGCAGTTGCAACCTTGTTCTTCAGCCTTGTTCCACACCCAAGGCTTAGATAGATTTGCTACCCGGGAACGGGATTGCTGAGTCCTCCGTGGCTCACAGATTCTACACAACACCAGATGCAGGTACCATCGTGAACTACACAGGTGATGGCACAGAGTTGTACTGGGAGTTCGACGAAGAACGTGGGCGATACTACGTGTCTTACCCAGAGGATCAGTAGTGGCTTCTACTAGGGGCGATTCGGACCTTGTGGCTTTATTTATGGTATCTTTCATTTGGATCTTCGTCCGTAGTCAGACTGTGATGTTATTTGGATGATGATTGCTTATGTAATGTATTGTGTGACGTGGCGAGTGTAAGCCAACTACTCTTTTGCAATTTCATCCCTCTTTTACATGAGTCGTGCAAAGATACCATACTTGAGATCATTCTAGTATGAGCTTATACCTTTAAGTCGTGCCTCGACACGTAGGAGGTATAATCTCATACTGGCATTACAAGAAGTGTCAACGGAGCCCGAGTTCTACGGAGGTTGGTCGCCCACAGGGGCTTCCATAGGCCCGGTAGTGCTGTCTCGTAAGGCTTGATCACCTGTTGGTATCGCTGTGGCTCTAGTGGCGCCGTCTTGGCATTGTGCTGTCCTGGCCGGAGACGCAACGTTGCGTGGTGTGCCCTTGACCTGGTGTTCTTCCCGGACTGCCACCAGTGCCGCGCTAGCTGAGTAGGGAGTGGCGGCCAAGTAGAGCACCAGGGGCTCGAGGGGACAAGGCGCTACCATCACTGGTGGGCTGGTCAAATATCTCTTGAGGTCTTGAAATGCCAGGTCAGCCTCCGGGGTCCACTCGAATGGCCCCTTTTTCTTTATCAGTTTGAAGAACGGCAAGGCACGCTCCCCCAGCTTGGAGATGAAGCGCCCTAATGAGGTCACACAGCCCACGAGCTTCTACATTTCCTTCAGGGTTTGCGACGGGCTCATGTATTCTATTTCTTTGACCTTTTCCGGGTTGGCCTCGATTCCTCATTGCGACACGAGGAAGCCCAGCAGCTTGCTGGAAGGGACACCAAATACGCACTTCTCAGGGTTAAGCCTCAGGTCCACCTGGCGCAGGTTGGTGAAAGTCTCTTTCAAGTCCTGAATGAGGGTCCTTGCTTCCCGAGATTTTACCACGATGTCATCGGCATAGGCTTCTATGTTCCTCCCCAGCTGCGGCCCTAGGGCGATGTGCATTAATCGCTGGAAGGTCACCCCTGTGTTGCGCAGCCCAATCGGCATGCAAATGTAGCAGTATACCCCGCACAGGGTCAAGAAGGCCGTCTTCTCCATGTCTTCTACCGCCATCTTGATCTGGTGGTAGCCCGAGAACGCGTCCAGGAAGCACAATAGGTCACCCTCTACGGTGGATTCAACGATCTAGTCGATGCACGAAAGCAGAAATGGGTCTTGAGGGCAGACTTTATTGAGGTTGGTGAAGTCAACACACACGCGCTCCTTCCCGTCTTTCTTGGGCACAACGATGGGGTTCGCCAGCCATTATGGGTACCGAACCTTGTGGACAACACCCGCTGCTTCTAGCTTGTGAGTTTCTTGCATGATGAAGGACTGCTTCTCTATAGACTGCCGCCGCGCCTTTTGCTTCACAGGGCGCGCATTGGGGCAGACCCTTAGGTGGTGCTCAATTACCCCTCTTGGTACCCCTACCACATGCTTGGGCTCCCAGGCGAAAACCTCCTTGTTCGCGCGCAGGAACTTCACCAACGCCTCCTCTTGTCCTGGGTCGAGGTTGGTGCCTATGGTGAAGGTGGCTCCTGAGGATCCATCCTCCTCGACGGGTACTTGCTTCGTTTCGGCTCGGTCTTGAGTGAACAACTGCTTCTTTTTTGCTGGTGCGGCCCCCTTGGCCCCTGGGGCGGTCTCATCGGCCGGGCATGCTGCTGCAGTGGTCCGGAAGACGAGGTTGAGGGCCTCCGGAGCCTCCTTGGCGTCTCCAGCCATGGTGAGGACGCCGCTGCTCCCCGGCATCATCATGAGGTTGTAGGCCGAATGGGCTGCAGCCATGAACTGAGCCAGCGCAGGATGCCCGAGGATGGTGTTGTACGAGAGGCCGATGCGAGCGATGTCGAAATCGATCAGCTCGGTGCGGTAGTTGTCTCGGGTGCCGAAGGTGACTGGGAGGCGGATGTGCCCTAGAGGGCTGGCAGAACCGCTGCCGACTCCGGAGAAGGGCTTGGTGGGGCGTAGCCGCTCGAGCGGCACGTGCAGCAAGCTAAAAGCTTCTACTAAGAGCATGTTGAGGCCAGCCCCACCGTCGATGAGGGTCTTGGTGACTGCCACGTTGCAGATGGTGGGTGTGCAAAGCATCGGGAGGGTGCCTAAGCCTGTAGCGGAAGCGGGATGGTCCCTTGAGTCGAAGGTGAGGTCGGTCTTGTGCGTCGCCCATCCGGGAGGGGCTCCTCGGCGTACGGGGGCGGCGGCAATCTGGCGGAAGAACTGCTTGATGTGGCGGTCCAAGTGCGGCGCTTGTGAGCCACGGAGGAGGGCCATGATGGCGGCGGGCGCCGGTACCGCGTATCATGCGACGAAAAGGCCGTGCAGCTCCCCCAAGAGGCCACACAAGATTCTGGCAGGTTGAGCAGCCAGGCGCGCGGTGCGCCAATGAGGACCATTGGGAACCAGTTGGCCATGACCTTGTCATTGCCTCCGTCCTCCAGAACGGCCTCCTCGCATGCCAGCAGGAAGGCTGATGGATCTTCAACGCCGTCATAGCGGTGTGGCATCTCTGGCTTGAACTTGGGCGTCTACCACACCCGTTGCAAGGCGGGGGGGAAGGCCCTGAGCCCCATGGCATCGATGCGGGCGTCCGTTGGTCCAGCCGGGGGAGAGACGCTAGCAATGGGGGCCGAACGGAGAGGTGAAGCCGGCGGAGCAGTGAAGCTTCGGCGCACCCCTGCCTGGCGCGCTAAATGTCGGATCATGGGTTCCGGCAAACCCTTGAGGTTCGAACGCTAGGGTGCGCACGAAGATCTCTCCCTCTCGCTCTAGCTCGCTCTCGCACCGATTCCTAGGCTGTAATGCCCAGGATGGGACTATATCTCCTACGTGTCGAGGCACGACTTAAAGATATAAGCCCATTCTGGAATGATCTCAAGTTTGGTATCTTTGGACGACTCATGTAAAAGAGGGTTTAAATTGCAAAAGGAGATAGTTGGCTTACACTCGCCACTTCACACAATACATTACATAAGCAGAACATCATTCAAAACATCACAACCCATCTAAGGGTAAGATCCAAAAGACAAGATACAAAACAACATAAAGCCACAGGTCCAGATCGAATCCTAGTAGAAACCACTACTGATCGTCGAAAACGTCACAAGAAAATGGCAACTCTCTTCATCGAGCTCCAAGTGAAGTACTGATCCATCTTCTGCATCAATCTCGGCGGAAACTGCATCTGGTGTTGTAGTATCTGTGAGCCATGAGGACTCAGCAATCCCATAACCATGGGTATCAAGACTAGCAAAGCTTTGTGGGTAGGAAGAGGTAAAGTGGTGAGGTTGCAGCAGCGGCTAAGCATAATATGGTGGCTAACTTACAAGTACCAGAATAAGATGAGCATCTACACAAACGGTCGCAGAAGTAGTGATCGCTAAAGATCCTGAACTACATACGAATCAAACATAACCCCACCGTGTTCTCTTCTCAAAGTGAAAAGAGACAGTCACAGTTACTCACACAGTTGTGTGTTTTACTTCGGATCCTCTGTCAAGTTTTCTACAACCGGACATTAACAAATTCCAATCTGCCACATAACCGCGGGCACGGCTTTCGAAAGATCATAACCCTGCAGGGGTGTCCCAACTTAGCCCATCACAAGCTCTCACGATTAGCTGAAGTGATAAATATAATATTATCACCCCTTATCTTAGGGAAAATCCGATCAGGCTCGGCATCCCGGTAGCACAAGACATTTCGACAATGGTAAAACTAGTCCAGCAAGACCTCCCGGCGTGTCGACACCCTCATAGTAGCCGCGCGTATCTCGTCTCAGGCCACGTCCGGATGGGCGATTCTACAGGTTATACCAGATACCTCGGGTTTCCCCGAGGCGGCCCCGCAGACTCCCCGTTTGGGACCAACATCATCAGCACTGGCCCCCCTGCTATGTAGAAAGAATCCTCGGGTAGCGCTAACTCCCTATGCAATTTAATTAATTAATTAAGTTGTTATTATGAGCAAATTAAAACCAATGTTGGGCCTTGCTGGAGGAGTTTTATTCAAAGTCGAACTGTCAAGGGGTCCCCATCCACCCATCGTGTAAGGAACGCAAAATCAAGGAACATAATGCCGGTTTATCGGCGCCTAAGGTGGCATGAGTGGAACAAAACACCGAGCAAAAGGCCAAGCCTTCCACCCGTGCCTAGTATATAGGTGTGTTAATAATAATTATAGATATTATGATATAACAACAACAAGTTCCCTCCTGGAACGAACTTCATCTTCACCTGCAACTAACAACGCAATAAGAGGGGCTGAGCAAGCGGTAACATAGCCAAACAGTGGTTTTGTTAGAAAGGTTTCAAATGTTAGAGGTTTCATGGCAACAGGAGAGGCTGACATAAAAGATGGGTAGCGCGACATGTAACGATAGCATCGAGACAACTAAGCATGGCAATGGTAGTAAAGGTATCCAAGGGTATGATCATCTTGCCTGGGATTCCGCAAGGAAGAAGAACGGATCCATGAAGTAGACGGAGCAACATAGTCGAGCGAATCCTCACAACTCCGGAACGGAACCGAAGCTAACAAGAGAAGCAACCGGAAAGAAGAAAACAACGCGGTAAACACACAAGCATAAACATGGCATACGATGCACATCCAAGTATGATGCATGTCCGGTTTAATTATGCATGGCATGGCAAAGTGCACAAACAACACTACAAGTTAAATGAAGCTCAATATGCAACGAGTTGCATATTGACGAAACACCACATATTAATTATTTAATTGACTCTCGTTATTTACAAGACAAGATTAAATGTTTTAAGCATGGCAAGAGGTGAAGCATAAAAAACTACACTATTTAGGCATTTTAAATGAGGCCGGAAAATAACAACAACAAATCCGGAAAACCCCATATGCATGTTTAGTAATTTTAAGCAAACAACAAATAAACATTATAATGTTGTTAACATGATGCGGATGACATGATCAAGTTTTATGCAATTTTATTAAAAGTTGACATGAAGAAGATATGAAGTATTGTCACCGTGGTGGAAGACAGGGTGCCACGGCAACGATCCGAAAATGATGCAATGGCAACATCTCGGTTCCGGTAACTCGTTGAGAGACCGGTGAAAAAGCAAAGGTGGAGTGAATGAGCGAAACAAGAAGAAAGGTGGGGTGATCCCGTCACCGGGTTCCCACGAGTCGGCGACGAGGCAACTGGGGAGCACGACAAAAGACGATTCGGGCACGAAGCACACAAGGGGAACATCTCATACAACACAACAAACATCTCACGGGTCATCGTCTCGGGTTATACCTTCGGAACAAACGTTCACAGGGCGGTTCGAGGTCGTAGAGGAAGTAGTCGTTCTCGCGATTCGTAGAGGAAGTAGGCGTTCACGTGGTCGTCGAGGGAAGTAGTTGTGCATGAGGCAACGAGGTCGTCGTGGTACACGTTCATGTAGAGGTACTTGCAGTCTCGGCGACGGTAGTTGTTCACTTTCGTAGATGTACTCGTTCCGTTCGTAGATGTACTTGGCGCATCGATCGTTTCCGGGCGACGGTAGTGGTACTCGCGGTCGTCGAGCGGCGGTAGTTGAAGTAGTGGTACATGTTCGTATGTAGTGGTACTCGCGGTCTCATCGTGTAGTCGTACTTGATGTCTTGACGATTCTGGAGACGCGTAGAGGTACTTGACGTGTCGCCATTTAGTCGATACCCGAGGTCTTGGCGGTTCATCGTGGAACTTGAGATAAACAACAGCAACAAACACAAACACAAACATGGCACGGTCACGGCAATGAGCTGCTCGAGGGGCTGCAAGCCCTGGCGACGAAGGTGCTGCTCGTGCACTGGACGAGGCCGGGCCTGGCGAACGGAGGGAGACGATGGAGCTGGCTGGCCTGGAGGAAACGAGGCAGAGGACTGCCCTGCCCGCGGGAAGCCATGGCGAGGCGGCGACCTGGTGATGCGGGCGAGAGGAGGGGCGGCCGGCTCCGCGCGCTGGAGGGAGACGAGGCAGGGGCGGCGTCCTGCCTTGGCGACGGAGGGGGCCAGCGCGAGGGGATGGAGGGCGCAGGACCATGCGCGAGGACGGGCGCGCAGGAGGGAGGCCACGGCGCGCAGGAGGTCGAAGCAGGGCGGCGCTCGGGGCTGGAGGCGCGTCGGGCTCGGCTTGGCGACGGAGGCAGCCCGGCGACGGGGATGGGGAGCGATGGGAGGATGAGGCAGAGGGGGGCGTCGCTCCGCGGGTGATGCGGCTCGGGGACGAGGGAAGATCAGGCACGGGGTCTCGGCTCCTGGCGCGGAGGAGAGGGACGGCGCTCGCCAGAGGAGATCGATGGGGCGAAGGGATAGACGCTCGAGGGAAGAGATGCTGCGAGGGGTACGAGGGGTGCGGCGGCGCTGGGAGGAGAGAACGAGAGGAAAGACTCGGGCTAGGGTTAGAGGGGAAACGTTGGGCCAGCAGGCTGGGCCTCGGGCCTGGGAAGGTAGTGAAAGGCTGGCGCTGAGGGGCCTAGGAGCTGGGCCTGAAGGCTGGAGGGAGGTTTTGGGCTGCTCTTGCTGATTTTTACCAAGCTGTTTTCCAAATAAAACAGGAAACCACAAGAGGAAAAGAAAGAAAATAGGAGTTAGGAAAAGGCTTACGGCATAGGGTAAAATCCCTGGACTCACAAAAATGTGAGGAATATAAATAAAATTGTTTGAAGATTTTTGGAGGAACCTCGATAAAAGGAAAAGAATCATAGACAAGGTTTTTGAAGGAGAAACTCGAAGTAGGAAAAGCATGGGGAAAATTATGCACGTGTGTTGGTTAATTCCAAAAAAATGGAATATTTATAATATAGCTCCCTAATAATATTGAGAGGCTTTTATACGTTTTAAAGAGAAGACATTCTTCCCTCGATTTAAATGGATCGAAGATCCACACGATTTATTTAAGTTGAGATGCAAAAGATTAATGACATGATGGCATGATGACATGTTGCAATGCAAAATAAATAACACAAGACAAACGAAACACACGGAAGAACCCGGAACATCTGGAATCTTCTGGAATCTTCTGGGACGTCGGTCTTCGGGCTTCACAACTCTCCCACACTAACAAAGGATCTCGACCCGAGATCCTAGAGATGGCACCGGATAAAAACGGAAGAGGAAGAGGTAAAACAAAGTTGCTCCTTCGACAAACGAGTGAAACTACAAACCTTGAGAGGTTAGACAAGTTGAATACAGAATACAATGGAGATGAACGAAGATGAAAACACTCCTTTAGAAAAGAGGAACAAGGAGCATTATGAGAACCTTGAAAATTGAAAGACATGAAACAAGAGCTCACAGATCAAAGAATATGAAACCGCAATGGTATAGCCAAGGAATAAGAATGACATGATTCGGACAGCACTCCGACTGAAAATGGAAGGAATTAACAAGAACTTGCCAAGTTGAGATGATACTTGATGAAAACAACAACATATTTCCTCCGAAACAATTGGAAGAATGGCACCAGAGGTAAAGGATGATACAGACAGCATTCCGGTTAAAAGAGAGGCAAAACTAGATAAAAGACGGAACTGAATGAACAATACAACACTCTGGTTAAATGATAAGCAAGGGAAAGAACATGATCTCGATAAAACGATATGATGGTTAAAGAGAGCAATATCACAAGGCCTCCAGAACGAAAGAATAGATGCAAGATCGTTGGAAAGAAAGAACAGAGAAGAAAATGACAACTTCTCTCAAAATTAAATTTGAAAGAGCATCCTTACAAAGAAGGGTTGAACGGAGTTGATTGAAAAATCAACAACGAAACGAATAAGCTTCATGTGGGCTTATGGAAAACATCTCAAAATTATGAGGTGACAACCAGCCACTAACGGAAAACATTGATTGGATTGAGATCAACAAGGAGACGAAGAACTTATATCACCGGAATGATAATGAAGAACTTGGGTCAATTATAAGCACCATAATTAGCAACAATCCTTAGGAAAAGCTTTTAGGTGAAATACAACCCAAGATTACTCCAACAAATAATTGAATGGTTGGAAAGATCTCCTAAAGAAAAAAGAAGTGATGGTTTTAAGTATCTCATTCTTGAAAACTCGTGAATCATGAAACATGGAGGAAAATTATCAAGAATGACATAACACCATCTCAAAGATAAGGTAGAAATGATTGCACTTCAAAATGCAAGAAGAAGAATATTTGAGCTCCAACAAGAATCTTGATGAAGACTTCGAGGATGAATTAAATCTTGATGAACCACCATGAAAACTCCGGTAATGAAAGCATGAGAAGTGAAAGATGAAAAGAATAAGATTCAAGGCCTGCGATGAATTAGATGGAGCTTTGAAATGATATAATTGAAATAACTTGGAGCTCCGGAAAACAAGATGAACAACTTAGAACCGAGAATATGATATGATGAACAAGCTCCGAAGGAAGGGATTAAAACACCTTGAAGGAATAAGAATAAGAATTATGTCATGCATCTCCTTCACCAATTTAAATTGATGACAACCAAAGGACTTGGCATAATACTTATTCTCGTTGGAAAGAATTAAGAGAGATCTCGCACAAGCTTGGGTAAATCTTCAACAAAGCACCGGTAGGATTATGAAAAGAACGAGTGAATTAAAACGATAACAATGGAAGGGTAATCTTGAAAGAACCACCGTAAAATATGGAGACGAAAGAAGAGACATCAATGAAGAATATTTGGAGGACGAAGTTGCAAACAGAGAGCGAAGAAACATTCTGAAATGATGGCCTTCGGAGGATCACAAAGAAAAGAATTCATGAAGAATCTTGAGAGAACGGGCCAAGATTTAAAAGAAACTCTCATCCGGTCTTCAAATGTTGATAGTGTAGACGAGAAATGCCATGAAGAATTTCGAGATACTCCGGACGAATGACAAGATGAAGGTGGAGCTAAAGATGGAAATAATTGAAAACAAGCTTGGAGAAGGCATGTGACTGATGGAAATCATACTTACGTCACACTTTGAAAAGAATTCTCCGGAAAAAGAATAGTCAGGTAAGATCCTGGAAAAAGACCTGTGGGTTAGGGCCCACTAAAGAAATCACCGTTGAAAAAGATTGCTTAAGAGATATTGCACCGATTGAATTAAATGGCTGAATAAGATTATAATCCTCAAAATAGTTTGAATGGATTAAGAATGGAATTATGAATCATCTGAGTATCTTCAACACTCCGGATATGAATAAGAGATGTGAAGAAATAAGAGAACCTTCGGATAAGAAATTCCCACATTGGAAAACATGTGAAACAAGAGGCACATATATGATCAAGACCGAAGCTTGAATTACATCCACCGGCAGCATTTGAGAACAAAAGAATGATGAACTTGAAGCTCTTGAGCATCTTCCTGAGAATCACCGGATAAGAACATTGAAGGAAAAGAACGAAGAACCTCATATGAATAAAATGGATATTTCATCTGAGAATTCTTGCTCCATAAGAAAAAGGGTGGGAGGGTGGGAAAAACAAAGACAACTTGAGACGAACAAAATGGACACCGGTTGAAAATAATTTAACATGAAGATCTTGATGATCAAGAAGGACTAGCACTCCCATAGAAATATGAGAATACCGATTAGGAAGGTATGGAATCAACATTTGACATCGAAGCAACTCGAATACCAGAATCAAAACAAAAACAAAGGATAGATGTGTTTATGAAGAAGATTATGTTGCAACATATCTATCCGAATAGAGAATTGAACGAATGAATTCCGCAGGTACATCAACTTGTCGAGAAGCCACTGGGAGAAGAAAAGGTAAATAAAAGGAACAAGGAACAGATAGAACAAATACAATATAGAAGTTTCGTCCGACATATTCGTGCTGAAAGCTCATGGAACGTGTTGCAAAAGGGTTTTGCAATCCCCGGATCAGCATAGCCAAGGACCCTTTAAGATGCAACTCCCGATCGGAACAAGTCCATAAAACCACTTCACTCAATGTAGAACCCCAAACTTCATATCATGCACTCGTTGGAAGAATGCCTAGAACTACTAGATGAACCCACCTATTAATTTCCGAAAGTTTCCAGTTATGCAATCAGGTGTTGGGGATACAGGGGAAGCACCGCGCACTCAAATCTAATCCTACATCTAGCTGTATCCATCACTACTGGAATCTGGGAATTTGCCATCAGCCATCTCTTTGCCATCTGCGAGCGGATGGCAAAGAACGTCTTTGCCATCAGCTTACAAAAACAGATGGCAAAGAACTGACAGATGGCAAATAACCTGGTTGCCATCAGCCAGTTCTTTGCCATCTGCCAGCCGATGGCAAAGAATCTTTGCCATCGGCTGGCAGATGGCAAAGAGATGGGTGGGCCCTATGGATGACGGCGCTGTAACGGCTCACTAGCCGCACCTCTTTGCCATCTGCCAGTAGATGGCAAAGATTCTTTGCCATCAGCTGGCTGATGGCAAAGAGATGGTGCTTTGCCTCTCTCTCACCCCTCTCTCTTTGTCTAAAAAACCCCCTCTCTCTCCCTGCAGCCCGGCCCCACCCCTTCCTCTCTATCCTCCCACCTCACCCACGCACCACCGCATCCACGCACCCAACCCCTCCCCTCCCGGCCGCCGGCCCACCCCTCCCCGCCACCGCCCAGCAC
Organism: Secale cereale; assembly: GCA_902687465.1. Taxonomy (NCBI): domain Eukaryota; kingdom Viridiplantae; phylum Streptophyta; class Magnoliopsida; order Poales; family Poaceae; genus Secale; species Secale cereale. Next base: position 513,914,400 of record LR738709.1, read on the forward strand.
CGCCGCCGGCCCTCCCCTCCCCGCCACCGCCCAGCATCGCCGCCGGACCGCCCCTCCCCTCCCCGCCACCGCCCAGCACCGCCGCCGGACCCCAACGCCGAGGTCGCCGTCACCGACGCCTCCCTCACGCGGCTCGCGCTAGCCGCCGCCCCCGCCACCGCTTTCGCCTACAACCTCTCGCTCACGCTCACCGTCCGGAACAGGAACTGCGACATGAGCGTCAAGAACACCTAGCCGCTCGAGGCCGACTACAGATTCGACGGCCAGCGCTTTGAGCGGGTCAGGCTCGCCGACGAGGGGTCCACGCACCCCGCCGGCAAGACCCAGGTGTACCACCTCGTCTCCGGCGCCGACAGCGCCTACGTCGCTCTGGGCAACGCCGGCGTGGCTGAGTTCAAGGAGGAGAACAACACGCGGGTGTACCAGGTGGAGGTGGCGCTGTCGGGCGAGGTCACGTACCAGGCGCACTTCACCAAGTGCAAGTTCCAGGCCAAGTGCCCGCTCAAGCTGCAGCTCGCGCCGCCCGGCACGCCCGCCGTCGTCTTCCAGAAGGTCAAGTGCAAGCTCACCCCGGCAGACAGGAACTGCTAGTCATTACTATGATTGGTGGCTTTCTTTCTTGGTTTTTTTTCTTCGGTGGTGATTTCTGTTGGTAGATTCGGAGGAACCAACTGCAGGTAGATTGCGCCCACTGGTATGAACTTTTCTTCTAAATTTTTCTTCCAGGCAAGCACCAATAGAGGCAACAACATTATCTCTTTAGGATAGTTATAGGATCTCTTACTTAAAACTAGGACAGAGAGTTCTGTTTTCCCATGAAAACATGACAGGTATTCAGCACTTACTGCCACTAAACATTGCCAAAATGAATGTACAGATTTATCAGATTATCCATAATTTCACCATAACGGGCAAGAAACTTAGTTTAGTTTGAGAAGCAATAAAGCAAATGTACAGTCCACTTGTCAGCTTAGAAACTCTGCCTCATCTAGCTTATCAAAAATAGAATTCCATGTATTGCTCGTAAGGCTTAACTGACGACTACTCGTATATGGATGAAGTCATCAAATATTCCGCCCAATTAAAAACATACTGAAAATGACTCAAGGCCAGCGCAGTCTGATTAATCTCTAACGGAAACAATATAAGAAAACAGACTAATTAACTCACTAGGAGTTGTCCGAATGGCCCAAGCAGGTCCTCCAAAAGCTGCCCAGCCGACCAAAATTTTCTTTGCTCCCAGGCTGTGCACACCAGCAGGCTACATACATGAGCTCGTCAAAACTCATCGGTGGAAAAGCCGAAGGGGACAAGTAAAAACCGATTAGATGCCTTCTCCGTCTCTCCACAGAGCCGGCCCGCCTTGGCACTCAAATCTGCTGCAACCTGGAACTTGGTGGCCATTTTTGTTTTTGTAACGAAAATAGAACCGGTTGACAATACTCTGTTCCTCTAATACTCTGTTCTTTGTGCTTCATGATTCATGCAAATCTCCGTAGCCTTACCTACATCTCCACGCCTCATCATCTCCATTGTTCCTTGCCCACGAGGCCACGGTAATCAAGGCAGAGAATTCGCAGCAGTCAGCCGTATCCTCCTCCAGCTTAACACCGCCATCCCCTCTCCGGGCGACGCAGCGAGAGGACGGCAGTAGGACAGTTATCTGCCTTCCCAATTAGCATCTCTACTGCAGCATATTTCTTCTTTCTTCGTCGTTGGCACTGTCTGCTGTCAGCTCCAGGTATGGAACGACGATTACCCTCCTGAATGCATGCTTTGTGTCCGAGCTGTCCGCATTACTGGCTCCGGATAGATGAGGTGGGTCGTTCCAGAGGTATCCGCACTGTCCGCACTCACGATTGCATGCTTGGTGTTTGTCCTCTTCATGCTTCATTGGGGCCGTCTCCTCGATCTTGCAACGACTGCGTATTATGAGAGCATGATCAATCTTCTTGATTTTAAGTACTCTTTATTAATTTTGAAATTTGTAGATAGCCAGTTTCCAACAATTTCCTGGATGAGTAACAACCAACAATCGAACAACAGTCTGCAGGTGTGTACTGTACCAACCACATGTTCGATAAAATGCCAAAACCATATTCGTCACACGAACTGGTAAGTAAATACTCTATTGTCAGTAATTTTGAGTGCCAAGATTTAAGTACCCATGGGCACTTATGATTTTACCCAGAAAGTGGATTTTTAATATTCATATTTCTTATGGACGGCAAATAAGAAAAATTCCAGTTTATCGATGTCAAAAATTGGAATCATGAAACAGTACATTGTAGCATACATATAGTAATAGATTTAGCAAGAAAAAATACTTTTGGTACAGAGCCGTGCCACCAACAAGGTATCACGGCCTTACTACCTACATGCTGCACTCGGCTATGTACAGTTCAGTTTATAGTCACTCTTTCTTTGTGTATGCAACTGGTACCATGAGTCTATGATTACTTAGAAAGAGCAGCTCAATCTTTACTGATTACGTGATAGTAAAATCTTTCCCCTACCATCTTGTATGACTGCACAGGTAATGTTTCAGGTTTGTATACACTAGCTAAGAGGCAACATAATACCCATGTTGTGGACGACAAAGATGCCAAATATTCAGTGGCAATGGTTATGTTCGGATATTCAATCCTTTTAGTATATGTTGATGGCAAACTGGTAATGCTTCTGTTTCTTGGTGATGTCCTTTTTCCCCTTAACTAGCAGTCATATTTATAGATATGATTTCCACTGATTCAATAGTGTTCAAGGCCATGCTCACCCGACAGATCCGGTAGGGGAAGTTTAATGTGGTGGACCAGCAACAATGGCCAGACGCCACCATACACCCCTTGAGGCGTAAGAAGCAGCTTGGCTTTGCCTAGAGCGAAATCGATCCGAGTTGCATCTCTTTCTAGCACGACGTAAGTGTTCTGTTACCTCTAGGAGCTTCTCGCCATGTGTTTTGTGCAAAGAGAACACATATGGTATCTCTATATCTTTTAATCAGAGATTCACTGTTGAAAAGAATATAACTAACAACATATAACTCAGAGGCAATGGGAAATTTCATGAATTAGAATACAGTGAGTACATGTATATATATTCACCAAGTAAGAATGGCTGTGGATTTCCCCCCTATAAACTGCTATTTTGTTATTCTTATTGCTGCAATGATTTTTATATATCATGACCACGGAAGTGTAATAAGAGTTTTTCTTGCAGTGACTTAGTTTGCACGTTGTCTTAAACATTTTCACTTTGTTTAAAACGGCAAGCTTCTTAGAGTAACGTGCAACATGCATCAATTCTTCTTTTTTTCCTGAGGACCTTATTGGTCTTCCTTAGATTCAATTAGAAATATAGACGTCCTTGCGCCATTTGAAAATACTATCAAGAAATTTCTTTTTTAAGACTTTTTTATGATTTACATTCCAAATTGTAAGTTTGATTGTTATTTGTAATTGTGCCACAATATTGTAGGGCCGATTCTTTTTTCATGAATAAGAAGTGTATTAATATTGTATTCAATGGTCGGAAAGCTTCTTCGTTTTGTAACTACTTCAATTAGACAAGCAACACTTCATTTTGAATATTGTATTGTATCTCACATAATTGTCCTTCCATTTTTATGTAGTGTGTATTTGAAGGTTGGTAAATATGGTCTAATGTCGCTTTGTTGTCAAATCAATTTTTTATTTGGTTAACACCAATAATGGTATATATAAAATGTTACAAATTTGTAAACTAATAATTCATTCAAGTTGTTCCTATACGTGCATATAATGAATTTATGATATAAAAATGTAAGATAATGGCTATATATCTATCATCAAAAAATAAAACTAGCCCGTGCAGGTGCACGGGTTGACGACTAGTTATTTTCTAATTAACATGGAATTTTCTAGCCTAATTCTCTTCCTCTAATTAACCCATCAATCACTTTTTATATATAAATAGATGAAAAGGCCTGGCCTTTCAGTTGCACACCTTTTTATGCAATTGATATAGTAATAGTACTGTATTTTGATGTTCCTCTTGTGCTTGTAATCTTTGTACGCAGCCGAGGCCGTGATCCTAGGATTTCAGCATTTCATAGTCATGCTGGGCACCACCGTCATCATACCAAGCGCGCTTGTTCCTCAAATGGGAGGTGGAAATGTGAGCCCTCCTCAACTCTTTATTTATTTATGCTCTACCAAATGTCCTCCGGTTTATTCACCTGCATATAAATTCAATATCTCTGAAGAAGTACAATAAATGATGGACACTCACTGAATTAATTTCTGTCAGGAGGAGAAAGCTCGGGTGATCCAGACGCTCCTGTTCCTCGCTGGCATAAACACCTTGCTGCAAACCTTCTTCGGGTCTTGCCTCCCCGTCGTGATGGGTGGCTCCTGGTCACCGTGACACAACTGTGGTGGCGGTGATGTCTCAGCTGGTCACCGTGACGCAACTGTGGTGGCGGTGATGTCTCAGCCTCGGCTACAATTTCCCTCTGGTGAGCTCTGATTTAACCCTTCAATCACCTCTTCGTGCTGCGATTTACCCTGAATGTTGAAGTCTACACATGATAGAAAAAGGCACGGGCATAAAAATTATGTATTTTGAATGTTTGATTGAGCATGTTTTGGCAAAACACCTGATGGTGTGCTATAGCAGCCACACACATGATAGTATATGGACTTAGTAGCCTTTCCTCCATTACATTGTGTTTGCGACCGTCGATGATTACAATGCTAACGAGTGGTGTTGCAGGCTGCTATTGAGGCAGAGAGAGCGAAGACCCAGTCTGCTTTTGAGGAGAGGGACCGGCAGTTGGCGGAGAGGGACCGGCAGGCGACGGAGAGGGGGAGGGAGAATGAGGAGAGGACGGCTAGGCTGTTGGAGGAGGAGAGGAACCGGAACGACTCGGCTAACCGGGCCATGTACGATCTCTTCGTGGTAAGTTTCTTCTGCATATTAGCTAAATCATGCACACAATGTTCCTTTCATTAGTAACTAATATGACTGACTCGTCAAAACCAAATGTGCAGTCCATGTGCGAGAAGAACGGCCAGACCCCTCCGTCGATGCCAGTCATTGCTCCGGCGGGCACGGTGAGTTTCATTTGAACGGTCATTAGTTACTAGTCTTCACATTTGAGTTGCATCATGCTAATGATACATTGGAAATAATCTTTGGTGCAGCGTAACTCCCGACAAGCATCGACCGATCCTTCTCCGTCTGCCACTGGCGCGACCGGTCCTACACCTACACCTACACCTACACCTCCGTGATGACGGTAAGTTTCCCAAGTGTTTTGCTTAATAGAGTTTTGTTGTGATGCCATGTTGTATCTACACTTATCGTGCATAATGTGTGTATGTTTGAATGCATTGTATTTGTGGGATTCGACATCTAGTCGTGTGCCTTTGGTAGCCTTCCATACAGGGAAATGCCTCCTAGTGCTTCCACTAAGCCATGGTAGTTCGCTACTGCTCCGGAACACATGGATTGACCGGCATGTGTCCTTCTTTGCTCCTGTGTTTGTCCCTACGGGGAAATGTCACGCGGTGTATCACCGAAGTCCTTGTAGCTTGCTACGACTTGGTTGCACTCGCTGATGACCGACACGTGCATTGCTGGGTCATGTATGCCTGTCCCTGTACGTTTGTGCCATCTTGGTTCTATGACTAGTCATGTCTGCCCGGGTTCCCTGCCATAAGGATACTAGCGACATAATCATATACTTAGCATTTTTTTCCTCCAAAATGACTCGATATGCTTAGCTAGCTCAAAAATGACATAATAAGCTTAATTAGCTCCAAAATGACATATTTAACCTAGGATAGCTCTAAAATGACCTATACTTAACATTTTTTCCTCCAAAATGACTTAATATGCTTAGCTAGCTTAATAATTACATAATAAGCTTAATTAGCTCCAAAATGACCTATTTAACCTAGGATAGCTCTAAAATGACCTATACTTAGCATTTTTCCCTCCCAAATGACTTAATATGCTTAGCTAGCTTAAAAATGACCTATTTAACCTAGGATTGCTCTAAAATGAGCTATACTTAGGATCTTTTCCTCCAAAATGACTTAATATGCTTAAGAAATGACATAGTTTAGCTCCTAAATGACTTCACATGCTTAGCTAGCTTCAAAATGACATAATAACCTTACTTAGCTCTCAAATGACATATTTAACCTAGGCTAGCTCTAAAATGACCTATACTTAGCATTTTTTCCTCCTAAATGACTCAATATAGGATAGCTCTAAAATGACCTATACTTAGCATTTTTCCTCCAAAATGACTTAATATGCTCATCTAGCTTAAAAATGACCTATTTAACCTAGGATAGCTCTAAAATGACCTATACTTAGTATCTTTTCCTCCAAAATGACTTAATATGCTTAGCTAACTCTAAAATGACATAATATGCTTAAGAAATGACATATTTTAGGTCCTGAATGACTTCATATGCTTAGCTAGCTTCAAAATGACATAATAACCTTACTTAGCTCCAAAATGACCTATTTAACCTAGGCTAGCTCTAAAATGACCTATACTTAGAATTTTTTCCTCCTAAATAACTCAATACTCTTAGCTAGCTTAAAAATGACATAATAAGCTTGATTAGCTCCGAAATGACTTATTTAACCAAGGATAGCTCTAAAATGACCTATACTTAGCATTTTTTCCTCCAAAAGGACTTAATATGCTTAGCTAGCTTAAAAATGACCTATTTAACCTAGGATAGCTCTAAAATGACCTATACTTAGCATCTTTTTCTCCAAAATCACTTAATATGCTTAACTGGCTCTAAAATGACATAATATGCTTAAGAAATGTCATATTTTAGCTCCTGAATGACTTCATATGCTTAGCTACCTCCAAAATGACATAATGACCTTACTTAGCTCCAAAATGACCTATTTTACAGATATAAGTTGCATCATAATAATCTTCACATTTTAGTTGCATCATAATAATCTTCACATTTTAGTTGCATCATAATAATCTTCTTCTTCTAGTCTTCTTCTTCTAACTTTCTTCTTTCCCATTTTACAGGTTTGCTTAAGATCACGGAAGCTTGGGTTGATGGAGTGCTTGTATTTAGTTTTTGTTTTGACCTTGTGAAACTTGCTACCTATGGATGAAACTGTGTAATATTGATGAAACTATGTATATGTACGGATGAAACGTGCTACTATTGGTAACATGTGTTGGATATATATATATGTTCATGACTATTGGTAATATGTGTTGAATATGCTATATTGGTCATATAAATATATTTGTGTTTGATTTTCTGTGAAAATGAATTGATATAAGAAAAACAAAATTAAATGGGGCAATATAGACACTTTGCCATCTGCTGGCAGATGGCAAAGAGCTTTGCCATCAGCTGGCAGATGGCAAAGAGCTTTGCCATCAGCTGGCAGATGGCAAAGAGCTTTGCCATCAGCTGGCAGATGGCAAAGAGCCTGCAGAGAAAAAAATTTGGACTGGCCTATTTGGGCTCTTTGCCATCAGTTGGCTGATGGCAAAGTATGCAGCCTTTGCCATCAGCCAGCAGATGGCAAAGAGCCTGCAGCCTTTGCCATCAGCCAGCAGATGGCAAAGTGCTTGCATCCTTTGCCATCTGCTGGCAGATGGCAAAGTATGCCGTTATCTTTCTAACGGGGCTAACCCCGTTAAGAGGCTTTGCCATCTGCCAGCTGATGGCAAAGGCACAGGCTCTTTGCCATCAGCCAGCAGATGGCAAAGAAGCCTTTGCCCGCTGAAATTCAGACAAACTGTTTGCCATCTGCTGGCTGATGGCAAAGCCTTTGCCATCCGCCGATCATGCCTTTGCCATCTGCCATGGCAGATGGCAAAGTGCCAGATTCCAGTAGTGCATCCTTCAACACATAACCAGTTATCTCCGGAAACCGTTTACCTCGGACCTTCGAAACGCATCTACTATACAAGCTATGGCAATACTCCCGAACTACCTCCCCAGTACTGGGTGATGTCGGGGTTATCTTGCCACTAACCGCATAGGAGAGTTTTCGATGTCGGCCGTCTTAAGTATTCTAGTACTGCCGCGATGGATTTGTGACGACAACACCTCGGAGCTCAACTCCCTGGGACACTGCCACAACCCCTAATGACAGGAGGCATCGAGAACAATGTTCTCGTCACAAAGACATCGAAACAATCCAAACAATACTCGCGAGATCCTAAAAAAAATTTGGTGTAATTTTTGAAAGTAGAAGAGACAAGAGTAGTCGTCAGGAGTCCTCACCAGAGTGAAAAGGGATGAGGAGCAAAAGAAATCCTACTCTCCGATATATATAGGACTCAAAACAATTTCAAGTGTGTGCCTAGACTCAACCGTCAATGATTCGATCAATCAGTGGGGGCTTCTAGGTCGGAGAAGGCTCTGAATACCAACTTGTAATGCCCAGGATGGGACTATATCTCCTACGTGTCGAGGCATGACTTAAAGATATAAGCCCATTCTGGAATGATCTCAAGTTTGGTATCTTTGCACGACTCATGTAAAAGAGGGTTTAAATTGCAAAAGGAGATAGTTGGCTTACACTCGCCACTTCACACAATACATTACATAAGCAGAACATCATTCAAAACATCACAGCCCATCTAAGGGTAAGATCCAAAAGACAAGATACCAAACAACATAAAGCCACAGGTCCAGATCGAATCCGAGTAGAAACCACTACTGATCGTCGAAAACGTCACAAGCAAACGGCAACTCTCTTCATCGAGCTCCCAGTGAAGTACTGATCCATCTTCTGCATCAATCTCGGCGGAACCTGCATCTGGTGTTGTAGTATCTGTGAGCCACGAGGACTCAGCAATCCCATAACCATGGGTATCAAGACTAGCAAAGCTTTGTGGGTAGGAAGAGGTAAAGTGGTGAGGTTGCAGCAGCGGCTAAGCATAATATGGTGGCTAACTTACGAGTACCAGAATAAGATGAGCATCTACGCAAATGGTCGCAGAAGTAGTGATCGCTAAAGATCCTGAACTACATACGAATCAAACATAACCCCACCGTGTTCTCTTCTCAAAGTGAAAAGAGACAGTCACGGTTACTCACACAGTTGTGTGTTTTACTTCGGATCCTCTGTCAAGTTTTCTACAACCGGACATTAACAAATTCCAATCTGCCACATAACCGCGGGCACGGCTTTCGAAAGATCATAACCCTGCAGGGGTGTCCCAACTTAGCCCATCACAAGCTCTCACGATTAGCTGAAGTGATAAATATAATATTATCACCCCTTATCTTAGGGAAAATCCGATCAGGCTCGGCATCCCGGTAGCACAAGACATTTCGACAATGGTAAAACTAGTCCAGCAAGACCTCCCGGCGTGTCGACACCCTCATAGTAGCCGCGCGTATCTCGTCTCAGGCCACGTCCAGATGGGCGATTCTACAGGTTATACCAGATACCTCGGGTTTCCCCGAGGCGGCCCCGCAGACTCCCCGTTTGGGACCAACACCATCAGCACTGGCCCCCTGCTATGTAGAAAGAATCCTCGGGTAGCGCTAACTCCCTATGCAATTTAATTAATTAATTAAGTCGTTATTATGAGCAAATTAAAACCAATGTTGGGTCTTGCTGGAGGAGTTTTATTCAAAGTCGAAATGTCAAGGGGTCCCCATCCACCCATCGTGTAAGGAACGCAAAATCAAGGAACATAATGCCGGTTTATCGGCGCCTAAGGTGGCATGAGTGGAACAAAACACCGAGCAAAAGGCCAAGCCTTCCACCCATGCCCAGTATATAGGTGTGTTAATAATAATTATAGATATTGTGATATAACAACAACAAGTTCCCTCCTAGAACGAACTTCATCTTCACCTGCAACTAACAACGCTATAAGAGGGGCTGAGCAAGCGGTAACATAGCCAAACAGTGGTTTTGCTAGGAAGGTTTCAAATGTTAGAGGTTTCATGGCAATAAGAGAGGCTGACATAAAAGATGGGTGGCGCGACATGTAACGATAGCATCAAGACAACTAAGCATGGCAATGGTAGTAAAGGTATACAAGGGTATGATCATCTTGCCTGGGATTCCGCAAGGAAGAAGAACGGATCCATGAAGTAGACGGAGCAACATAGTCGAGCGAATCCTCACAACTCCGGAACGGAACCGAAGCTAACAAGAGAAGCAACCAGAAAGAAGAAAACAACGCGGTAAACACACAAGCATAAACATGGCATACGATGCACATCCAAGTATGATGCATGTCCGGTTTAATTATGCATGGCATGGCAAAGTGCACAAACAACACTACAAGTTAAATGGAGCTCAATATGCAACGAGTTGCATATTGACGAAACACCACATCTTAATTATTTAATTGACTCTCGTTATTTACAAGACAAGATTAAATGTTTTAAGCATGGCAAGAGGTGAAGCATAAAAAACTACACTATTTAGGCATTTTAAATGAGGCCGGAAAATAACAACAACAAATCTGGAAAACCCCATATGCATGTTTAGTAATTTTAAGCAAACAACAAATAAACATTATAATGTTGTTAACATGATGCGGATGACATGATCAAGTTTTATGCAATTTTATTAAAAGTTGACATGAAGAAGATATGAAGTATTGTCACCGTGGTGGAAGATAGGGTGCCACGGCAACGATCCGAAAATGATGGAACGGCAACATCTCGGTTCCGGTAACTCGTTGAGAGACCGGTGCAAAAGCAAAGGTGGAGTGAACGAGCGAAACAAGAAGAAAGGTGGGGTGATCCCGTCACCGGGTTCCCACGAGTCGGCGACGAGGCAACTGAGGAGCACGACAAAAGATGATTCGGGCACGAAGCACACAAGGGGAACATCTCATACAACACAACAAACATCTCACGGGTCATCGTCTCGGGTTATACCTTCGGAACAAACGTTCACGGGGCGGTTCGAGGTCGTAGAGGAAGTAGTCGTTCTCGCGATTCGTAGAGGAAGTAGGCGTTCACGTGGTCGTCGAGGGAAGTAGTTGTGCATGAGGCAACGAGGTCGTCATGGTACACGTTCATGTAGAGGTACTTGCGGTCTCGGCGATGGTAGTTGTTCACGTTCGTAGATGTACTCATTCCGTTCGTAGATGTACTTGGCGCATCAATCGTTGCCGGGCGACGGTAGTGGTACTCGCGGTCGTCGAGCGACGGTAGTTGAAGTAGTGGTACATGTTCGTATGTAGTGGTACTCGCGGTCTCGTCGTGTAGTCGTACTTGATGTCTTGACGATTCTGGAGACGCGTAGAGGTACTTGACGTGTCGCCATTTAGTCGATACCCGAGGTCTTGGCGGTTCGTCGTGGAACTTGAGATAAACAACAGCAACAAACACAAACACAAACACAGCACGATCACGACAACGAGCTGCTCGAGGGGCTGCAAGCCCTGGCGACGGAGGTGCTGCTCGTGCACTGGACGAGGCCGGGCCTAGCGAACGGAGGGAGACGATGGCGCTGGCTAGCCTGGAGGAAACGAGGCAGAGGACTGCCGTGCCCGTGGGAAGCCATGGCGAGGCGGTGACCTGGTGATGCGGGCGAGAGGAGGGGCGGCCGGCTCCGCGCGCTGGAGGGAGACGAGGCAGGGGCGGTGTCCTGCCTTGGCGACAGAGGGGGCCAGCGCGAGGGGATGGAGGGCGCAGGGCCATGCGCGAGGACGGGCGCGCAGGAGGGAGGCCACGGCGTGCAGGAGGTCGAAGCAGGGCGGCGCTCGGGGCTGGAGGCGCGTCGGGCTCGGCTTGGCGATGGAGGCAGCCAGGCGACGGGGATGGGGAGCGATGGGAGGACGAGGCAGATGGGGGCGTCGCTCCGCGGGTGATGCGGCTCGGGGACAAGGGAAGATCGGGCACGGGGTCTCGGCTCCTGGCGCGGAGGAGAAGGACGGCGCTCGCCAGAGGAGATCGATGGGGCGAAGGGATAGACGCTCGAGGGAAGAGATGCTGCGAGGGGGAGCGAGGGGTGCGGCGGCGCTGGGAGGAGAGAACGAGAGGAAAGACTCGGGCTAGGGTTAGAGGGGAAACGTTGGGCCAGCAGGCTGGGCCTCGGGCCTGGGAAGGTAGTGAAAGGCTGGCGCTGAGGGGCCTAGGAGCTGGGCCTGAAGGCTGGAGGGAGGTTTTGGGCTGCTCTTACTGATTTTTACCAAGCTGTTTTCCAAATAAAACAGCAAACCACAAGAGGAAAAGAAAGAAAATAAGAGTTAGGAAAAGGCTTAGGGCATAGGGTAAAATCCCTGGACTCACAAAAATGTGAGGAATATAAATAAAATTGTTTGAAGATTTTTGGAGGAACCTAGATAAAAGGAAAAGAATTATAGACAAGGTTTTTGAAGGAGAAACTCGAAGTAGGAAAAGCATGGGGAAAATTATGCACGTGTGTTGGTTAATTCCAAACAAATGGAATATTTATAATATAGCTCCCTAATAATATTGAGAGGCTTTTATACGTTTTAAAGAGAAGACATTCTTCCCTCGATTTAAATGGATCGAAGATCCACACGATTTATTTAAGTTGAGATGCAAAAGATTAATGACATGATGGCATGATGACATGATGCAATGCAAAATAAATAACACAAGCCAAATGAAACACACGGAAGAACCCGGAACATCTGGAATCTTCTGGGACGTCGGTCTTCGGGCGTCACATAGGCCTAGGTCGTCAAACCCAAAGAACAAGAGACACAAGTATTTATAATTGTTTGGGCCACCGTTGTGGTGTAATACCCTACTCCAGTGTGGTGTGGTGGATTGCCTTGTAGGATGAGGATGAACTAGTACACGGGAATAACAGCCTCCCGAGGAGAGGTGTTCTTGGGCTCGGTGAGCTAGTGGGTGTAAGGGTGGTATGAACGATCCTCCCATTCTATGGTGGTGGCTAGTCCTATTTATAGAGGCCCGGGTCCTCTTCCCAAATATTGAGCGGGAAGGGATCCCACAACAACCATGTTTGAAGGGGGACAACTAGTACAAGCTATCCTGACAAAAGGTGGTCTTCGCCTGCCAAAGGCTCTGGTGGCGATGTTGTCGTGGGCTCTGTGGTGACCTTTGCCCTGCCATCCTGCTGGTCTGGGTCTCGTTGCACCGATATGGGAACATTTTCCTGACGCCGTGGGATTCCTCGCCTGCGCTTGCCCCTTTAGCACCAAAGAGGAAACTGGCTTCCTGCGCCCGCTGGCACCCGCCTGGCCTTGGCTGTCATGGCTCACGTCACGCGAACCTCACGAGATGCCCCTTGCCTTGATATCTCCGCTCCTCGGGAGCCAGCCTAGCAAGGCCGCCCCAGGGGAGGTCTTGCGTCGTTCCCGTCGCGAGGCTTGGCCCCTCACGAGGGTCTTGAGCGGTTTGCCGATGAGGATGGGCCGTACTAGGCCGCTGGATGAGCCACGCTCTAGGCCGCAGGCAGGCAAGTCTGGGTACCCCCGTTCCCAGGACGCCTACATCGGCCCGTTTGTAGCCCGTTAATCCGTTGGGTCGTTTTCATAGCGTCATCAAATACGGCCCATTAACGTTCCATTATGCCTATCGATAGAATTAAGCCCGTTATACTCGTTAGCCTCTTAAAGGCGTGTCATGCTCGGCCCATGAACGGACGGCTGCCACTCTAGCCCGTATATGGCCCACAATGCGGTCCGATATTGGCCCATGTTTGGCCAATCAGTCATACGGCCCGTAGAAGGCCCATTGATTCTAGGGCCCGTAGTTGGCCCATGGTCACTACAGCAGATAGCATGACCATGGTGACAACGGTCCGTATGTTGCCCACGGATATTGTGGCCTAGTTTTAAATAATAGGTTATTGCGGCCACTAGCACACCGCGGAAAAAGACCTGCACTGACTACAAGCAAACAAATAAACAAGACAACAAGGAAATAAATAAGCAAGCAACATACGCTAGGCTATTATGGCTATTACACATATTACAACCACTGAGCATCAAAGTTCGCCACCAGTGCAAATATGGGGAACAAAGCAGCATGTTACACACACTGGTTGTCAAAGTTTGCGACCCATGCAAATAAACGCCGTAGCAAAACAAGTCTAGAACTGAAACCACTTCACAAGAGCTCAAGAAACAATATCATCGGTATCCACAATGCTGGAAAGACACTTAGTAAGCTTATTGCTTTCTCATGTTTGGTGCTTAAATCCTCCATCGCTTGCTGTTGCACCAGAAAGTATGCATTTGAATTCTCCAGAGACTTCTGCAGTCCTTCGGCTTCTTGTCGCAGCACAGCTGCTCGATGTCTTTCAACTTGTAGTTGAGACTCAAGAAACCGAATTGATTCAGACAATGAGTTCGAGGAGCTTGTGCCAACGGTAGTGGCCAGTAACTCAAACACTACACCAAGACAGGACATTGGGGTTGTCTCACTGTCTTCAAGATAGTTTTCCTTAGTTGTTTTATCAGCTTTTTGGAAACTAACAGGGATGTCTCCCTATCGTGAACCTTATCTGCATTGCTCCCTTTACCATTGCATAACGGGGGTACTCTTCTCCAATATTTTGTCCGCATTCTAAAAGAGAAACAAGCAGACACATCATAAGTTTAGCATGTATATGAAATCATTTTGGTAAACCAGTTAAGTAGTAAGGTGGACAAGATAACAACATGAAACAAACATATATCCATGTACTATAGTCACTGTATGGTCTATATCATTCTAGTTTATGTTGCCAAATCAAGATAGAGACAGTTCAAATCATATCTGTTTAAGACAAAGCAGCATAGAAAGAATATAGGTGTGGAAAACTACACATAACTAACAACACTTGTAATGTGCATGGCATGAGAACATACTGTTTATTCAATTGAAACTTAAACCAACATAGAGCAAGTTACAACAGCAAACCAGTTACAGAAACAGGTTTAAAACATACATGTCGCGCCATTGGAGTTTTAATTGCATCCTTCAAATTTGAAATTAGTTGGTATGAGTAAATACAGTGATGCAAGAGCAAAGGAGTATGAACCATAGCTACATAACCTGACATGAGAACAATTCTTCTTCTACTTTAAGCGTTGACTTGGGGTTTGGAGTGGTGGTCCTCATGCTTTGGGCACTGCACTTGCCTTACTAACTGCTCGTGTTTGGGTGCTCTGTGGTGGGGACGGTGACGTGTCAACTGGAACTGGGTTAGTATCTGCTGCGATTGGGGTTAGAAGGGGTGTAGCTGGTTCTCTGTCCAACTGGGTATGGGTACAATCTGCGTGAGTCTGGGTTACATGTGGTGGGGCTAGTTCTTGAGCAAGTACAACCGTGGTTCTATCTGCATCAACGGGTAGCACTATCTTTTCTGAAGACCGTGTTTTTACTCCATAGATACTACCATCACCCCCTCCAATTCAAATGGATGATAAACAAGAAAAGTAATTGAATGTGCATACATTGTATGAGAGACAGGTGCAATGGATAGTAGGGAAGAAAACATGTCACACAATAATTCATATTTATGTTGTCTAACCAAACATGATAGCATGACACAATTTCACATATATGATGGCTAACGAAACAGGATAGCATGACACAATTTCACATATATGATGGCTAACTAAAAATGATAGAATGACATACTTCAAAATATGATGACTATGTAACCAGCAATTTCACATATATGATGACTATGTAACTAAACAGGAAGCATACACCTCAGGGGGGGAAATAGGATTGGTCATCTGTCTCTGAATCCTCCTCTGAAGAGCTATCTGTAACCAGCAAGATATCTGCTTCAGTAGGTAGCATTGTCTGCTCTGAAGAACTTGGTTTCACTCCAGATTTATCTATCACCAATTCAAATGGCTGATGCACAGGAAGATTAGTTGAACATACAAACATTGTCGACAAATGGAATACATAATACAAAAAAGGATGGCATGATATAATTCACATATATGATGCTTGGGTAAATAGCATGGCATTGCATAATTCACATACACTACTACAGGATGCTGCTAACGCGACACTACGATCTAAGACCCTTCGATGAAACTGTGTGCGATGCATAATCGCAAACAGTGGTGTAAAAAACTCGTCAAAAAAGGTGCAAAACATTTGCGATGACGGATGCATCAAACACAGTTCAGATTTTAGTTGCGTGTGCGATGCAGGGCATTCGGTTGATCTAGAAGAACTGTTTCCGATGAGGAAGAACAACAAAAACGGGTAGCCATATCAATGTGTGTGCGATATACGACATACAGTTCACTCCGATGAACTGTATGCTATTAGGGAATGCAACAGAAAAGGTCAGTCAGATCAAGATGTGTGTGATATACGGCATACGATTCACTCGGACAAACTGTTTTCGATTAGGCAAGAGAATGGAAACGGTTCATCTTAACAAGATGTGTCTGATATGCGGCATTTGCGACGAGCCAAAAGAACACAAACGATGCGTGTAAACTAGATGTGTGTGATACGCAACAAACAGCCCACTCAGATGACTTGTTTGCGATGAGAAATTATAACACAGATGATTACTATAGTAAGTTGATACGTCTCTAACGTATCTATAATTTTTTATTGTTCCATGCTGTTATATTATCATTCTTAGATGTCTTACAATCATTTTATATCATTTTTTGGTACTAACCTATTGACATAGTGCCAAGTGCGAGTTGCTGTTTTCTGCATGTTTTTTACATCGCAGGAAATCAATATCAAATGGAGCCCAAACACAACGAAACTATTTGGAGATTTTTTTGGGCCAGAAGACACCTGATGGGCCAAGGCAGCACCTGGGGAGTGCCTCGAGGGGGGCACAACCCACCAGGGCGCGCTAGGCCCCCCTGGCGTGCCCAGGTGGGTTGTGCCCACCTAGGTGGCCTCCCGTACTGCCACTTTGGTCTATAAATACCACAATATTCCAGAAACCCTAGGGGAGTCGACGAAATATTCATCCAGCCGCCACAGAGTCCAGAAACACCAGATCCAATCTAGACACCATCAAGGTGGGGTTCACCACTTCCATTGGTGCCTCTCCGTTGATGCGTGAGTAGTTCCTTGCAGACCTACTGTGACACCCCGGCTCAGAGAAACCGGAACGCCTCGTATTCCAGCCCAGAGATCGAGATGAAGTCTTCTGGAATACGGCACTACTTAGCATAGAACAAACCAGCCCTCTATTATAACACGAGTATGAATACAAGGTCTCCGATATTACAATGAATAACTTTGGCACGGCGACGCTACACCAACCACAGTTGCTCTATGCAAGCAGCATAACAACTCGAGGCAACAGAACCTCTACTGGCAGCGGAACAACGAACGGAGATTGATGGACTCCAATCCGCAGGGACTCTGGCTGGAACGTTTATCCTAGCTCGTGAACACAGGAACCAAACCCAAAACAAGCAAGCAATCCAGGCACGACCTGCAAACTAGCAGGACACGCTAGGTCAGTACATTGAATGTACTTGCAAGACCACAATAAATTAAAAGCTGTCAAGACAAACAACAACATGGCATTAGCAGGTTTAAAACAATCACGAGCATGACATTATCAGGATAACATGGCATGTACAACATGATACAACTAGAACAATACAAGCATGTCATGAACATATGAACATGGTGATACTAGCATGCAACAAGATGACACTATCATGCACCAACTTACTATGCTCGAGTTACATCGTAACCATCACCTGTACAAGCTTACCGTCATGGACATCACACGATCATCTCAGGATCCAATCAAGCTTGGTATTACAATACCGTAGTAATCATTACATGACCACAAGGAGCTTGACTTTTACCCGTGATTTTCGCACAACATCATAAATATCCATCAACTAGGTATCCACGATACCAGGGTGATCCTTTCACGGTCACAACCAACATCTTACTCATCATTGAACCGGGGTTGTTATTAAGCACATTATTATTATTATTACTGTTGACCCACAGTGTGACCGACTATGAACTAGGCCCATATCCGCGGGCGCGGCTATCGATAGATTAAAACACACTCTGCAGATGTAGCACACTTTACCCACACCATGGAACCCATTGCCTCGCACTCCCATACATGTGGACCAACAACGTTCTGACAAAACCGATCTACCGCCATGAGACTGTCCCAGCCACTCCGACCAACACCCCCTTGGGGTTCAGTCCTCAGTGGCCCCGTGCCTACCAAAGACACCAACGACCACCGTCATGGCAAAACAAAAACGGTCCCAAACGGGGACAAAGCGCGCAAAACAACTCGGGCCTACAAGGTTCATGTCCGCCTACCTGATCAGGGTAGCGCGCGCCCATAACCTTCCCTTGTTGGAGGCACCACCGAGAGGCATGCCAATAGACCCAACTAGGACCTCCCATAAAGGCAATTGTGGCTGCACTGGTCAGCTCGATTCGATGGCACCATGACTCAGCCAACAATTGTTCAAGTTCAATTAAGTCCGGTTAAACTTGAATGCAATAAGCTGAGTCATAATAAAATAACATGATGCAACTACAATGCATGAACATAATATCAACATAAGCTTGGAGGTGCAACATAATCATCGAGCATAACCACAATGAAACATATATCGAACTGAGCATGGCATAGTAACGAGCATAAGCATAACATTACAGAAGCATAGCATGACTACTAACATCATAAATAAATACCATGCAAGAATATAACCAGGATACTACCAAGTAAGCATGTAACCAACTAGATGCAAAAGAACATGCATAGCAATAGTACTGGATAACAGACGATAAACATGCATCAGTATGAACATCATTACTACCAGCATATCCTTCTACTACCAAGCAAGACATATGAACATGATACTAGCAAGTAGCACAAGATAACAAGAAGCATCGGAACATAGCATGAAAGTGAGCATGAAACCATGAGCATAACCGAAACAACGACAACAGTAGCGAACAAGCAGACATATAACTGTCAAACTTTTATTAAATATTCAAGTAGAAACTATGGCTAATGCATGGCTATCATGCAAGTGGCTGTTGTGGCTTGCCTAGGGTGAAGAAGGCTCCGGGAAGAGGTGCGATGAAGCCGCGGAAAGATTCGCCGGAAAGGGTACTCTCTCGGAGGGGCTGATTAGAGGCAAGGGTAAGATGGTCATTTCCAGGATGTCAAACCATAGTGAAAATGGTACCAAAAGTTTGGGCTCGAAGAGGCGAAGAAGTGAGCATTGGTTTCACCTCCATCGGAGTTACGGTTGTGAAGTTATGAGGTGTAGAAGATCATGGACTTTTCTGTAAAAATAATATTCACAGCCGGGTCCTTGAGTGGATAAGACAGAGGCGCAAAATTAGAAATACGATTTCTGACTAAGAAAACGTATCCCAGGCTGAAGCAGAGAGAAAATACGCCTTCAAAAGAAGAAAGTGTAATAGACGGGATTACGTTTCCGTGCAATGAAAACATACTCTGGGCTTGCCGTGTCCACTTAAGGGACGTGGTTGGGCGGGGCCGAGATCTGGGTCACTAACGGAGGGGCCCGCGTTGACTCTTTCTCTCTCCCTCCCGCCTTCTTCTAGCTCGCGACGGGGAGGAGACAGAGGGTGAGGCCACGTGTGCGCTGGCGATCCTCGGCGGCACAGGCCACCTCCGGCGAGGCTTCGGCCACCGACGAGATCAGGGGAAGGAGCCGCACCCATCCATGTAGCTTGGGGGTCCCGTGGAGGGCGGGAATGAGAGAAGCATCGACCGCGGCGGCAGGGCACGTCGGGCGGCGAGGGGCGTCGCAGCCAGAGGTCATAGGAGGAGGGTAGGGGTGCTGGTGTGGCTCTGGAGGGGTGGTGGAGTCCTCTGGTGGTGGAAGTAGGAGTGGACGAGCTCGGGATTGCTCGAATTTGAGCAAGGCCCGACGGTGGACACGTCGGTCATGGGCGAGGTGTGGTGGCTCCGGGGCCCAGGCGAGAGGATGGGAGGGGTTCTGAGAGTGAGGGGAAGGCGATGGAGTGGTCGGGCGAGGCTCGGGTGGCTCGATGGCTTCCTCTCTCTCTTTTGATTATCAATACAATGGTCTCTTGAAGATCCATATGATGTAACTCTTTTTACTGTGTGTTTGCTAGGATCCGATGAACTTTGAGTTTATGATCAGATCTTTCTTTTTATATCCATGAAAGTTATTTGAGTTTCTTTGATCTCTTATATGCATGATCTCTTATAGCCTCGTATTTCTTCTCCGATATTGGGAAGCGTAAGGAGCCTCCCGGATTTGAGTAAACCTTTACAAAAGTTGCCAAAAGTTCGGAACACAAAACTTAGATCCTTGATTATTCCTAGCTAAGGGCGTAAAACGATAGCGCTTGTTGGGAGGCAACCCAATGAATACTTATTATTATTATTTTTGCTTTCTGTTCTTGAGTGTTTACACAATTATACTACTATTATGATTGTGTTTTTTGTGTTTTAATTAGTGTTTGTGCCAAGTAGAACCGAGAGGATCTTCTTGGGTGATAGTTGCTTGATCTTTGTGAAAAAGACAGAAATTTTGCGCTCACGAGAAAAATTCTCATTTTTAAAAGAAAGTGTGTTTTAGTTGATTCTTTCTGCAGAAGATCAATATACAAATTCCCACGTGGCCCTTTTTTTTCAAGATTTTTAGAGTTCCAGAAGTATTCTAAACTTCCAGATTACTTCAGATTGTTTTGTTTTTGACAGATTCTGTTTTCTGTGTGTTATGTGCTTATTTTGATGGCTCTATGGTTTTCTTTGATGAGTTTTTGCCATGGAAAAGTTGGAATACAGTAGATATAATACAAAAACAAAATATGAATTGGTTTGACACAACACTTATAGTAGTGGTTTGCTTTCTTATACTAACGGATCTCACGAAAGTTTTGTTGGAGTTGTATGTGATTGAAGTTTTCAAGTTTTGGGTTATCTTACGATGGATGAAGGAAGGATGGAAGAGCCTAAGATTGGGGATTCCCCAGCATCCCAAGATATTATCCAAAAATGAGCAACCAACTAAGCTTGTGGATGCCCCCAAGTGGCATCCCCACTTTCTTCCAACAAATATCAGTATTTCACTCGAGACTATATTTTTATTCGTCACATGATATGTGTTTTGCTTGGAGCGTCTTGTATGATATGAGTCCTTGCTTGTTTTATTTTGCTTTTTTAAGTCATCAATCCTTGATGTACACACCTATTTGAGAGAGCCAAAATTATGCCATGACTTGCTAGAATAGCTCTCTATGCTTCACTTAAATTTTTATGAGCTAGGACTTGCTCTAGTGCTTCAATTATATATTTTTGAGCATGGTGTGCTTAGTATTTTTGACGAAATACTTTCTTGCTTCACTTAGATTTAATTGAGAGTTAGTAAATTTTTAAAGAAATTCTCTCTTGCTTAACTTATATTATTTTGAGAGAAAGAAAGAAAAATTATGCTCATGATCTTCATTTATATTTATTTGAGCTTATCAAAAGCAACACATGAAAATTAGTCCCAAAGTGATAGATATCCAAGAAGGATATAATAAAAACTTTCATGAAGATCATTGGACAAAATAAACTTGATTCCTTGTAATAGTTTTGAGACATGATGATGTGATATTTTGCTCTAGTAAAAATATTAGTGTTAGTGTTTATGATTCCCAATGCAAGCACGAAAGTCAATAATTATGCAATAAAATTATATCCTACTTGTGGTGCATTATTTGGTGTTATTTATGCTCAATGTTCGCTTACGAGATTATTTGTTTCATGGTTGGTCGCTTCCAAGTCTTTTGCTAGCCTTCATTTTGCACTAAGTATGATCTCTACTTGTGCATCCAAAATACTTTATCCTGGTTTTGCCACATTAGTCCACCATACCTACCTATATGTGGTATTTCCTTGCCGTTCTAAGCAAATTTGTATGTGCCATCTCTAATTTTCAAAATAAATTTCCCTTTGGTGTGCCCGTACCGCTGGTGAGGCGGTGAGGGGTGGCCAATATTTTCCATGCTAGATGTGTTATTCTCACGATGAGTGTTTATTCACTTGTCATTGCACGAGAGTAAGCCAAAGGTATTAGGGATGCCCAGTCCCAAAATGATTTTTTTATTTTATCTTGTAAAATAATAAATTCCTTGCAAAGTGTTGGTATGGAAGGAAACTGTGGATTCGGCTAGCCATGGCTTGTGAAAGTTTGGTGGAAAAGGAATAAACTTTATTTTCTGTTTGGGAACCGCCTATGATATATCTAGCATGGAAAGTGTTGGGAACCTCAAGTCGTTCTCGTTGGTGGGAAAAGTATACCTCCCAAAAAATTTGATCTCTCAGTTTAAGCTTTGAGCTCTGGCACCTCTTCCCTACTTCCCTCTACGAAGGGCCTTTCTTTTACTTATGCATTTTAATTTTTGAATTTGAGTCTCTATCTTCTCTTACAAGCACCAACTAGGAAACACTATGATCGTACTTGAGCATTGGGTGTAACTAATATACTAGTGTGTTTCATGAATGGATCAATTGTTGAGCTTAATGGGCTAGGGATAACTTATTTTAGCATTGATATTTTGAAATACATGGTTGCTTGTTGATATGCTTGAGTATCTAAATTATTATGTCAAAACTAGACTATTGCTTTGAACCATATAAAAGTCCAAATGTCCATGCTATAAAGAAAAGAATATGGTATGACATGATAGGCAGCATTCCACATCAAAAATTCTGTTTGTATCACTTACCTACTCGAGGACAAGCAGGAGTTAAGCTTGGGGATGCTGATACGTTTCCAATGTATCTATAATTTTTGATTGTTCCATGCAGTTATATTATTATTCTTGGATGTTTTACAATCATTTTATATCATTTTTTGGTACTAAACTATTGACATAGTGCCAAGTGCCAGTTGATGTTTTCTGCATGTTTTTTACATCGTAGGAAATCAATATCAAACGGAGCCCAAACACCGCGAAACTTTTTGGAGATTTTTTTTGGACCGAAAGACACCTGATGGGCCAAGGCAGCACCTGGGGAGTGCCCCGAGGGGGCACAACCCACCAGGGCGCGCCAGGGCCCCCTAGCGCGCACAGGTGGGTCGTGCCCACCTCGGTGGCCTCCCACACCACCTATTTGCTCTATAAATACCACAATATTCCAGAAACCCTAGCGGAGTTGACGAAATATTCATCCAGTCATCGTAGAGTCCAGAAACACCAGATCCAATCTAGACACCATCACGGATGGGTTCACCACTTCCATTGGTGCCTCTCCGATGATGCGTGAGTAGTTCCTTGTTGACCTACAAGTCCGTAGTTAGTAGCTAGATGGCTTCCTCTCTCTCTTTTGATTCTCAATACAATGGTCTCTTGTAGATCCATATGATGTAACTCTTTTTGCGGTGTGTTTGTTGGGATCCGATGAACTTTGAGTTTATGATCAGATATATCTTTTTATATCCATGAAAGTTATTTGAGTTTCTTTGGTCTCTTATATGCATGCTCTCTTATAGCCTCGTATTTCTTCTCCGATATTGGGTTTTGTTTGGCCAACTTGATCTCTTTATCTTGCAACGGGAATATCACTACAAGGATTCATGTCTATTGCAACAAAATCATTCATCGCAATACATTCTGATTTGTGGCAATAAGTACATATTGCCACGAAACAACATTCGTTGGCAGCCGTTGCGACTGGACGCATGGTAATAGGTTATTGCCACAAAAAGCAATTGTGGCAATAAAGCTTGCTATTTCAACAACCATGTGGGTAGTTGCCACATATTTTCCTGTGGCAACACTCACTTGATGCCACAATTTGCTTTGTGGAGATAGGTTTAATGCAACATGTAATGAATCATGGCGACTAGTAGCTCGTGGCAATAGACATTTGTGGCAACAACCTATGCCAACGATGTTCATTTCGTGGCGTATACTATTCCGTGGCAATAGTCAATTGTTGCAATAAACTATGGCAACAATCCTTGTTTTCGTGGCATTTGGCATTTTGGTACGAACCGATGCAATTGTGGCATTAATTTATGGCAACAAATATTCTAGTCGTCGTAAGAGGAAATTGCAACATACTAGTTTTGGTGTTGATAAATAGATATCACAACGGGTGAAATTTTTGTAGCGAGAAACTATTGCCACAATATAAACTTTTCGTGGTGCTAACATGTAACGCCCCGGACACACCCGCCGGTGGTCGTTACTCCTGGCAGGATCTAGACTGGCCTCACATATCAATACTAGTCTTTTCTGCGCACTTTGTCCTCACTCGTGCGCACCCGGGAGCAACTTCCCGGTCGGTCACCCATCCTGAACTACTCCAAGCTGAGCACGCTTAACTTTGGAGTTCTATCCGAATGGGCTCCCGGAAAAGAAGGAATTCCTTATTGATATGAGTAGTCTATCATCCCTAATAAGCCAGGCCATCACATACACCCTCACTCAGAGGAAGCGACGTCCTCGTCGGGCCACAGGAACATTCCCTCTTGGCACAACCGTCTGTGCTTCTAGGACAGCACATGTGCCATGCCGTGTGCCACGACGGGTCACAAACGTCATGCACAGCATGACTGCAAACTGTCCGCAAACATCCGTGTAACCACGAGGGTCGGCTCTGATACCAACTTGTAACGCCCCGGACACACCCGCCGGTGGTCGTTACTCCTGGCAGGATCTAGACTGGCCTCACATATCAATACTAGTCTTTTTTGCGCACTTTGTCCTCACTCGTGTGCATCGGGAGCAACTTCCCGGTCGGTCACCCATCCTGAACTACTCCAAGCTCAGCACGCTTAACTTTGGAGTTCTATCCGAATGGGCTCCCGGAAAAGAAGGAATTCCTTATTGATATGAGTAGTCTATCATCCCTAATAAGCCAGGCCATCACATAACATGTGGCAACCAAAAGTGAGTTGTGGTAATAGCCTATTGCAAATGTAAAAAAAATAGAGGCATTCAATTACAATATTCAATACCATACGTATAATATGTAGATTCATAAAATTCATAATTCTCATAGCAAATATCCATCAAATGAAACTCGAATGTAATTTAGCCATCCTAATTAAGTGTCAAGACTAAACTGTCCACGATCTAGAGTCCAGTCGAGCTAGTTCTTTGGATCCTGCAATCAAGAAATAAAAAAATTGTTCCATTTAATGAGTCGAACATAACTTACGCCATACAACTAGTCCAGCCCCATTGTTAAAAAGAACTATTGCTAGACTAACTAGAGTAATACTGTGTCAGCAAGCATGTAACTGAGGGATCAGAACAGTTTTACAAGTGTAAATGTCTAAAGCATAAGCACAAGTACATGTACTAAAAGCTTCCACTATTGATTTAAGTTGTGACTCAATCTATAGTTTCAATTAAGTTCATGTCCCTAGCTAGCACATATTCGTTTTGTTAAAGCTGTGACTCAATGCAACGGCAACACATGGTGAAAGAGAAGAAGCAGCTAGATAATTAGGAAGGCCAATGACGTACGTATAAAATACAGGTGAACATGAAGAGAAAGCAATGTTGTGACTTACCATTGCTTTAAACATCTGAGGATTCCTTGTTTCGATTTAAAATTATCCATCAAGTTGAATATGCAGAACAGAATCATACATACACATATTAACAGAAAACACATTTAGGAGTAGATGGAACTTTATATGAATCCTCACGACGTGGACTTTAATTCAGCCTAGGCAATCTAACGAAAACTACAGAGAGATGTCGGCCCCATTGTTAAAAAGAATTGTCGCTAGACCAACTGGAGTAATATTGTGTCAGCAAGCATGTAACTGAGGGATCAGAACAGTTTTACAAGTGTAAATGTCTAAGGCATAAGCACAAGTACATGTACTAAAATCTTCCACTATTTATTTAAGTTATGGCTCAATCTATAGTTTCAGTTAAGTTCATGTCCCTAGCTAGCACACTCATTTTTTAAGTTGTGACTCGATGCAACAACAATGCATGATGAAAGAGAAGAAGCAGCTAGCTAATTATGAAGGCCAATGACATGCTCACTTGAAAGTGGACCATGAGTTTCAGTTTCTTTGTTTTCAACATCTTAGATGTGCTTTGTCCTAAAAACGGAAAGAACAATTATAGGTGCGGTGACCACTGCTTTGGATTCGTGCAAAAAAAGTCTGGGCAAACATAGAACCACACATCATGGTGAAAAGTAAACATATTGCATATCAAAAAACAAAGTTATACTAGAGGAGCGTCAATTAATTTGGATCGGAGGGAGCAGATTGAATGTTACCTTGAACTTATCCGCAGAACCAGCTTCTGCATAAGCCTCAGCAGCTTTGGAGGCAGATTCTTGTAGACCAAGGAATGGGCAACGAGGGTCGTCATCACATGCATGGTAATCGATAAATGAAGCTCCAGCAGCAAGAAAATGCTCAGTTAACATTAATTTTTAAACGAAGGGTTAACAACAGTTGTGGCTCAACCATAAAATAATAAAACAAAAATATATACTGAAGACTGGAAGCCCAGCCCTGACAAGTGCTCATTGAACTCATAAAAGAGAAGTGAGAGACTTTTGAATATGTTGGGTCATGCAATACCTATTGGACGAAGCAGAAGCACTCAATAAGAAATATGATTGGTTTTTACCATTTAGGAGGAGGAGTGGACGTGGTGCAATCAGAGGAACTGAGTAGGGAACATCAAATTGTGAAGCCATCGCAGGTGCTATCTTGTCCCAAACCTGGTAAAAATATGTCAATACACGTTTGTGAAACATTTACAATGGAACATTCAGAAATAAATGTCAAATAAATCAGATATTCACCTTTTTCACAATACCTACATCTATTTCACTCTTCCCTGAATCAATTCTTGCTTCTACAGGAAACACAAAACTGCTGTGTGTACCTGTATGTATTTGGAGCTGAATTTTCTACAAGGATAAATTTTCTAAAAGTGAAGTCTTGTGGCTGAATACATAAACTGTTGTGTGTACATACAGGTACACACAACAGTTTATGTATTCAGTCTTCCCTGAATCAATTCTTGCTTCTACAGGAAAGACATTCCCGTGTGTACTCTTGCGCATTCCTGTATTCAGCTCCAAATAAAAAGGATAAATTTTCTAAAAGTGAAGTCTATGTAATTCAGTATCATGATACAATCATGGTCTATAATACCCAAAGTTTTAAATAGCCTGCTATAGCTCCGCTATAGCACGCTATAGCTTTTAGAAGAGGTTCGACGCTATATGCATTTTGTCCAACCACATGAGCGAACATTTTAAATAGCCCGCTATAGCGTCGCTATAGCACGCTATAGCATTTAGAGGAGGTCCGCCGCTAGGAGGCTTAGCGCGCTATTTAAAACTTTGATAATACCTCCGAGTGATTCACCGGTAATCCCTATCCTAGAGGGATCAACATCGTCCCCTGCTCTAATATAATCTCCAAGCTTTATCAAGTCCCACACCTGCACATGTTCCTCACTGCGTATAGCAAGAAAACAGGCCCAACATGTTTCGAAGTATGATATATCAGGTCATACAGTAGAAGACAATCTTAAGGAGAGAACCAGACGAAAAGAATAAATCCAGAAGTCAACTGAAGTGCCAACCCAGATAGTGTAGTTATGGCACCAGTACAGCTGGACTAACACCAACAACGGTGGTAATCCAGAGCTTTTACTTAATCATAAATAATTCAATGCAATCCCTTGTTAACCTGCCCAAGTTGCCTCCCCACGGGCACTCTGTAACTCTTCAAGATATCACCGCCACTATGTGCTAGCTTTGCTTCCTTTCAAAGGATACAAGAACAGATTCACATACATCTCTCATCATTTTAAGTGCAGCTCAATGAGCTGCTACAAAGAGAACACGTCAGCAATAGCATATATTCTTCATACCATTGTTGCTTCACAAATAAAAGAAATATTCTTAGTTTTTTGTTTGATTAGTACTCATACACATATAGTTGCAGAATTATATAGAGCATATGCGAATACTAACATCTCATATTCAACTCCTCGTGGCCTTCTAGCTCTGGGTGTCACCATCACGATCACCCGTCGTCTTCATCATCTGACATCTTCACAATAAAATCAGAGTAAGAAACATTGTAGTCATGAACTACATTATGCGAAACTATAAAAAACAAGAGATACTCCCTCCGGTCCTTTTTACTCTGCACATTGGATTTGCCGAAAGTCAAACTTTGCTAAGTTTGACCAACTTTATATTGAAAATTATTAGCATCTATAATATCTAATAAATATAATATGAAAATATATTCAAAGATGGATCTAATGATATTGGTGTTGTTATGTGAATGTTAATAATTTTTTGTATAAACTTGGTCAAAATTGGATAAGATTGACTTCAGACAAACCTAATATGCAGAGTAAAAAGGACTGGAGGGAGTACTACATTAGCAGTGCATGGCTCCTCCACGCTTAAAGGAGGAAAGCCAGACTTCTATCTTAATGCCCGGGGGAGGGGAGCCAGGCGCACCCGCTGGCTCGACTTCGCCAAGCGTAGGCGCCGCCAAGGGAGGGCACACTGGCTGGGGTACGCGGCGGGCGGCACAAGGGCCGAGGCGCTGCCGAGAGATGTCGCCCTATGACGCAGTGGACAAGGCGAGCGGGCGGGGCGGCGCTCGTGAGTCCCGGGCATCGGCCGAGGGGCGGCGCTCATGAGTCTTGGGCAGCGGACAAGGGGCGGCGGCCGCGGGCCGGGGTCTCTGGCAGCGGGCGAGGGCGACCGCCTCTCGCAGCGGGAGGTAGGACCGGGTGGCAGGATGAGCGGGCGGGTCGCGCCGGTGTTGGGCTGTCAATGGGGCGTGCGGCGGCTAACCGTCATGGCCGAGGACACGGAGACGCGGCCCGCGTCGGCGGTCGTGGAGGAGAGGGAGGAGGGCGAGATCGAGGACGACGACTCCTCGTCGGCGGCACCGTGCGGCGCGCTGGCAACCTCCGCACCCGTTGGACAAGGCTAGGATTTCTGGATGTTCTAGGCTGGGAGGAGATCGGGAGGTTTGCACTAGAATTTTGAAAATCATTTCAAAAAGCAGCAAAAACATGGCCAGTTTTGAACTACAACTCACAGAAACCTCATGTGGCCCTCACCTTAAAACTCATAGGTTATACTCTTGCCTTGGAACACAAGTACAAATGGGATGGGTTCATGAGACGACAGATCTATGTCAGTCTCGATCTCACATTTTGATCTTGAGATGGGGTGATCTCAACATCTTTCATCTTCGGACAGTCCGTGGAGGGTTCCTCCGCGCTAGAGTAAGTCCAACATAATCATCTCGTTTTTGTTTCAACGAAAACCATAAAGATTCATCTGTGTAAATTAACAATGAAACCATTTTCGTTTTGAGATCTGTTGTGTTAGGAACGTGTTGTCTCATCATGGATCTACAATTGTGTATCTTTGTTTACTCCCTAGTTGCCATGACAAAAATGAAACTTGGGATATATGTCAAATATTTGCGCCCTTGCCCGTCAGATCCGTCCTGCATTGGATCCATGCACGAGGGGTGAAGGAGCCCTACCGCTGCCGCCGCTGGCCAGGCTTTACCCAATCACGCCCTCTGGCAGCGACAGGGGAGGGGAGGAGCAGACGGCAGGGCACTGGGAGGTGTCTAGGGATCCCTCCCGTCGTCGTCCGCAACTCGCGCCATCTAGTGCTTGGGACCACGGATTCGGCGAGATCGCCGCCGCCACCAAGACCCAGCACACCCCACCACCGGAGGCCACATCCGCTTCACCCGCCTCCCAATGTAGCCGCTAGGAAGCAGGGTCGCGGCAGCCGCCACCAAGACCCAGCACACCCCACCACCGAAGGCCACATCCGCGTCACCCGCCTCCCAATGTAGCCGCTAGGAAGCAGGATCGCGCCGCCGCGACCCTCCGCATCGCGACGCCCTTGTCCGTCAGACCCGTCCCACATCGGATCCACCCGCGAGGGGGCGAAGGAGCCCTGCCGCCGCGGTCCTTGTTGGAATATCATGGTTTAGTTGCTATATCTATTTCTACCGGTATTTGATGCTACTATGGTAGTTTAATTTATAAAATCATCAAATTTAAAAACAGTTCTTCGAATTAAAAAAATCAATTTGAAAAAGTTCATTCATTTGGATAAAAGTTCATCAAATTTGGGAAAAGTTCATTGATTTTTTTACGTGTATATATAGATGTGTGTCTACATTGGCGTGTATACACATATATACAGTTTATGGACAACACACAAAATTGTATATTTATGTGTATAATATATATACACACTGTATATATACAGTTTATTCTCAAAAAATTTATATATATACAGTTTAGAAAAATTATACAAAAACTTATACGCACATATATATACACTGCATATTTATGTGTATTGTATAATATATGTAGGACCCATCTTCATAGAGTCATAACATTGAACATTGGATATACGTAGGACCCTTCTTCGTAGAATCGTAGCGACATTATGGAATTAATGAAAAATATTTTAAAAATTATATGCATAATATGATCAACCGTATGGGAGCATGCTAAGCACATACACCTAAAGGAAAAAAAATGTTAAGGACACTATCCATTAGGAGAATTAATTTTTTTATGAAAAATTGTAAGATTGCGAGACGTCTATAAATTGGATAGATGGGATGTAAGGAGGCGATGTGGGACTATATAAGAGGAGAATTGACCTTCACTGTAGCACACAACATGACTTAGTTCAGTTGGCTGTGTCATTATTCCTGAACATGATGTTCTGAGTTCGAATCTGGATGCCAGCACTAAATTTTATTGGGCTCGATTTATTGGCCAACCGCAACATACACACCTATTTCTGCTGGGCTCGTCTCGACCCGATTTATTGGGCCATCCTGAACAGGAGGTTCTGAGTTCGAATCTGGATGCCTGCACATAATTTTGTTGGGCCTGATTTATCGGCCAACCGCAGCATACACACCTGTTTTTGCTGGGCTCGTCTCGGCCCGATTTATTGGGCCACCGCAGCACACGCATGAAGTTTTAATTCTGAGAAAAACGAACAATCAGACATGCACATTATTTTAGTACCACCCCGGACATACGGACGATTTTACCAGCTTGACGACGGACATAAAACAGACGAAATAACATTGGTAAGAAGGAATAGACCCTTTTTTTAACGCAGTACACACGCAAGCGCTCATACATACGCGCATACAATCATCCCTATGAACGCACACACGTACACCGTACCCCTATGAGCATCTCCGAGAGACTGAGCCGACATATCATCTTGAGATTTACAA
This sequence comes from Secale cereale, assembly GCA_902687465.1. Classification (NCBI taxonomy): domain Eukaryota; kingdom Viridiplantae; phylum Streptophyta; class Magnoliopsida; order Poales; family Poaceae; genus Secale; species Secale cereale. Next base: position 513,945,610 of record LR738709.1, read on the forward strand.
AGTCACTGTAGACGCCTCGTTGTCGACGGGAACGTCTCCTCCCACCAAAAACGTATCGCCGAAAAAATCCTGAAATAAATCCAGAAATTATAAGAGCCCCATGACTTGAACCCTGGTTGGCTGGGGATACCACTGTCCCTTTAACCAGTCAACCATAGGTTGGTTCGTCAATAGGCCCTTTATTAACAGGTAGGTAGAGATATAGATTCCTATCAAGAAAGCGTGTTCTATCCATTTATAATCTTTTTCCATTGTTTTGGTTAATTGAAATTGATGAAACTAAAATATATTTTAATTACTCCTTAAAGCTGGCAAAACTCATAACTTAATATCTATAAATTCGAATAATATATTTTTTCACTGTTTTACTTGTAACTAATGCAACGTCACACTGATGTTGCAATATATTTCTGAATATTACCACAAATAGTTATTCTGTGAAAATACCTAGTCTCTATTACAACAAAATGGCTACCTCGCGCAACGGAATTGGTTTGTCGCAATATCGCTACCATATTGCAACGTAGACGCGGTTTGTTGCAATAGTTAGCCACTTTTTTACGACAATATTTGTAACTAACGCAACGTGGTGCCAATGTTGCAATATCTTTTTGAATATTGCCACGAATAGTTATTCTGTTGAAATACATAGTCTCTATTACAACAAAATGACTACCCTCACGCAACGGAATTTGTTTGTAGCAATACCGCTACCATATTGCAACACCGATACAGTTTGTTGCAATATGAGGCCTGTATTGCAACAAATTTAGTATTTATATCGACGAAACTAAGTTATGGCAATATGTGCGGCCTATTACCACAACCGGAGATTTTGTGGTAATATTGCACATTATTGCAACAAAATGTAGTTGTAGCGATAAATTTTGTTGCAATAGACCGGATCCTTGTAGTGGGTTCGATCTTACGGTGCTTGATCCTGGTGACAGAAGGGGAACTGACATGTATGTATTGTTGCCACTAAGGATAAAACGACGAGATCCATATCTAACTCCATAGATAAACAGATCTTGTCTACATCATGTCATCGTTCTTAATGCATTACTCCGGTTTTTCATGAACTTAACACACTAGATGCATGCTGGATAGCAGTTGATGTGTGGAGTAATAGTAGTAGATGCAGACAGGAGTCGGTCTACTAATCTTGGACGTGATGCCTATGTAATGATCATTGCCTGGATATCATCATGATTATTTGAAGTTCTATCAATTGCCCAACAGTAATTTGTTTACCCACCATTTGCTATTTTCCTCGAGAGAAGCTACTAGTGAAACCTACGGCCCCCGGGTCTTCTTTCTCATACATTTGCCTTTGCAATTTATTAGCCTTTGCTTTTATTTTCATATCTACTAAAACAAAAACCCAAAAATACCTTACTGCAATTTATCTTATTTATCAACCAATCTACCAATATTTATATCTCTCTCGCGTTCGTTACCCGAAAGGGATTGACAAACCCTTTAACACATCGGGTTGCGAGGTGTTGTTATTTGTGTGCAGGTGCTGTTTACGTTGTGTTGCTTGGTTCTCCTACTGGTTTGATAACCTTGGTTTCACATCCGAGGGAAATACCTACCGCCGCTGTGCTGCATCATCCATTCCTCTTTGGCGAAAACAGACGTAGCTTTAAGCGACATCATAAGTTCGTGTGCAATTCTGTTCGTACAAAAAACTTTGAAAAATGCAAACTACTCGCTCCGTCCCATAATGTAAGACGTTTTTTGACACTAGTGTAGTGTCAAAAAACGTCTTACATTATGGGACGGAGGGAGTAGTAGCTTGCGGTGGCTAGGAGTACCGCACACGATGCGTTTGCGAGTACTCGTGTGCGATGATTAGTAAGTTACACCTAATGAATGGCCGCAAGGGTGATATGCTGATCATGGAGTCCGGGAACACCGTCGTCGGATGGCCGCCGGCTCAACCTTTTAGCCTATATTTTATTATAATTGTATGCATAGGTAGGTCGTGAGTGTTTTGTGCCTTGCCGCATGTGGCATTTTAAATTATCCTGAATATGTAAGACAATTATTAACCGTTGTCATTGTAAATTTGCCTCAAAGGCGAGTAGAGCGCGCAGGGACGCCACGACGAGCAACCACGTGGTCAACCTTATGGGACACCGTACTACACCACAACACTTGATTCGGGGCAGTTTACTGCCGGGAGAAGTATCTAAACAAGGGCAAACTAACTGCCGGGGCATCTATAACTACCGGTAGGAGTACCTCACGGCTGTCTTACTACCGCCAGAACCTGAGGAACAAGGCCAAGCAAACTGCCGCTACACTTGGGGGAACCTCGTCTGCCGGGAGAAGCCCACTACGGCCCATTATATGTCGGGGTTCGCTTTTGGTGCGAGAGTAAAATACAGTTTGGGCCTAAGCGCGCACAAGCGAGAAAAAGCGCGCGAGAGACAAAAAAGCCCAAAATAACTACCTCGTGCCCCACCTCCAGACCGCAGCCACCCCAAATCGCTCGTGCCCTACCTGACTAAGCAGCCACCGACCCCAAATCCCATCGCCGCTGGCGT
>LR738709.1:513948282-514049207 GCA_902687465.1 Secale cereale
CCCGCACCCAGCCACCCCAACTCCGCTCCCAGCCACCTGATACGTCTCCAACGTATCTATAATTTTTTATTGTTCTATGCTATTATATATGATGTTTGGGATGTTTAATGGGCTTTATTATATACTTTTATATTATTTTTGGGACTAACCTATTAACCCAAAGGCCCATACCAGATTGCTGTTTTTCCCCTATTTCAGGGTTTCGCTGAAAAGGAATATCAAACGGAGTCCAAACGAAATGAAACCTTCGGGAGAGATATTTTTGGAACGATATCTTCACGGGAGACTTGAGAACCACGACAGAGGGCACACGTGGCGTCCACGAGGGTGGGGGCGCGCCCCGTGCCTCGTGGGCCCCATGTTGCTCCCCCGATGCCCTCCTTCCTCCTATATATACCCATGTACCCTAAAAACATTGAAGCAATAGAGAAAACCCTAATTCCACCGCCGCAACATTCTGTTCCCGTGAGATCCCATCTTAGGGCCCGTTCCGGAACTCCGCCGGAGGGGGGATCTTCCATGGAGTGCTTCTACATCACCACCATAGCCTCACCATGAGTTGTGAGTAGTTTACCATGGTCTTCAAGGAGATCTATTCGATGTAATCTTTTTGCGGTGTGTTTGTCGAGATCCGATGAATTGTGGGTTTACGATCAAGATTATCTATGAGAAATATTTGTTCTTTTCTGAATTATTTTATGTATGATTACAATATCCTTGCAATTCTCTTTGAATTATCGGTTTGGTTTGGCCTACTAGATCTATAGTTCTTGCAATGGGAGAAATGCTTGGCTTTGGGTTCAATCTTGCGGTGTCCTTTCCTAGTGACAGCAGGGGCAGCAAGGCACGTATAGTATTGTTGCTATCGAGGATAAAAAGATGGGGTTTATATCATATTGCTTGAGTTTATCCCTCTACATCATGTCATCTTGCTTAAAGCATTACTCTGTTCTTATGAACTTAATACTATAGATGCATGCTGGATAGCGGTCGATGTGTGGATTAATAGTAGTAGATGCAGAATCATTTCGGTCTACTTGTCACGGATGTGATGCCTATATATACTGATCATGCCTAGACATTCCCATAGTTATTCGCTTTTCTATCAATTGCTCGACGGTAATTTGTTCATCCACCGTAGAATTTTGCTATCATGAGAGAAGCCACTAGTGAAACCTATGGCCCCCGGGTCTATTCTCAACATATCAATCTACAATCTACTTTACTTTACTGTTTTTATTTTCTGTTCTTATATCCAAAAATACCAAAAATACAAACTATCATATCTATCAGATCTCACTTTTGTAAGTGATCGTAAAGGGATTGACAACCCCTTATCGCGTTGGCTGCGAAGTTCTTATTTGTTTGTGCAGGTGTGAGGGACTCGCGCGTGGTCTCCTACTGGATTGATACCTTGGTTCTCAAAAACCGAGGTAAATACTTACGCTACTGTGCTGCATCACCCTTTCCTCTTCGAGGGATTACAACGCAAGCTCGAGAAGTTGCAAGAAGAATTTCTGGCGTCGTTGCCGGGGAGGCTTACGCAAAAGTCATATACCAAGTACCTATCACAAACCCTCATCCTTCGCATTACATTTATTTGCCTCTCGTTTTCCTCTCCCCCACTTCACCCTTGCCGTTTTATTTGCCCTTTTTTGCCGTGTGTTTACTGTTCGCTTGCTTCTTGTTTGCTTGTGCGTTGGATTGCTTGCTTGTCACTATGGCTCAGAACAATACCAAATTGTGTGATTTCACCAATACCAACAATAATGATTTTATTAGCACTCCGATTGCTCCTATTACCGATGCTGAATCTTTTGAAATCAATGCTGCTCTGTTGAATCTTGTCATGAAAGATCAATTTTCCGGCCTTCCTAGTGAAAATGCCGCTACCCATCTAAACAACTTTGTTGATTTGTGTGATATGCAAAAGAAGAGGTATACAGATAATGATATTGTTAAATTGAAGTTATTTCCGTTTTCGCTTAGAGATCGTGCTAAAACTTCGTTTTGCTCTTTGCCTAGAAATAGTATTGATTTGTGGAATAAGTGCAAAGATGCTTTTATCTCTAAGTATTTCCTCCTGCTAAGATCATCTCTCTTAGAAACGATATTATGAATTTTAAGCAACTAGATCATGAGCATGTTGCACAAGCTTGGGAGAGAATGAAATTAATGATACGTAATTGCCCTACACATGCTTTGAACTTATGGATGATTATACAAAACTTTTATGCTGGCTTGAATTTTGCTTCTATAAATCTTTTAGATTCGGCCGCAGGAGGCACTTTCATGGAAACTACCTTAGGAGAAGCTACCAAACTCCTAGATAATATTACGGTTAATTATTCTCAATGGCACACCAAAAGATCTACTAGTAAAAAAATGCATGCTATTGAAGAGATTAGTGTTTTGAGTGGAAAGATGGATGAACTTATGAAATTATTTGCTGCTAAGAGTGCTTCCTCTGATCCTAATGATATGCCTTTATGCACGTTGATTGAAAATAATAAATAATCTTTGGATGTGAATTTTGTTGGTAGGAATAATTTTGGTAACAATGCTTATAGAGGAAACTTTAATCTAGGCCTTTTCCTAGTATTTCCTCTAATAATTATGGTAATTCCTACAATAACTCTTATGGAAAGAATGCCTTCTGAATTTGAAACTAGTGTTAAGGAGTTTATGAATTCGCAAAAGAATTTCAATGCCTTGCTTGAAGAAAAAATGCTTAAGATTGATGAATTGGCTAGAAGTGTGGATAGAATTACTCTTGATGTTGATTCTTTGAAACTTAGATCTATTCCACCTAAGCATGATATCAATGAGTCTCTCAAAGCCATGAGAATTTCCATTGATTAATGCAAAGAAAGAACCGCTAGGATGCGTGCTAAAAAATAGTGTTTTATAAAAGCGTGTTCTTCTAGTTATCATGAAAATAAAGATGAAGATCTGAAAGTTATTGATGCGCCTCCTATTAGATCCTTGTTTTCTAGTATGAATCATGATAAAGTTGGGACTGGAGATGAGTCTACTTTAATTAAAAGACATCCCAATGATTCGAAGTTTTTAGATCTTGATGCTAAAATTGTTAAAAGTGGGATTGAAGAGATTAAAACTTTGCATAGTGATGAACCCACTACTTTGGATTTCAAAAGATTCAATTATCATAATTTCTCTTTGATTGATTGTATTTCCTTGTTGCAATCCGTACTAAATTCTCCGCATGCTTATAGTAAAAAAAAAGCTTTTACCAAACACATAGTTGATGCTTTGATGCAATCTTAGGAAGAAAAACTTGAATTAGAAGTTTCTATCCCTAGGAAGCTTTATGATGAGTGGGAACCTACTATTAGAATTGTAATTAAGGATCATGAGTACTTTGCTTTGTGTGATTTGGGTGCAAGTGTTTCCACTATCCCAAAAACTTTGTGTGATTTGTTAGGTTTCCATGAGCTTGATGATTGTTCTTTAAATTTGCATCTTGTGGATTCTACCATTAAGAAACCTATGGGAAGGATTAATGATGTTCTTATTGTTGCTAATAGGAATTATGTGCCTGTAGATTTCATTGTTCTTGATATAGATTGCAATCCTTCATGTCCTATTATTCTTGGTAGACCTTTCCTTAGAACGATTGGTGCAATTATTGATATGAAGGAAGGGAATAGTAGATTCTAATTTCCGTTAAGGAAAGGCATGGAACACTTTCCTAGAAATAAAATTAAATTACCTTTTGAATCTATTATGAGAGCCACTTATGGATTCCCTTCCAAAGATGGCAATACCTAGATCTATCCTTGTATCGTGCCAACCTAGGGGCGTTAAATGATAGCGCTTGTTGGGAGGCAACCCAATTTTATTTTCTTTGTTTTTGCTTCTATTTAGGAATAAATATTTCATCTTGCTTCTGTTTAGATGTGGTTTTGTGTTTTAGTTAGTGTTTGTGCCAAGTAGAACCTTTGGGAAGACTTGTGTGAAGTTTATATGATCTTGCCGTAAAAAACAGAAGCGTTAGCGCTCACTAGAATAGTCACCAGATTTTACTGGAGAGTGCTATTTAGTTGTTTCTTTTTGCAGATGATTAATAGAAAAATTCCTAACATTTACCAATTTATTACAATTTTTTGGAGTTACAGAAGTATGCGAAAGTTACATATTACTACAGACTGTTCTGTTTTTGACAGATTCTGCTTTTCGTGTGTTGTTTGCTTATTTTGATGAATCTATGAGTAGTATTGGAGGATATGAATCATAGAGAAGTTGGAATACAATAGGTTTAACACCAATATAAACATAGTTTGAGTTCATTACAGTACCTTTGAGTGGTGGTTTGTTTTCTTATACTAACGGAGCTCACGAGATTTTTAGCTAAGTTTTGTGTTGTGAATTTTCAAGTTTTCATTATGGCTTTGATGAACTATGGAACAAGGAGTGGCAAGAGCCTAAGCTTGGGGATGCCCAAGGCAGCCCAAGGTAAAATTCAAGGACAACCAAAAGCCTAAGGTTGGGGATGCCCCGGGAAGGCATCCCCTCTTTCGTCTTCATCTATCGGTAACTATACTCGGGACTATATTTTTATTCACCACATGATATGTGTTTTACTTGGAGCGTCATGTATGATTTGAGTCTCTGCTTGTTAGTTTGCCACAATAATCCTTGCTGGACACACCATTTTGAGAGAGATAAATATGGCTTAGAATTTGTTAGAACACTCTATGTGCTTCACTTATATCTTTTGAGCTAAATAGTTTTGCTCTAGTGCTTCACTTATATCTTTTAGAGCACGGTGGTGATTTTATTTTGTAGAAATTGTTGATCTGTCATGCTTCACTTATATCCTTTTGAGAGTCTTTTAGAACAGCATGGTAATGTGCTTTGGTTATAAAACTAGTCCTAATATGATAGTCATCCAAGATAAATGTAGTAAAAACTTTCATACAAAGTGCGTTGAATATGATGAGAAGATTGATACTTGATGATTTTTTGAGATATGAGGATATTGATATTAGAGTCATGCTAGTAGAGTTATTATGAATTTGAGAAATACTTGTGTTAAAGTTTGTGATTCCCGTAGCATGCACGTATGGTGAACAGCTATGTGACGAAGTTAGAGCATGAGGTATTTGTAAAGTGTCATCCTTTGTGTGGAGGTCGGGGGCGCGCGATGGTAAACTCCTACCAACCTCCCCCCTAGGAGCATGTGTTGATTGCTTTGTTTTGATGACTCGGAAATTTTTGCAATAAGTATATGAGTTCTTTATGACTAATGTTGAGTCCATGGATTATACGCACTCTCACCCTTCCACCATTGCTAGCCTCTCTTGCACCGCGCAACTTTCGCCGGTACCATACACCCACTATATACCTTCCTCAAAACAGCAACCATATACCTTCCTCAAAACAGCCACCATACCTACCTATCATGGCATTTCCACAACCATTTCAAGATATATTGCCATGCAACTTTCCACCGTTCCGTTCATATGACACGCTTCATATTGTCATGTTGCCATGCATGATCATGTAGTTGACATTGTATTTGTGGCAAAGCCACCATGCATAATTTTTAATACAAGTCACTCTTGATTCATTGCACATCCCGGTATACCGCCGGAGGCATTCATATAGAGTCATACTTTGTCGGGGGAAACTGTCCTCCCACGAGCACCTATGGGACCGGAGCCCCTTCTACGTTGCGGTAAGGGAGCGGAGGGAGCACGGAGAGCAGATCGAGGAACGCACGCGGGCAGTTTACCCAGGTTCGGGCCGCGCGGACGCGTAAAACCCTACTCCTGCCTTTGGTTGTATTAAGCTCTTGAGCTCGGGAGCTTGAAGCTCTACAGTACCAGCTACACCGAGCGTGGGAGTGTGTGAAGTCCTCGGATCGAACCCCCTCTATGTTGTGCATGGGCCTCCTTTTATAGCTCAAAGGGGTCACCGACAGGTGTCAACGTAGAGGAGGGTAAAAATGTAAATTTGGTGGTAGTTGTAAGAGTGCGCGAATAGTGCATGAACAGTGGATGAACAGTGGTCTTCACCTAACCTTGACGGTGGGGGACAAGGGCATTGAATGCCCGTCGCCGTCGACCCCAAAAGCGTCTGTCCATGCGTCTCCGTTCGCCACGGCGGTAGCCTCGTCACCGCTGCTCGCCAGCGTGTCCCTCAGGCTGCACAGCCATCTGCCACGTGCTCCCGAAAGGGTCCCAGGGCGACGCGTGGCCAGATGAGCTGGAGCGCAGGCACCCAGTGTGAGCTTCCCCCGGCAAGCACCTTGTCGGGACCGCTATCTTGCCGGGCCCGGAAGCTTGCCGCTTCCCGGGCCCTGCCGGGGCGCATGATGCGCCGCGATGTATCTTTTGTGGTGTTATCCTTTGGCCTCCCTGGCAAGCACCTCTTGCCAGGGTCTTGTGCTGAAAAGATGCCCTTGAGCCTGGTGCGGCCTTCCCGGCAAGCTCCTCTTGCCGGGGTCTTGTCTCTTAATTTGGATACTTTGTTCTTGAATGGCTTCATAGGGACCAGAGTGGGCTTTGGCAAACGCGTGGTATGCCCTGCCGCGGGAAGCTGCTACTGCCCGTGCACAAGTTGGGGTACTAAGGTACCCCTACCTTAGTACACCGACAGGAGCCCCCGGGCCTGGGCCACGCACGGTGCCGAGCGCTGTTGGGCTAGGCCCAAGACAGTGCACGGGCACACGCGGCCCACGTCGAGCCGTATCCCTCTCCGTATCCGCCGCATCCCTCCCTAACGGCACGCGTCGATTGCGGCGTCGTGGGAGAGATCGTGGCCTGTTCTTTAATGGGAAATGCGGAGCGTCCCCCACTTCCCCCTTAAAAGCAGAGGAAGCAGGGCAGTTTCCCTCCATTCGTTCATTGCGTCTTCAATCTCCAGAAACCCCCGTCGCCCTCTGCCTCCGCAAAGGTCGACGGAGAGCCGAGCTCCACCCCCTCCGTCGCGTCCAACACCCGCAGCGCCAGCGACCTCCTAGCCTCCCTCCCTGCCGCCCCCGCCATGGCCCTGAAGAGCGACAAGTCGAAGGGCGACAAGGCGAAGAAGGAGAAGTCTGAGCAGGCGGCGAAGTTAGCAGCTATGCGGAGGAAGAGGGTGGTCTTCCCGCCGAGGCTCGGCACGAGGGAGCTCCGGGACAAGTACTACTTGTTCTGGTCGAGGGAGACGAAGGCTCATCCCCGCACCAGAGTCCTCCCCGCCGTCGCCATCGACATGTTCCCCGGCGGGTATTTTTACTTTGCCGCATTCTTCCACTTTGGTCTGTGCCCTCCGTTCTCGGAGTTTTTCTGCGATGTAATGAACACCTACGGCCTCCACCTCCTAGATTTCACCCCCAACATCGTCCTTACAATGGATGTTTTCCCACATTTGTGCGAAAACTATGTTGGGGTCCACCCAAATGTAGCTCTTTTCCGCCATTTCTTCACGCCTAGAGTAGAATCCGGATCCCCGCTCTCCGGCGGCATCTCCTGGATCTTTAGGTTGAACAAGAAGGATGCGTACTTGAAAGGAGAGCTCCGCGGCAAGTGGGAGGAGTGGAGGGCTGACTGGTGTTGGGTTCTAGAAGATAAGCCCGAGCAGTTTACTTCGCCGCACAAAACTCCAATAGTGCGCGGCAAGGATTGGAGCGATTTGGCCCCGGAGGACAGCAAGTTGCAGATTGCCTTGACTAGGATCCTCCGTCTCCGGGTCGCCAACTTGACTGTGGGTGAAGTTGGGGCCGATTTCCTCCGCCGCCGCATCGCCCCTCTGCAGGAGAGGAAGAGGCCCGCTTGGGAATTCGGCAACGCGGCGGACTTCATGAGGCTGCACCCCGGGTTGAACTACAATTTTACTGTCTTGGAGCTGAAGGGGATGGTCCGGGAACTGTTTAAACACGACCCCAATCACCCGGAGTGGTTCAAACCTTCTCGGGGAGTGGTGCCACTGTGTAACAACACCGCCCTCAGCTCCATCCGCGCGGTGATGCCCGAGTGCGACTCGCATGGAGTCGTCCCCACCTGGCTGGAGCCTCCAGCGGAGACCGTGCAAGCCTTCTTCGACAACTTGGTCGAGAAGCCACGCAACGCCGAGGAGAAGAAGGGCCTTACCCGGGACACCACCAACCGGGATGTAGCGTACATTGCCTCCAGGATGGAGGAGGCCGCCGCAGCTGCAGCTGCGGGCGAATTCGGATACACTGTGGATGAAGCAGAGGCGGCGGACGCGGTAAGCCAGGCTGAGGAGGCAGAAATCCTCAAGCTTCTGAAGATTCCGCCCGAGGAGTTCGCCGGGGAGCCTGCCGGGAAGCTTGCCGGGGCAAGCGAGGTTGCCGGGCAGGGTACCGAGTCCAGCGGGCCTGCCGAGGAGGAGGAGGAGGAGGCCGAGTCCGGAGATTCCGACGAAGACTCCGGCGGGTCTCTGAACCTCAACGACGCCTCATCATCCTCGGAGAACTCTCCGCCGCCACCAAGCCCTCCGCAACAACAGAAGAAACGCCTCCGCAAGGCCGCCGAGCCGGCGAGGCCACAGGCGCCTCGACAGCAGCCGAAGCGCCGCGCGGCGCGCGCCACCACGACGAGCGAGGTCGTCAAGGAGGTGCCCCGAGCCCGAGCGACGAGCGGAGGGGGATCTTCCCGGAGCGGCTCTGGCGCTCCTTCTGCCCCTCGGGCCTCGGCGACGACAGGGGCTGGCTCTTCACAGCCCACAGCCTCGGAGCCGGCCAAGCGCCCGAGGGAGCCTTCTCCCCTGGCTCCTCGTGCCGGAGCGCGCCAGGCGGAGTTTGACTTCTCCACCCTTAGTTCCGACGACGTGGAGGAAGAGTAAGCTCTTGCATTTTCTATTTCCATTGATTTTGTCTTGATATCTTTTACTTGGTTCTGATTCTGGTCTCGTTTTGGCTTCTAGGACCTTGACCCAGCGGATGGCGAAGGGGGCCAAGATTCCTGTGGTCGAGATCGAGGACGACGAGCCCGCCGCAGCTGCAGGAGATGCGCCAGCGGCAGACTTGCCGGATCAGCCTGCTGCTCCGAGGAGCAGCCCCCAGCGTAAGTCTGGTATCCATTTCTTTGCTCGACGGGCGCGCTCGAGGTTATTGCTTGTACTGATGTCTTGTTGTCTTGTGCAGAAGTGGAGCCGCAGCCGCAGGAGCACCAGGAGGTTGCCCCCGACGAGCCACTTGCTCCATCCTCCCTGCCAAGGATGAGTTCCCCGGCGAGGGACGGTGCTCCGCCAAGGGTGGGCACTCCGCCAAGGGCGAGTACCCCGCCGAGGGCGAGCACCCCGACAAGGGTGAGCACCCCGACAAGGGTGAGCACCCCGCCAAGGGAGGGCGCGAGCGTCCCTCCGCCAGCAAGGGCTACTACTCCGCCGCCAAGGGAGCATTCCCCGGCGTGGGACCCCGTCGTCGAAGAGATCCGCGAAGGTAAACCTTGCAACATCTTCTTCTCGGATTCGTCTTTTTTGGATATTTGCTTGACGATCTTTCTTTTCTTTTTCTTCTTCTAATAGATCCTCCCGCCCCGGAGCTGATGGAGACGGAGGCCACCGCCGAGGAGGAAGTGCACGGCGACGGCGGCAACGCCACTGCCGCCGAGGGAATGGCTGGAGCCGACGAGCCAGCCGTCGAGGAGACCGCCCGACTACCGACGCCGCGGCCGGGGAGGGGACCGGTGACCGCACTGCTGGCCCGGAGGCCGCAGGAGAGTCGGATGCTGCACCGGCCGCCGACCCTTCCGCCGCTGAGGCTGGGCAGGGGGTCTACTTGGAGGCCGCCAACGGGGTCTTTATACAAGTCCCGTGGGCGTCCTCATCAAGAGCACCCGCGGAGGGGGAGACGTTTGACGGAGAAGTCCTTGCCGCCGCGGGATTGAAGGTCGTGGACGCGCCCGGCAGCAGCGACGAGCCGGAAGAGGAGAGGCTCCTTCGTCGGCTCCTGGCCTTGTATCGGGCCAGGCACGCGAAGTTGGAGTCTCGGGAGGCTTTGGTTGCCAAGGCTGGAGCTGACCTGGAGAAGCGCGCCGCGGAACTCCGCGCCGCCAACCAGGCGGCCCTCCGGAACTTGACGGAGGAGCACGAAGAGCTTGCCGGGGCGCAGCAAGCATTCGTCCTCGAGAAGGCCGAGGTCGAGGAGCAGCAGCGATTGGCCGCCGAGGAGCTGTCTCGGCGGGAAGGAGTACTCAACCAGCAGAAGGTCGACCTCGACGCCCACGAAGACGACCTCACCGCCCGGGAGCAGGCCATTGGCGGGGCTTCTGAAGGAGGCGAGGAACGCCGCTGCTGCCGCGGAGACTGCTAAGAAGGATCCGGAGGCCAAGGTGGCGCAGACGGAGCTGTATCTGAAGGCGAGCGAAGAAAGGGTCACCGCGCTTAATGTGGCGCGGGAGAAAGACGCCCACACCAACTCGGAGTTGCAAATCCGCCTCTCCGAGAAGGGCCAGGAGCTCACCAACGCCAGGGATTCCATCGCTGACTTGGAGCTGAAGGTCTCCACCTTGACTGACTCGCTCGACGCCGCCCGGGATCGTGAGACCAAGCTGAAGGATGAACTCCGCAAAGAAAGGGCCTTGGTGGAGAGCGCCGCCATCTCGCAGAACAACTTCAACCGGGCAGTGGAGCAGTGGACTGACGAACTCATCACCTCCGCCGCCAACATCGACGTGGAGATGATGGCGCTGAGGGCGGAGCACCTCGTGTACTCCCCGGACGAGAGCCTCCCCCACAGCGCCAAACTGAGTCTGTTCTTCAGGGGGGTGGCGCCAGCGCTTGCGCGGCTGCGGGAGAAGATCCCCGTGCAGCTGGCCGACGAGGCGCGTCGGCTCTGCATGGGCACCATGGAGCGGGTCTTGTCGAAGATCGTCTACCGCAACCCCGGCATCAATCTCGTCAACGTCCTCCGGACCTTGCCGCCCGAAGCTGACCAGGAGGCGCTGAAGGCACAAGTTGCCCACATCGTAGCCAAGGTGGGAAAGATCCAGAGGATTGACGAAGACCGCAGGGACTAGATTTCCTTCTTTCTGCTTCCTTTGCCGCTGCATATTAAGTCATAGGCAGTAGTTGTTTAGAACAGCGGCAAGTTATCTCTGTAATATACACTTTTATTTTGGGCAATTGAAGCAGTGTTATCTCCCTTGCTCAGTCTTTTCACTTTGTATGCTTTCCTCCCTACGCTTTTAGGGAACTCGCCGGCAAAGGGACCCTTGCCGCGAGCGCTGAGTGCTGGACTCTTAGCAGCATGCTGGCAAAGGCCTTGCCGGCAAGAAACCTTGCCGTAGCTAGTCGCAGCACACTTAGCTTGCTGAGCGAACTCGAAAACGAAGTAAGGGCGCGACACTTGTCGCAGCTCACTTAAGCCGTTGAGCGTGCTCGAAACAAAATAAGGGCGTGCCTAGCCACGGGTAGGTTCCTTTGCGCACAGGTTTTCCATACAAAGTGTGGTTGTTCAAGGAAGACAGCTAATTTTTTTTAAAATTTGAACTGCTCAAATTCTGGTAACTTAGCTTTTATGGGTTGTTTGCTTCCCGGTTCTTTTCTTGAACATCACTTGCTTCCCGGCAAGGCTTTTCCTTTCTCGAACAGCACTTGGTCCACACCTCTATCTCCTTCCCCCCCGGCAAACTTGTGCACGAGGAACGCTTCTTCTGCTTCAGAGAGACAGACAAAAAAGGAGGAAATACAAGCATGGAGCTTCGCGGCTCGTTATTGCTTACCGGGGATGTGTGCTGCACAAGGTGTCAGATAATACATGCAAGTAAAGGGAATAGCATGAAAACGACAAAGTGGTGCGAAGCACAAAAGTATTACTGATGCACGGGGTCTGCGCCCGGCTTTGTACAAAGGTTTACATGCAACAACGGCAAGACTTGTACAAAAGGTGGTTGCCGGAGCGGATCACGGCAACCGCGCCTTATGGGTGAAACTTGCGAAGATGCTCTATGTTCTAGGAGTTGCTCACCGGTAAGCCTTCTTCGGTCTCAAGACGGACAGCCCCGGGCCTTGTGACTTGTCTCACCCGATAAGGGCCTTCCCACTTCGGCGTCAACTTGTTGGAATTCTTGGCGGACTGAACACGCCGAAGAACAAGGTCGCCTTCCTCGAGGCTCCTGGCCTTGACCTTGCGGCTATGATAGCGACGCAAGGCTTGCTGGTATCGAGCAGCTCGTACAGCAGCCTGGAGATGTTCCTCCTCGAGGAGCAATGCATCATCTTGCCGCAGTTGCTCTTGCTCGAGCTCATCGTAAGCGAGCACTCGAGGAGACCCGTATACGAGTTCCGTGGGGAGAACTGCCTCTGCTCCATAGACTAGAGCAAAGGGTGTCTGTCCGGTGGCTCGATTTGGTGTCATCCTGATTGACCAAAGAGCCGCCGGCAACTCCTCTATCCAGTTTTTTCCACACTTGTGCAGCCCGTCGAAGGTTCTTGTCTTAAGTCCGCGCAGCACTTCAGCATTGGCCCTCTCTGCTTGACCGTTGCTCCTTGGGTGAGCAACAGAAGCAAAGCAGACCTTAGCGCCAAGGTCTTGGACGTACTGCATGAAGGTGCGGCTTGTGAACTGAGTGCCGTTGTCGGTGATGATCCTGTTAGGGATTCCGAAACGACAAACAATTGACCTGAAGAACCTCACTGCTGACTGTGCTGTCACCTTTCTCACTGGTTCCACTTCTGGCCACTTTGTGAACTTGTCGATTGCAACATACAAGTACTCAAAGCCCCCGACGGCGCGGGGAAAGGGGCCGTGGATATCGAGCCCCCAGACCGAGAAGGGCCAGGACAAAGGGATCGTCTGGAGAGCTTGAGCTGGCTGGTGAATTTGCTTGGCATGGAACTGGCATGCTTCACACTTGGTTACTTGTGCTGTTGCATCTTGGAGGGCTTCTGGCCAGAAGAACCCTTGCCGGAACGCTTTCTCGGCAAGTGCCCTTGCGCCAATGTGGTGGCCACATATGCCTCCGTGTATCTCTGCCAACAGCTTATGTCCATCTTCCCGGGGAATGCATTTCAACCTGACGCCGTTGAGTCTTCTTCTGTACAATTCGTTGTCAACGAACTGGTACATACTTGACTGTCTGGTTATCCTCTCTATTTCTTCTGGCTCGTCGGGAAGTTCTCCAGTTTGAAGAAAACAGACGATCTGCTGTGCCCATGCTGGAGCCTGAGGCTCAACAGCAAGGGCTAAAGGCATCAGCGCCGCTGCAGGAACCTCAGCTTCTACGGCAAGAACTTGCGGCTCTGCCGGAGCTGAGGGTTCCCCGACAAGCCTGCCGGGGCATGGCTTGCCGGGAACGCCTGCTTCAACTGTACAGACCCTTGGGTCTGCAGGAGCAAACTGTTCCTCAACGTCTTGGTTGTTGGTCTTGGGGACCTTGGCGACAGCTTCGGGAAGATCCGCCGGCAAGTAGTCGCCGGAGACCAACTTCCTCTTCTTGGTCTGCCCAACTAATGATGTAACGGATGGCTGAGTCAGCTTGAGCACGAAGGTCCCTGGTTCCACAGGTAACTTCATTGCAGCACACTTTGAGAGGCTATCTGCGATATCGTTTTGAGCTCTTGGGACGTGCTCCATCTGCAAGCCTTCAAAGTGTTCTTCAAGCTTCCTCACTTCATCAACATAAGCTTCCATCAAAGGGCTCTGGTAACTCTTGTTCACTTGTCGGACCACCAATTGTGAATCTCCCCGCACAATCAGCTTCTTGATCCCAAGTTCGGCCACAATTCTGAGGCCGGCAAGCAAACCTTCATACTCAGCAGTATTGTTTGTCGCTTGCTCCTTGGGAAAGTGCATCTGGACAACGTACCTGAGGTGCTCTCCGGTGGGCGCTATGAGTACCACGCCAGCACCGGCGCCTTGCAGCGAGAAAGCACCGTCAAAGTACATTACCCATTCTTGGCTTGTTTCTTGGACGGGGACGCTCGTTTCTGGAACTTCCTCATCTGGCGTTGGGGTCCATTCTACTATAAATTCTGCCAAAGCTCTGCTCTGTATGGTTGAAGTACTCTCAAACTTGAGACCAAAGCTTGACAGTTCCAGTGCCCACTCGACGATCCTTCCTGTTGCTTCCGGATTTTGCAATATCCTCTTCAACGGAAAGCGAGTGACCACTGTTATCTCATGTGCTTGGAAGTAATGGCGTGGCTTCCTTGAGGCCATGAGGAGGCTGAAAAGCAACTTCTGCACCCCAGAGTATCTTGATCTAGCCCCCTGCAAGAGGGAACTTACGAAATACACTGGGCGCTGCACCATCTTCTTTCGCACTTCTCCTTGTTCCTGCGCAGACTTCTCCTTGTCGGGGCCAGAGCTTGTCGGGGAAGCCCCCTGCTTGTCGCTGGGAGTACTTGCCGGATCTGTGAGCTCTTCCTCTGCCTCCCTCTTTGCTACTAATGCAGCACTAACCACTTGATTGGTTGCCGCTAGGTACAGTAGCAACTTTTCTTGTGGCTTAGGTGCGACAAGTACCGGAGTGGAGGACAGGTATCCTTTCAAATCTTGCAGCGCTGCCTCCGCTTCCGGAGTCCATTTCATAGGACCTGCCTTTTTCAAGATTTTGAAGAAAGGCAGGGCGCGTTCTGCAGACTTTGAAATGAACCTACTGAGGGCAGCCACACAACCAGCAAGCATCCTTACATCCTTGACACGCTTCGGGGCTTCAATCTGCTCGATGGCTTTTATCTTGTCGGGGTTAGCTTCAATCCCCCTCTGGGACACAAAGAACCCGAGAAGCTTGCCGGAGGGGACTCCGAAGACGCACTTCTCGGGGTTAAGCTTGAGATGTATCTTGCGCAGATTCTCGAAGGTTTCTTGTAAGTCTTTGATCAGGGTATCTTTGCTCTTGCTCTTGACCACTATGTCGTCCATGTAGGCTTCTACATTTCTGTGTATCTGTGGCTCAAAAGCAGTGTGTACCACCCTTGCAAATGTTGAGCCTGCATTCTTCAATCCAAAGGGCATGCGTATGAAACAGTATGTGCCACATGGAGTAATGAATGCAGTCTTCTCTTCATCTTCCTTGGCCATGAATATCTGGTGGTAACCTGAGTATGCATCGAGGAATGAAAGCAACTCACATCCAGCCGTGGAGTCCACAATTTGATCGATACGCGGCAAGGGAAATGGATCCTTGGGACATGCTTTATTCACATCAATGAAGTCTATACAAAGTCTCCACTTCCCATTGGCCTTGCGCACAACAACTGGATTGGCCAACCACGTAGGATGGATCACGCCTCTAACTAGGCCTGCTGCTTCCAACTTCTTTATCTCCTCGGCAATGAACTCTTGGCGCTCCACAGCTTGCTTCTTGACCTTCTGCTTGACGGGCCGCGCGTGAGGACGAACAACAAGCTTGTGCTCAATTACCTTCCTGGGAGCGCCGGGGATGTCAGACGGTTGCCATGCAAACACGTCGACATTCGCCCGCAGGAAGGTAACGAGCGCGCTTTCCTATTTAGGGTCGAGTGTAGCACTGATGGTGAAGGTACCACCAGTGCCGTCCTCCTTGGCGGACACTTTCTTGGTTGCCGGTGGAGCTGCCATTCCTTTCTTACACTTGCCGGTGGAGCTCGATGGTGTGTCCTCGACGGCAGCGCAGCACTCCGAAGAGGTGCGTTTGCCGGAGTGGGCCCCAGAGCTCTTGCCGGGCTTGGTCTTGGTCTTCCCCCCGGGAGCTTCAGCGGCAAGTGTTTTGCTGTCTGCCGCGGCTGCTGCATCCCGGTAGATTTTGTCGGCGCAGATAAGCGCGTCCTTCTTGTCGCCGGGGACAGAGATGACGCTTATCGGCCCCTGCATCTTGAGTACGTTGTATGCGTAGTGGGAAGCTGCCATGAACTTGGCGAGGGCAGGACGGCCAAGTATCCCATTATATGGCAATGGGATATCGGCGATGTCGAACGTGATCCTCTCCGTCCTGAAGTTGAGCTCCCCACCAAAGGTCACTGGCAGCATAATCTTCCCCTTCGGCTTGCTCCTTCCTGGGTTGATCCCTTGGAATGTCCCGGTTTCCTCGAGCTCGCTGTCAGGGATCCGTAGTTTCTTGATCACAGCAGCGGAGATCAAGTTGAGGCCGGCCCCGCCGTCTACCAACATCTTGGTGACCTTGAGGTTGCGGATAGTTGGTGAGACCAACATCGGCAAGCACCCGACCGCTGTCGTGCGGTCAGGGTGATCCTCAAGGTCAAAGATGATGGGCGTGCCGGACCATTTCAGCAGCCTGCGCGACTCGACGGGTGGCTCAGCTGCATTCACTTCCCGCACCCACTGTTTGAGTTGGCGGTGGGAAGTGTGCAGGGAGGCACCTCCGTCGACGCACAGAACCTCGGTGGCCTTCTGGAACTCCTGCTCGCTGGTATCTCCTTCATCCATGTCCTCATCGTCATCTTCGTCCTCATCCTTGTCGCGGCCCCGGGGAGGTCTGTCACCTTGCCGCTGCTTGGCCTTGCCGCGACGCCCTCCCCGGCCATTGAACGGCCGCTTCTTGCTAGGTTCTCCTCCGCCCCCTTGGGCCTTCTCCTTGTCGCGACGCTCGTATTCAGCCTTCTGCTGTTCTACGAGGTACTCTACCCTCTTGCAGTTCTGGAGATCATGGCCCTTGGTGCGGTGGATCTTGCAGTACTGCTTGTCGGAGCCGTCCTGCTTGTCGGCTGCCGCTACAGGGGCGGGCTCCTTTCCGGAGCCGCCAGCCTGTGTCTTGTTGGCGGGAGCCTCCTTGCCGGACTTCTCGACAACCAGAACCTCCTTGTTCTTCTTCTTGTTGTTCCGCCGCCGGTTTTTCCTTGCCGGGGCGGCATCCTCGCTGTCGCTTCCTCCCACGCCGGCATCCTCTCCGGGGAGTCTCCTCCCCTCTTCAGCACGTGCACATTTGTCAGCCAGAGCGTAAAGCTCGCTGACGTCCCGGATCTTGGTCATGGCCATCTCCTCCCTCATCCGACGGTTACGCACGTTCTGGTGGAACGCGCTGATAACCGCGGCAGGGTGGACATCGGGAATGTTATGTTGCACGCGGCTGAACCTTTGGATGTATTTGCGCAGGGACTCCCCCTCCTTCTGGGCGAGGATATGGAGATCGCTCTCCTGGCCGTGGGGTTTGTGGCCGCCCGTGAAGGCGCCAACAAACTGGTGGCACAAATCCGCCCATGAAGAGCTGGAGTTCTCCGGCAAGTGCATAAGCCAAGACCTGACGTTTGGCTTAAGCACTAGCGGGAAGTAGTTGGCTAGTATCTTCTCGTCGCGTCCCCCGGCAGCCTGCACCGCAATGGTGTAGATGCTGAGGAACTCCGAGGGGTGTGTCTTGCCGTCATACTTCTCGGGTACGTCGGGCTTGAAATTCTTCATGTTGGGCCACTGGACTTGCCACACCTCACGGGTGAACGCAGGGCAACCTGCCGCGTACGGCAAGTCGCCTGGTTCACCGGACACGTGCACGTCAACAGCAGTCCCAGCACGCTGGTCTGACTGTCTTCTTGCTTCTCTTCGACGCTCGATGCGGGTTCGAGCGTCCTCTTGTAGCCTGTCGTCTAGGACTTGGCGCTGATCGCGGCGAGTCCGCGGATCCGACGACGCCGTGGAGTCATCGTCGACATTGATCCGGCGGGGCAGCGTTTTCTGCTTCCGCGGCGGGGAGTGCACGGTAGTTGCACCCCCGGCGGTCTTGTCGCCATCGGCCTTCGCTTGGTCGACTTGCCGCGGCCGAGAAGTTGCCGGCTGCTGAGGCGCGTCGTTGTTGGCGAAGGCGATGAGACTCTGGATCGTCGCCCTCCAGTCTTCGGCCTTGTCTGCCGCTGGAGGGAAATCGAGGAGCAGCTGGGCCCTGGCCAGGGCCTCTGCTGGAGAGGAGGGAAACGGTGGCGAACGGTGCGAGGAGCGGGACACGCTCGGACTTCTAACCGCGTTAGAAGGAGCATGTTCCCGCCCCGGTGACCGCGCCTTGCTCGTGCCAGGATGCTGGCCTTGAGCGTCCCGTGACCCGCCAGTCTGCCCATGCCCCAGCAAGCGTATGGTACCTCCGGTACCACGTCGTTGCTGGTCTGGCACCTCCTGAGAGGGGTGTGGTGCGTGCACGGACACCGAGGCTTTGGAGTTCGCCCGGTCGTCCGTCTTGTCCTTGGACTTGGTGGCGCCGTGAGTTTCCTCGCCGGCGACCACCCTTCCGCCGGCGTCCCCTCCACCGACCGTTGGTTCTGGCGTTGGTGGAATTGACGCATACGGGCCTCCGACCTCCGAAACCTTCTTCTTCGGAGGCATGTCGAAGTAGTCGAAGAAGCTGATGAAGTTGGAGAAGTTGCTGAAGATTGCGCCCGCGTGAGCGCCGGATCAGGTTCGCACAACCTCGACGCCCCTACCTGGCGCGCCAATGATGTCGGGGGAAACTGTCCTCCCACGAGCACCTATGGGACCGGAGCCCCTTCTACGTTGTGGTAAGGGAGCGGAGGGAGCACGGAGAGCAGATCGAGGAACGCACACGGGCAGTTTACCCAGGTTCGGGCCGCGCGGACGCGTAAAACCCTACTCCTGCCTTTGGTTGTATTAAGCTCTTGAGCTCGGGAGCTTGAAGATCTACAGTACCAGCTACACCGAGCGTGGGAGTGTGTGAAGTCCTCGGATCGAACCCCCTCTACGTTGTGTATGGGCCTCCTTTTATAGCTCAAAGGGGTCACCGACAGGTGTCAACGTAGAGGAGGGTAAAAATGTAAATTTGGTGGTAGTTGTAACAGTGCGCGAATAGTGCATGAACAGTGGATGAACAGTGGTCTTCACCTAACCTTGACGGTGGGGGACAAGGGCATTGAATGCCCGTCGCCGTCGACCCCAAAAGCGTCTGTCCATGCGTCTCCGTTCGCCACGGCGGTAGCCTCGTCACCGCGGCTCGCCAGCGTGTCCCTCAGGCTGCACAGCCATCTGCCACGTGCTCCCGGAAGGGTGCCAGGGCGACGCGTGGCCAGATGAGCTGGAGCGCAGGCACACAGTGTGAGCTTCCCCCGGCAAGCACCTTGCCGGGACCGCTATCTTGCCGGGCCCGGAAGCTTGCCGCTTCCCGGGCCCTGCCGGGGCGCATGATGCGCCGCGATGTATCTTTTGTGGTGTTATCCTTTGGCCTCCCTGGCAAGCACCTCTTGCCAGGGTCTTGTGCTGAAAAGATGCCCTTGAGCCTGGTGCGGCCTTCCCGGCAAGCTCCTCTTGCCGGGGTCTTGTCTCTTAATTTGGATACTTTGTTCTTGAATGGCTTCATAGGGACCAGAGTGGGCTTTGGCAAACGCGTGGTATGCCCTGCCGCGGGAAGCTGCTACTGCCCGTGCACAAGTTGGGGTACTAAGGTACCCCTACCTTAGTACACCGACATACTTTGTTCTAGTATCGAGTTGTAAATCAATATAAGTGTGATGATCATCATTATTAGAGAATTGTCCCAAAGAAAAACGAAGAAGGAAATGCCAAGAATAAGAAAGGCCCAAAAAAGGAAAAAAAAAAGAAAAAAATAGAAAGAAAAAAATAAAAGAAAAGAAAAGAAAAGGGAT
Source organism: Secale cereale (assembly GCA_902687465.1). Lineage (NCBI taxonomy): Eukaryota > Viridiplantae > Streptophyta > Magnoliopsida > Poales > Poaceae > Secale > Secale cereale. The sequence goes on from LR738709.1 coordinate 513,967,774, forward strand.
CATGCTACTATCTTTTTCCACCCTTGTGCTTCAAAGTAGTGATACGTCTCCAACGTATCTATAATTTTTGATTGTTCCATGCTATTATTTATGAAGTCTTGGATGTTTAATGGGCTTTATCAGTCACTTTTATATCATTTTTGGGACTAACCTACTAACCCAAAGGCCTAGTCCAGATTGCTGTTTTTTGCCTGTTTCAGGGTTTTGCAGAAAAAGAATATCAAACAGAGTCCAAACGAAATGAAACCTTCGCGAGAGATATTTCTGGAGAAATTCACGCACGCGAAGCTTGAGAACCACGTCAGGGGATCAAGAGGTGGCCCACGAGGGAGGGGGGCGCGCCCCCCTTCCCAGGGCGCGCCCCCTGCCTCGTGGCCCCCTCGAGCGTACACCGGTGCCCTCCTTCTTCCTATATAAGTCTACGTACCCCAGAAACTCCATGAATAGAGAGAAAACCCTAATTCCACCGTCGTACCTTCTGTTCCCGTGAAGATCCCATCTTGGAGCCTGTTTCGGAGCTCCACCGGAGGGGGATCTATCACGGAGTTCATCATCATCATCATCATCGCCCTCACCATGAGTTGTGAGTAGTCTACCACAGACCTTCGGGTCCATAGCTAGTATGTAGATGGCTTCTTCTCTCTCTCTCTCTGGATCTCAATACAAAGTTCTCCTCGGTCTTCTAGGAGATCTATTTGATGTAATCTCTTTTTGCAGTGTGTTTGTCGAGATCCGATGAATTGTGAGTTTATGATAAAGGTTATCTATGAAAGATATTTGGTTCTTCTTTGAACTTTTTTATGTGTGCTCATAATATCCTTGCAAGTCTCCTCGAATTATTGGTTTGGTTTGGCCTACTAGATCTATAGTTCTTGCAATGGGAGAAGTGCTTGGCTTTGGGTTAAATCTTGCGGTGTCCTTTCCCAGTGACAGTAGGGGCAGCAAGACACGTATTGTATTGTTGCCATCGAGGATAAAAAGATGGGGTTTATATCATATTGCTTGAGTTTATCCCTCTACATCATGTCATCTTGCTTAAGGCGTTACTCTATTCTTATGAACTCAATACACTAGATGCATGCTGGATAGCGGTCGATGTGTGGAGTAATAGTAGTAGATGCAGAATCGTTTCGGTCTACTTGTCTCAGACGTGATGCCTATATACAATGATCATGCCTAGATAGTCTCATAATTATTCACTTTTCTGTTAATTGCTCGATAGTAATTTGTTTACCTGTCGTAGAATATCGCTATAAGGAGAGAAGCCACGAGAGAACACTATGGCCCCCGGGTCTATTCTCAACATATCAATCTACATCTACTTTACTTTTTCCGTTTTACTTTCTATTCTTATAACCAAAAATACAAAAAATGTAAACTATCATCTCTATCAGATCTCATTTTCGTAAGTGACCGTAAAGGGATTGAAAACCCCTTATCGCGTTGGCGGCGAAGTTCTTATTTGTTTGTGCAGGTGCGAGGGACTCACGCGTGGTCTCCTACTGGATTGATACCTTGGTTCTCAAAAACTGAGGGGAATACTTACGCTACTGAGCTGCATCTCCCTTTCCTCGTCGAGGGAATACAACGCAAGCTCGAGAAGTAGCAAGAAGAATTTCTGGCGCCGTTGCCGAGGAGGCTGACGCAAAAGTCATATACCAAGTACCTATCACAAACCCTTATCCTTCGCATTACATTTATTTGCCTCTCGTTTTCCTCTCCCCCACTTCACCCTTGCCGTTTTATTTGCCCTTTTTCCGCCATGTGTTTATCGTTCGCTTGTTTCTTGTTTGCTTGTGTCCCCATGTGCGTTCTATGTGCTTGCATCTTTTCTTGCTAAAAATCTATTGCTATGGATCACCTTAAAGTGTTCTACTTGGATCATCTTCGATCCCTATGCTCTCGTGCTGAAACCCCAACTAGCCTAGTTGATGGGAAATCTTTAGATGAGCATGCTCATTTTGTGCGTCACCATTCGTCTGAAAAGGGAGACTCTTCTGGGACCAAATAAACAGACTGATATGTTATGCTTGGAATCTTTGTGAAATTTGTGATTTTACTTGTTGCTCTAAGAACCCTAAAAAACACCTACCCTACCGATGTGAGTTTAATGATAATGAAATCTTATCTTCTTATGCAAAGGGTGTTTATAGTTACTACGATATCGAACAAATTGAAGAATTTGTTGCTTTTAAGGATGCTTATGAAGTTGCTTCTTTGATTGGAAAGTATGATATTACTCTCTACGAATCTGAAAATTTTGACATACTTAAATATTGCTTTGAAAACTATGCTCATAATGCCTATGTCAAAGAATTTATTGAAGAATGACTGTTGCTTTGAAAGAAAATAATGATATGCATGAATCTATAGATAATTTTGATTCCGATGATTTGATTGAAATATCCGTTGATGAACATGATGCTTGCTATCCTTATGGCCATGATGCCAATATTTATGAAGATGAATTTGCTATAGTTCCTTATGTTAAACATGAGATCGTTGCAATTGCACCCATACTTGATAGTTCCTTCAATGAAAAGCATGATTGCAATGATGTTATTATAAATTCTCTTAATGCCAATTGTGTTAATGATATGCAAAACCCTAAGCTTGGGGATGCTAGTTTTGCTATGACTACTATTTATTGCAATGATCATGATTGGGGTGATTCTTCTTATGATGTTGAAAATTTACTTAAGCCCCATGATGAATATGAGATTGATAATAATGTTTGCAATAATATTGAAAGTGGGTTTGGAAGAATGTCAACTTTTGATCCCACTACTTTGGAGTATGATCAATCTTATGATTTTTTTGATAAAACTGGGTTTGGAGAGGTCATGACTTTAGTTAATATTGATCCCACTATTTTAGAAGAGTGTCAAATTTGCATGCATGTGGATCGTGTTGAGAATATGTTATGTGATAGCTATTTTGTTGAATTTGATCATGATCCTACATGCAATTATTATGAGAGAGGAAAATATGGTTGTAGAAATTTACCTCTCGTTATGTTGAGATTGCTATTGTTTCTTTCTCCTTCCTTGCTTGTGCTAGATCTTGCTTGTCTTGGTAATTTGTTTTCCTATAAGATGCCTATGCATAGGAAGTATGTTATACTTAGATGTGTTTGTCACATGTCTTATGATGCTCTCCTTGTGCTTCAATTCTTGTCTTTCGTGTGAGCATCATTGAATTATCGTGGCTAGCTAGGGGCGTAAAACGATAGCGCTTGTTGGGAGGCAACCCAACTTTATATTTTTTTTCTCTTGCTGTTAGGGAATAAATATTGCATATAGCCTCTGATTAGATGTGGTTTCATGTTTTTTTAGTGTTTGTGCCAAGTAGAACCTATGGGAAGACTTGTGTGAAGTTTATGTGATCTTGCTGTGAAAAACAGAATCGTTAGCGCTTGCTAAAGTAGTCTTCAGATTTTACCGGAGCGTATTTTTTAGTTGATTCTTTTTGCAGAAGATTGGTAGACAAATTCCTCAAATTTACCAATTTAGTTCGAATATTTTGGAGGTCCAGAAGTAGGCGAAACCTGCAGATTACTACAGACTGTTATGTTTTTGACAGATTCTGTTTTTCGTATGTTGTTTACTTATTCCGATGCATCTATGAGTAGTATTAGAGGATATGAACCATAGAGAAGTTGGAATACAGCAGGTTTAACACCAATATAAACAAATAATGAATTCATTGCAGTACCTTTGAGTAGTGATTTGTTTTCTTATACTAACGGAGCTCACGAGAATTTTTGTCTAAGTTTTGTGTTGTGATGTTTTCAAGTTTGGAGTATTGCTTTGATGGACTATGGAACAAGGAGTAGCAAAGGCATAAGCTTGGGGATGCCGATGGCACCCCAAGTAAATTCAAGATAATCAAAAGCCTAAGCTTGGGGACGCCCAGGGAAGGCATCCCCTCTTTCGTCTTCATCCATCGGTAACTATACTTGGAGCTATATTTTTATTCGCAACATGATATGTGTTTTGCTTGGAGCGTCTTGTATAATTTGAGCCTTTGCTTGTTAGTTTGTCACAATCATCCTTGCTGGACACACCTATTTGAGAGAGTTAAATATGGCCTAGAAATTGTTAGAACACTCTATATGCTTCACTTATATCTTTTGAGTTGAATATTTTTTGCTATAGTGCTTCACTTATATCTTTTAGAGCACGGTGGTGGTAATATTTTGTAGAAATTGTTGAATTCTCATGCTTCACTTATATCCTTTTGTGAGTCTATTAAAACAGCATGGTAATGTGTTTAGGCTAAAGAAACTAGTCTTCACATGATAGACATCCAATGTCAATGTAGTAAAAAAAATCACACCAAGTGCATTGAATATGATGAGATGTTCGATGCTTGATAATTGTTTTGAGATATGAGGATAGTGATATTAGAGTCATGCTAGTGGAGTTATTATGAAATTGAGAAATACCTGTGTTAAGGTTAGTGATTCCCGTAGCATACACGCATGGTGAACCGCTATGTGACGAAGTTAGAGCATGAGGTATTTGTAGAGTGCCAACCTTTGTGTGGAGGTCGGGGGCGCGCAATGGTTAACTCCTACCAACCTCCCCCCTAGGAGCATGCGTTGATTGCTTTATTTTGATGAGTCGTAGATTTTTGCAATAAGTATATGAGTTCTTATGACTGATGTTGAGTCCATGGATTATACGCACTCTCACCCTTCCACCATTGCTAGCCTCTCTTGTACCGCGCAACTTTCGCTGGTACCATAAACCCACTATATATCCTTCCTCAAAACAGCCACCACATTATTCTTCAAAACAACCACCATACCTACCTATCATGGCATTTCCATAGCTATTCCGAGATATATTGCCATGCAACTTTCCACCGTTCTGTTCATATGACACGCATCATATTGTCATATTTGCCATTGCATGATCATGTAGTTGATATCGTATTTGTGGCAAGGCCACCATGCATAATTTTTATACATGTCACTCTTGTTTCATTGCACATACCGGTACACCACCGAAGGCATTCATATAGAGTCATACGTTGTTGTTGTAGTATCGAGTTGTAATATCGAGTTGTAATGAAAGTGTGATGATCATCATTATTAGAGCATTGTCCCATGGGAGGAAAGGCTAAATCTATAAAGCCCCTCTGCAAAAGAAAAAAGAACAAAAGGCCCAAAAAAAAGGAAAAGAAAAAGGGACAATTGCTACTATCTTTTTCCACACTTGTGCTTCAAAGTAGCACCATGTTCTTCATTGTAGAGAGTCTCATGTTTAGTCACTTTCATATACTAGTGGGAATTTTCATTATAGAACTTGGCTTGTATATTCCAACAATGGGCTTCCTCAAATGCCCTAGTTCTTCGTGAGCAAGCAAGTTGAATGCACACCCACTAGTTTCTTTTGTTGAGCTTTCATTCATATTTACCTCTAGTGTATCCGTTGCATGGCAATCCCTACTCACTCACATTAATATCTATTGATGGGCATCTCCATAGCCCGTTGATACGCCTAGTTGATGTGAGACTATCTCCCTCCTTTTTGTCTTCCTCACAACCACCTCTATTCCACCCATAGTGCTATATCCATGGCTCACGCTCATGTATTTCGTGAAAGTTGAAAGGTTTGAAAGATAGAGTATGAAAACAAGTGCTTGGCTGAAATCGGGGTTGTGCATGATATGAATATTTTGTGTGATAACGAGGGAGCATAGCCAAAACTATATGATTTTGTAGGGATAACTTTCTTTAGCCATAGTATTTTGAGAAGACATGATTGCTTTGTTAGTATGCTTGAAGTATTATTGTCTCTTATGTCAATATAGACTTTTATCTTGAATCTTTCACATCTGAACATTCATGCCACAATTAAGAGAATTACATTGAAAAACTATATTGGTTAGCATTCCACATCAAAAATTCTTTCTATATCATTAACCTACTCGAGGACGAGCAGGAATTAAGCTTGGGGATGCTTGATACGTCTCCAACGTATCTATAATTTTTTATTATTCCATGCTATTATTTATGAAGTCTTGGATTTTTAATGGGCTTTATCATTCACTTTTATATAATTTTTGGGACTAACCTACTAACCCAAAGGCCCAGTCCAAATTGCTGTTTTTTGCCTGTTTCAGGGTTTTGCAGAAAAAGAATATCAAACAGAGTCCAAACGCAATGAAACCTTCGCGAGAGATATTTTTGGAGAAAATCACGCACGCAGAGCTTGAGAACCACGTCAGGGGATCAAGAGGTGGCCCACGAGGGTGGGGGGCGCACCCCCCTTCCCAGGGCGCGCCCCCTGCCTCGTGGCCCCCTCGAGCGTCCCCCGGTGCCCTTCTTCTTCCTATATAAGTCTACGTACCCCAGAAACTCCGTGAACAGAGACCAAACCCTAATTCCACCGCCGTACCTTCTGTTCCCGTGAAGATCCCATCTTGGAGCCTGTTCCGGAGCTCCACCGGAGGGGGATCCATCACAGAGTTCTTCTTCATCATCATCATCGCCCTCACCATGAGTTGTGAGTAGTTTACCAAAGACCTTCGGGTCCATAGCTAGTATCTAGATGGCTTCTTCTCTTTCTCTCTGGATCTCAATACAAAGTTCTCCTCGGTCTTCGAGGAGATCTATTCGATGTAATCTCTTTTTGCGGTGTGTTTGTCGAGATCCCGTGAATTGTGAGTTTATGATCAAGGTTATCTATGAAAGATATTAGGTTCTTCTCTGAACTTTTTTATGTGTGCTCATAATATCCTTGCAAGTCTCTTTGAATTATTGGTTTGGTTTGGCCTACTAGATCTATAGTTCTTCCAATGGGAGAAGTGCTTGGCTTTGGGTTAAATCTTGCGGTGTCCTTTCCCAGTGACAGTAGGGGTAGCAAGGCACGTATTGTATTGTTGCCATAAAGGATAAAAAGATGGGTTTTATATCATATTGCTTGAGTTTATCCCTCTACATCATGTCATCTTGCTTAAGGCGTTACTCTGTTCTTATGAACTCAATACACTAGATGCATGCTGGATAGCGGTCGATGTGTGGAGTAATAGTAGTAGATGCAGAATCATTTCGGTCTACTTGTCTCGGACGTGATGCCTATATACCATGATCATGCCTAATAGTCTCATAATTATTCGCTTTTCTATCAATTTCTTGACAGTAATTTGTTTACCCGCCATAGAATATCGCTATCATGAGAGAAGCCACTAGAGAACACTATGGCCCCTGGGTCTATTCTCAACATATCAATCTACATCTACTTTACTTTTTCCGCTTTTACTTTCTGTTCTTATAACCAAAAATACCAAAAATAAAAACTATCATCTCTATCAGATCTCACTTTCGTAAGTGACCGTAAAGGGATTGAAAACCCCTTATCCCGTTGGCTGCGAAGTTCTTATTTGTTTGTGCAGGTGCGAGGGACTCGCGCGTGGTATCCTACTGGATTGATTCCTTGGTTCTCAAAAACTGAGGGAAATACTTACGCTACTGTGCTGCATCTCCGTTTCCTCTCCGAGGGAATACAACGCGAGCTCGAGAAGTAGCAAGTAGCACCATGTTCTTCATGATAGAGAGTCTCATGTCTAGTCACTTTCATATACTAGTGGGTATTTTCATTATAGAACTTGGCTTTTATATTCCAACGATGGGCTTCCTCAAATGCCCTAGGTCTTCGTGAGCAAGCAAGTTGGATGCACACCCACTTAGTTTCTTTTGTTGAGCTTTCATACATTTTTAGCTCTAGTGCATCCGTTGCATGGAATCCCTAATCACTCACGTTGATATCTATTGATGGGCATCTCCATAGCCCGTTGATACGCCTAGTCGATGTGAGACTATCTTCCTCCTTTTCTTCTTCTCCACAACCACCATTCTATTCCACCCATAGTGCTATATCCATAGCTCACGCTCATGTATTGCGTCAAAGTTGAAAGGTTTGAAAAAATTGAGTATGAAAACAATTGCTTGGCTGAAACCGGGGTTGTGCATGATATGAATATTTTCTGTGATGAAGAGGGAGCATAGCCAGACTATATGATTTTGTAGGGATAACTTTCTTTAGCCATGTTATTTTGAGAAGACATGATTGCTTTGTTAGTATGCTTGAAGTATTATTATTTCTTATGTCAATATAGACTTTTGTCTTGAATCTTTCGGATCTTAACATTCATGCCACAATAAAGAGAATTACATTGAAAATTATGTTGGTTAGCATTGCACATCAAAAATTCTGTTTTTATCATTTACCTACTCGAGGACGAGCAAGAATTAAGCTTGGGGATGCTTGATACGTCTCCAACGTATCTATTACTTTTGATTGTTCCATGCTATTATATATGATGTTTTGGATGTTTAATGGGATTTATTATACACTTTTATATTATTTTTGGGACTAACCTACTGACCCAAAGGCCCAGTCCAGATTGCTGTTTTTTTGCCTATTTCAGGGTTTCACAGAAAGGGAATATCAAACGGAGTCCAAACGGAATGAAACCTTCGGGAGAGATATTTTTGGAACGATATCTTCACAGGAGACTTGAAAACCATGGCAGAGGGCACATGTGGCGTCCACGAGGATGCGGGCACGCCCCCTCCACATGGGCGCGCCCCCTGCCTTGTGGGCCCCATGTTGCTCCCCCGATGCCCTCCTTCCTCCTATATATACCCATGTACCCTGAAAACATCGAAGCAACAGAGAAAACCCTAATTCCGCCGCTGCAACCTTCTGTTCCCGTGAGATCCCATCTTGGGGCCTGTTCCGGAGCTCCACCGGAGGGGGTATCTTCCACGGAGAGCTTCTACATCAACACCATCGCCTCACCATGAGTTGTGAGTAGTTTACCATAGACCTTCGGGTCCATAGTTAGTACCTAGATGGCTTCTTCTCTCTTTTTGGATCTCAATACCAAGTTCTCCCCGGTCTTCGAGGAGATCTATTCGATGTAATCTTTTTGCGGTGTGTTTGTCGAGATCCAATGAATTGTGGGTTTATGATCAAGATTATCTATGAGAAATATTTGGTTCTTTTCTGAATTCTTTTATGTATGATTATAATATGCTTGCAAGTCTCTTCGAATTATCGGTTTGGTTTTGCCTACTAGATCTATAGTTCTTGCAATGGGAGAAGTGCTTGGCTTTGGGTTCAATCTTGCGGTGTCCTTTCCCAGTGACAGCAGGGGCAGCAAGACACGTATAGTATTGTTGCCATCGAGGATAAAAAGATGGGGTTTATATCATATTGCTTGAGTTTATCCCTCTACATCATGTCATCTTGCTTAAAGCATTATTCTGTCCTTATGAACTTAATACTCTAGATGCAGGCTGTATAGTGGTCGATGTGTGGAGTAATAGTAGTAGATGCAGAATCATTTCGGTCTACTTGTCACGGACGTGATGCCTATATATAATGATCATGCCTAGATATTCTCATAATTATTCGCTTTTTTGTCAATTGCTCGACAATAATTTGTTCACCCACCATATAATTATGCTATCATGAGAGAAGCCACTAGTGAAACCTATGCCCCCCGGGTCTATTCTCAACATATCAATCTACAATCTACTTTACTTTACTGTTTTTACTTTCTGTTCTTATATCCAAAAATACCAAAAATATCAAACTATCATATCTATCAGATCTCACTTTCGTAAGTGACCGTAAAGGGATTGACAACCCCTTATCGCGTTGGCTGTGAAGTTTTTATTTATTTGTCCAGGTGCGAGGGACTTGCGCGTGGTCTCCTACTGGATTGATACCTTGGTTATAAAAAACCGAGGGAAATACTTACGCTACTGTGCTGCATCACCCTTTCCTCTTCGAGGGAATACAACACAAGCTCGAGAAGTAGCACCACCCCATCGCCGCCGACCACCCTAAATCACAGTACTGCCGGCAGCGGCCCCCACCACCACATCCCCGCCGCTGCTTCCAGCCACCCACCGCCGCCAACCGCCCTCCACCCCGACGGACCACTACTGCCTTCGGCCCCAACAACCGCACAACAGGGCCACCGTCAGCCCCACGGACCATGTAGTCGAGCACCGAGCGGGACCGCTTCCTCTACGTCCTCTCTGATCCCCCAAGCAGCGGGCATCCCTCTTCTCTGGCTAGCAGCTCTCTGCCACCTCAACATCCTCTCTGTTCCCCCAAGCAGTGGAGCGTCCCTCTTCTCCGACGAGCAGCTCTGCCACCTCAACATCAACATCCTCTATGTGGACAGGGTTGCCTCCTAAACATCCTCTCTCTGAGCATTTGGTGAGATTTCTTTTCAGCCCGGGTTTGGTTTAAATTGTGTACCTGCAAATGAGATTCAATTCTGACTTGTACAATTGTTACCATTTCAATCTGTGAACTTTGCAGAATCCTAACTTGAAAAAATGTTAGATGGGTTAGTTTAATCTGTGTACTTTGCACTGAGTTATAGTTCTTACAATACTTCTTCTTGTGTTTAGTTGATGCCTCAAAGTTGTAGCATGTGGACAGAACAAGTGCTCTGTTTTTATCATATAGATGCCTGTTTTTATATAGATGCAAAGTTGTAGCATGTGGACAGAACAAGTGCTCTGTTTTTATCATATAGATGCCTCCTCAACCCTTGTTTCTACAACACTTATTTGTTTATGTTTCGTGAAATCAGATTTGTGGATTGCTTAAAAAATCAGATTTGTGGACATAACAAGTGCTTTGTTTTTATCATATAGGTAATAATATTCTTACTACTATTTTAGTTTTTGCAGTTCCTGAAATGACATCTTTCAATTGACTATTTATTCTATTATGCCAGATTGCATTCTTGGTCCGTATTGTATTTGTCCTTGCTTGTATTAGATATGAATGGCATGCATTTTTTCACTAGATTCCCCCCATTAATAGAAGTATACTTTATTTCATATGTTAGGCAAATATAGTGAATTTGGTCAAGAATGGACAAGAGTTGGATGGATAAAGCTAGAAACACACAAGCATATATTGATGGGGTAGTGAAATTGATAGAGTTTTCTTTTACTCATTCAGCAAGAGGGAATGCTATATTATTTCCTTGTAGAAAATGCTTGAACTGTTGCTGGTTTGAAGCTAGTGATGCTTATGAACACTTGTTATATAATGGGTTTATTAGTGGGTACAAAAGATGGATATATCATGGGGAAGCATCATCATCTCTTGCATCTGCTAGTGACCATGATCTGGTCCAACCTGATGATGTTCAAGAGGAGAATGACCTAGATAATTATGATGAGATGTTTGAAATGATTCAAGATATGGCACACCTAATTGGGGATTTGAGTGATAGTGGCGGCAAGGAGGATCCAATTCACGAGGATGTAGAGCCTAGGAGCGTTTACCCTCTTTTAGAAAAGAAAAAGAAGCATGAGGCAGATGCTTTTCGACAATTCATAGCTGATGATAGCAATGAGCTTTATCGAGGGTGCACAACCTTTTCAAAACTATGTTTCATCATTAGGTTACTAGATACCAAATCTCTTGGCGGTTGGAGCGATAAATGTTTTGACATGATGCTAGAGTTGCTAAAAGAGGCCTTCCCAACAGCAAAGCTACCCAAGAACTTTTATGAAGCTAAGAAAATGATAAAATGTCTTAAGCTTGGTTATATTATAATTCATGCATGTGAGCATGATCGCATTTTGTTTTGGAAGGAGCATGCCGATAAGGATATTTGTCCTACATGCAAAACTTCCCGGTGGAAATCTGAAAAGAACAGCCTTCATGGGAAACATGTACACAAGGTCCCAAGGAAGGTTCTTCGTTATTTTCCAATAAAGAAGAGGCTACAATACTTGTTCGTGTCTACGAAGAGTGCAACAGATTGCAAATGTCATGATGAAGAATGCACCAGAGATGGACTAATAAGGCATACAGTGGATGCACCTGCTTGGAAGGACTTTGATGCCAAATATCCTAAGTTTGCTGAAGATAGTCGCAACATTAGGCTGCTTATATGTGCTGACGGTTTTAATCCATTTAGGACAATGAATTTATCATATAGTGTTTGGCCCGTTGTAGTAATTTCGGTGAATCTTCCTCCTTGGTTGTGCATGAAGCAACAAAATTTGATCCTATCTTTGCTAATTCCTGGTCCTAAGTCACCTGGGAGATATATGGATGTGTTCCTTGAACCACTTATTGATGATTTGAACTAGCTATTTGAGGAGGGTATTAGAACCTATGATGCCTCGACCTGTTGTAACATCCCAAATTTTCAATTTGGAATGTTATACATAGATCATACTGCAATGCATATTTCTTTGCATTTTGCGCGTGGCGATCCTCGAAAATTCTAAGCAACTCAAGGACCTACGGAGAGAGTTGGGAATTCTACCGTTTTTGTATTTGAGTTTACTCGAATACCGGTACGAGGATAGCGTTGGTTCTAATTATTTTTCTCTCCTAAAAAGTATTTCTAAATAAAATATATGAGCGGAGATAATATGACTTCTCCAAAATAACAGAAATATTGGAGGAAAAATGATTAAAATCACTTTTGGTATTTTTTTCGGATTTATTTGCGATTTTATTTGCATAGGAAAAATACGCATTTTTAAAAATTGCATTTAGGTCCGGGAAATTTTTTCACTTTGTCCTAAATATTATTAGAGGACGGTGAAAATTTATTTCGGGATTTTTGGAGTCCGTTTAGTATTTCTTTTGTTAGTTTTCGTACACCAGGACTCGTTTAAAAAAAAGGGAAACCGCCTCCGGGCCGTAACCGGCTAGGACTCCCCTAGCTGGGGTCTTTAAAAAGCGAGGCCGCCGGCCCGCTAAGCCCCTAGCCGCCCCGCTGAACCCTAGCCGCCTCAAGCCCCGCGCCCCGCTGCCGGACCCTCCGCCGGAGTCGCCGCCGCCGCCTTGCCCGAGGTAGCTACCGTTGTCCCGCCATCGCCGTTTTTTTAAAACCGATCGGTTCTTTTTCGTAAACCCTAGATCCGTTTTTTAGATTAGATCGGTTTTTCTTTTCGGCTTAGTTATTTAGCGGACCTTTCTTCGTACGTTCGTTTTAACAAACGTTGTTCGCCCGTTAGCCGCAGACAGCAACCTTCGTTCGTTAGCCTGTTTGTCGGTTTTCTTTTTCGGGGTATTCATCCGCGATTATTTCGATCGTGATTTCTGCCCTGATCTTGTTTTTCGTTTTTCTTTTCGCTCGAGAGTCGGAATTAGGTGATTCAAAATCTCAGATCTTCGTCTCGACGCCCTCTTTCTGTTTAACCAACTTGAACAAAGTTTTGCTACTGTAAAATTTGACCCTAGATCAAACTAGTAAACAGATCTCGTTTCTTTCGCAGTTGGAGTTTCGTTGCTTCTTTCGATTTGATTCTTTTTGCAAACCGGAGTTCTTAAGTTGAACTTTCTGGTTAGATCTTATCTTTTGGAGTTTTTTTTGTGCATCATTGCTTGATTGCTTATGTATGCTATTGTTTTCTTGCGATAGAATACCCGGACTATGAAGCGTGCTACTACGAGTCCCTAGGTTTTGTGAATCGACAGCAAGGCAAGTAACACTTTGATCATACCCTTTTATTACCTAGTTTTTATGCATTAGATCAAACCCTCACACATTGCATGAGTAGGATCTCTTAACTTGTGGGTCTAGGAAGTAGTTTGAGGTAGGACCTATTACCTGCATTATTTTCAAACCCTTGGGAGTTACTTCTACGCTATGCTTAGGTTATCATGCTATGCTCGTAGACGTGGTTTGGGTTTGAGTGAAATCCATGACAGATGTGAGTGGTTAATTAATGGTTCAACTTAAGGTGGCTACTTGAATACACATCTGGGTGGATTGGTTGCAGGGCACCTGGGGAATCCAGTGTTGTCCTAGGAAATCCCGAGGTTTCCGTGTGATTATCCTATGGAATGCCACCTCAAAGGGATCATAAAACTATTCATGCTAGAAACTTCCGTGTGCAGCCACAATGCCATTATGGGCTCGGGCATAGTATGAGTAAGTTGGGTGAGCTCTTTCGTGGTGGACTAGCAGATGTAGGGGAAAGTAGGTGTACGGGTCCACCTGGGGTAAAGAGTAAATGCTTCTGAAAGACTGTGTCTCGGTCATCCATTTCTCAAACATCATGCAGTGCGAGAAATTAAACGGAGGCGATCGAGTCTTGTGGGAAAAGTGCACAAACCTCTGCAGAGTGTAGAAACTGATCATGATTAGTCGTGTCCCCGGTTATGGACAATCCTGAGTATCTGGTACTTGAATTATTGGTTGATCTCATCACTCTAAAATTAATTTGTTGGGTTAATGATTACTTTAATTTGGGATTGAGTTGGAGGTACCTTCTCAATGATGTTTCAACTACCATGATAGTTAAAATAAAATTTATTACTTTGTTGTAGGGAAAAATTGGCTTTACGCAAAAACTTTTACCTTAGAGCCTCCACCAGCCAAATATGCATATAGTGTTAGCCTTTATTTCCGTTACTTGCATCTTCTGTATTATCTTGCTAGCATATTCCATGTGCTGACCCGTTTCGGGCTGCAACATGTTACGTTGCAGACTTTTCAGACGAGGAGTAAGCCGTTCTAGGTCGTTTGTCATGCACTCAGCTATGTCGTTGGAGTTGATGGACTCACTTATCTTCCAAGCCTTCCGCTGTTATTTTGTTAGATGGCCTTAAGCCATAGACTTTTGTAATAAGTTCTCTGTGGAGATATTCAATGTAATAAGTGTGTGATTGACACTCTATTATAAATCCTTCAAGTACTGTGTGTGTCAGCATTACCGATCCAGGGATGACACTGAATCACAGAGACTTCGGTCCATTCAGATCGTGGTCGCTACAAGATGGTATCAGAGCACACGCTAACTGTAGGACACGACTACTAAGACAAACCCTAGGTCACTCTTCTCTACTCATTTCTGACTTCTCTCCATTTTCTACTTCTTTAGGATGGTGGACCCAAGGAACAAGTTCACACAACCGGATGAAGACACACCTTTTGGACGACACTTGAAGGAAGTCACTAGGTACCTGAACATAGGAATACCAAGCATTATCGGGACCTACACCGCCACTTTACCAGAAGAGGAGCAATGGAGCATTCAAGTT
Source organism: Secale cereale (assembly GCA_902687465.1). Lineage (NCBI taxonomy): Eukaryota > Viridiplantae > Streptophyta > Magnoliopsida > Poales > Poaceae > Secale > Secale cereale. The sequence goes on from LR738709.1 coordinate 513,982,836, forward strand.
CAAATCCCCAGAGAACCTTCGCACCATCCACTGAGCCAATAGAGTTTTCTTTTGATGCACCAACCTGGAGCCTCGGCAAGAGTATGGCCGCCCACATCACTATGGGAAGGATCGGAGAAGTCTACAAGCAGGAGCTGAAGGACACTATCTACCAGATTTGTGGACGTCGAGATGAGCGTTGGGACATGCTCAGCACCCGGAAGGACGGGTCCATTGCAGTGTTCATCCAGGAGTTAAGCCAGCACATTCATCGACAAGAGCACCAGATATGCGCAGGAATGATAGACTTAAAGAAGGCACTAACCAGGAATTTGGAACTAGAAGAAGAACTCAAGTCTACTCGTGACGGATACGAGGAGGAGATGCTCATACTAGTGGAGAAGAATGATGATTTGACAAGGAAGCTAGGAGTATTCATGGGAGATCCAGCACCAGGAGGAGAAGAAGAGGAAGAAGAACCCAAGGAGAATTGTTCTGAAGATTACATCATCATCGACGACACAGATTCAGACCCCGATGATAGTGATGACGAAGACTATGAAGATGAAGCTGGAGAAGACATCATGGAATCTTCTCCCGATCAAAATTTCTAGATGACCACCCTATGCCTAGTAGTTTTCCCCCACAAAGTAGTATTTAGAGCACTTTTGTATCGCTAGTTAGATCTTTGTAAGACCTTGCTTGAAATTGATTGGTGTGATATGTTTGTGTTTGACTCATGTGCATATGGGTAGTGATTTTCCCTTAGACCTCATTTCTATTCTAATCTCTTCCCTCTACACCATGAGATGCCTTTGAGACGTGAGCCAGAATTTCAGTTTCCTCCTGAGCTCACTCAGTTGATCCAGCAGCAGAACACTTTGATGCAACTTCTTGTCCAGAACACCCAGAACAACCAGAACAGCAACAACCCTCCACCACCACCACCCGTGGACAACCTGACATGTTTCTTAAGGTTGCAACCACCGGTGTTTGCAAGCAGCATTGAACAAATAGTTGCTGATGACTGGCTGCGCAAGATTGGAAGGGATTTGACCACCGCCAACTGCTCAGATGCTGAGAAGGTGCGATTTGCCGCACATTAGTTGTCTGGACCAGCCGCAGCATGGTGGGAGAATTACACAGCCACTTTCCCTATAGCCAATGTCACTTGGGAGCAATTTCAGCAAGCTTTCCGTACTGCCCATGTCTCAACCGGAGCTATGAGCATGAAGAAGCGGCAGTTTCGCAGCTTGCGCCAAGGAAATCGTACTGTCGCTCACTACGTAGATGAGTTTAGTACCCTATCTCGTTATGCCCTAGATGATGTGGCCACAGATGCCGCTAAGCAGGAGAGATTTATGGATGGGCTAAATGATGAGATGAGCGTACAGTTGATGGTGGCAACCTTCAACAACTACCAGGAGTTGGTAGATAAAGCTCTTATGATTGAAGGGAAGCAGCAGCAGATTGAGAGCCGCAAGAGAAAGTATGGACATGGAAGGAATAATTCTGGAGCCCAGCAGAAGCCCCGATTCACTCCGAATTCGGGAGGATACACCCATAACCATGGAAACCACACCCACACTGGACGAAGTTCCCACAACCACAATGGCTCCAAGAATAGGAATGGGAATGGAGCAAACAATAATCAGAATCGCTCTACCCCATCCACACCCGCCAAGAAGGATTTAAGCCACGTCACATGTTACAAGTGCGGGAAGAATGGACATTATGCCAATGAGTGCCCTGATGCTAAGAATGGGAACGACAATGGAAGTGCCGGGAAGAAGCCCAACCCGTTCAACAAAGGACAAGTGAACCACATGACCGTGGAGGAAGTTGAAGAACAACCAGATGCAGTGATCGGTAAGTTTTTGGTTAAGTCATTTACCGCAGTAGTTCTTTTCGATACTGGTGCATCGCATTCATACATTTCAAGGGGATTCGTAAATAGACATAAGTTGCCCACCAGAGTCCTTATGGCCCCCATGTTAGTAAGTTCACCCGGAGCGGAGTATATGGCAAATCAAGGATGTTTTCAGATGCCATTTATCATTGGACGCCATGTTTTCCCCTCGGACCTGATAGTTTTGGAGTCACAAGGATTGGATGTGATATTAGTTATGGATTGGCTATCGATGTATGTTGGGAACATCGATTGTGACAGCAAGTCAATTTTGCTTATCACCTCGGAGGGAAAATGTATTAAGTATGTATCTAGGCATTCGCCTATACGGACAGAAGTACATTCTCTCACGGGAGTTGTTCAGGAGGAAGTGCCGGTAGTAAAGGATTACCCGGATGTGTTCCCAGAGGAATTACCAGGCATGCCGCCGGATAGGGATATTGAGTTTTTGATTGAGCTGTTGCCCGGCACCAGACCTATATCGAAGAGACCATATCGGATGCCAGCGAATGATCTGGAGGAGATCAAGAAGCAGATTAAGGAGTTATTGGAGAAATGTTTTATTCATCGGAGTTCATCACCTTGGGGAGCCCCAGTGCTTTTGGTCGAGAATAAGGATGGATCTTTAAGAATGGTCGTTGATTATCGTGCACTCAATGAAGTGACGATTAAGAATAAGTACCCGTTGCCAATGATCAATGATTTGTTCGACCAACTCCACGGAGCGAAAGTATTCTCCAAGATCGATCTACGATCTGGATACCACTAGTTGAAGATCCGAGAGAAGGATATACCTAAGACAGCCTTCACCACAAGGTACGGGCTATATGAGTATACGGTTATGTCATTTGGATTGACTATCGCCCCTGCCTATTTCATGAGTATGATGAATAAGGTCTTCATGGAGTTCTTGGATAAGTTTGTCATGGTATTCATTGATGATATTTTGGTGTACTCGAAGAATGAGGAGGAACACGCAGAGCATTTGCGTTTGGTACTGGAAAAGCTCAGAGAACATCAGTTGTATGCCAAGTTTAGCAAATGCGAGTTTTGGTTGAAGGAAGTTGGATTCCTAGGGCATCTTATATCAGGAGAAGGTATAGTAGTGGACCCCGTCAAAGTGCAGGCAGTCACTGAATGGTTGGCACCCACTTCAGTTGGAGAGATCCACAGTTTTCTTGGACTCGCGGGATACTACCGGAGATTCATAGAAAATTTCTCGAAGATTCTAAGCCAATGACGACATTGTTGACGAAGGAGACGAATTTCAATTGGACTGAAGAGTGCGAATAAAGTTTCCAGGAGTTGAAGAAACGGTTGACGACAGCCCCAGTGCTGATATTGCCTGATATACGCATGGATTTCCAAGTGTACTGCGATGCTTCACGCTTAGGACTTGGAGGAGTACTCATGCATGATGGAAGAGTTGTTTCCCACGCATCTCGACAACTGCGACCGCACGAGTTAAATTATGCGACGCACGATCTGGAGTTAGCAGCTGTAGTGCACGCACTCAAAACCTGGAGACATTTCCTTATTGGAAATCATTGTGATGTGTACTCGGATCACAAGAGTTTGAAGTACATTTTCACTCAGAAGAAGTTGAACCTCAGACAGAGGAGATGGTTGGAGCTTATAAAGGATTATGATATGAAGCTGCACTATCACCCAGGAAAGGCCAATGTCGTTGCGGACGCTTTGAGCCGGAAGAGCTACGTGAATACCTTAGTGAAAGGGGGATTGCCCCAAGAGTTGACAGAAGATCTCAGGGAGCTTCGTTTGGAGATAGTTCCTAGAGGTTTTGTCGCAACATTGGAGGTTCAGTCAACATTGCTGGGAAAGATATGCGAAGCCCAGAAGGATGACAAAGAGATTGCCGAGATAAAGAATAGGATGAGTGAAAGAAAAGCCAAAGGATTTCGTGAAGATGAACACGACACCTTGTGGTTTGAGGATCGAATCTATGTGCCCAACAACCCGGAGATCAGGAAGTTGATACTGCAGGAAGCACATGATTCGCCATACTCGATACACCCCGGAAACACCAAGATGTATTTGGATCTGAAGGAATGTTTCTTGTGGACGGGAATGAAGAAGGATATTGCCGAGTATGTAGCCGTATGTGATGTATGCCACAGAGTAAAGGCAGAGCATCAGAAGCCAGCAGGATTGCTACAGCCTATGCCGATACCAGAATGGAAGTGGGAGAAGCTTGGCATGGATTTTATCGCCGGATTGCCTAGGACCAAAGCAGGATATGACTCAATCTGGGTTGTAGTGGATCGTTTGACCAAGGTAGCCCACTTTATCCCCGTGAAAACCACATACACCAGTGCGAAGTTGGCCAAGATATACATGACCATGATCGTATGTCTGCACGGAGTTCCGAGGACCATTGTATCATATAGAGGAACACAGTTCACCTCAAAGTTTTGGCATCAACTACACCAAACTTTGGGAACGAGGCTGGAATTCAGCACAGCTTTTCATCCACAGACCGACGGACAGACCGAGAGAGTCAACCAGATTCTGGAGGACATGTTGAGAGCTTGTGCGCTAGATTATGGATCTAGTTGGGATCAGAATTTGCCCTACGTTGAGTTCTCGTACAACAACAGTTACCAGGCCAGTTTGAAGATGGCACCGTTTGAAGCATTGTACGGGAGGAGGTGCCGAACACCGTTAATGTGGGATGAAGTTGGAGACCGACAGTTGTTTGGACCAGACTTGATCAAAGAGTCTGAAGAGAAGGTTAAGCTAATTCGGGATAGATTGAAGGTAGCTCAGTCCAGGCAGAAGAGTTATGCAGACTCGAAGCGCAAGGAGATAGCCTATGAAATCAGAGACAGAGCAAACTTGAGAGTATCGCCTGTGCGAGGAGTTAAACGTTTCGGAGTTAAGGGAAAGCTAGCCCCGAGATTTGTGGGACCTTACCGTGTTTTGGAACGTATGGGAGAGGTTGCCTATAAGTTGGAGTTACCCGAAGGATTGTCAGGAGTGCATGATGTGTTTCACGTTTCGCAGCTTAAGAAGTGCCATGCAGAGATGGCCGATATCCCGCTTAGAGACACAGTACCCCTTGAAGCAATTCAGTTGGATAGTGATATGACTTATGAGGAGAAGCCCGTTAAGATTCTCGAATTTTCGAGCATAGTCACCCGCAGTAAAGTTATCAAGTTTTGCAAAGTTCAGTGGAGTCACCACACCGAGGAAGAAGCCACCTGGGAACGAGAAGATGATCTACGCAAGGACCACCCACACATGTTCTATAGCCAAGTCGAATCTCGAGGGCGAGATTCATTCTAAGGGGGGGGGGGGTAGGTTTTTTACATCCCAAATTTTCAATTTGGAATGTTATACATAGATCATACCACAATGCATATTTCTTTGCATTTTGTGTGTGGCGATCCTCGAAAATTCTAAGCAACTCAAGCCGTTTTTGTATTTGAGTTTACTCGAATACCGGTACGAGGATAGCATTGGTTTTAATTATTTTTCTCTCCTAAAAAAATATTTTTAAATAAAATATATGAGCGGAGATAATATGACTTCTCCAAAATAACAGAAATATTGGAGGAAAAATGATTAAAATCACTTTTAGTATTTTTTCGGATTTATTTGCGATTTTATTTGCATAGGAAAAATACGCGTTTTTCAAAATTTCATTTAGGTCCAGGAAAAATGTTCACTTTGTCCTAAATATTATTAGAGGACGGTGAAAATTCATTTCAGGATTTTTAGAGTCCGTTTAGTATTTCTTTTGTTAGCTTTCGTACGCCAGGACTCGTTAAAAAAAGGGAAACTGCCTCTGGGCCGTAACCGGCTAGGACTCCCCTAGCCGGGGTCTTTAAAAAGCAAGGCCGCCGGCCCGCTAAGCCCCCAGCCGCCCCGCCGAACCCTAGCCGCCTCAAGCCATGCGCCCCGTCGTCGCCAGCCGCCGCCATCCACCGCGCCGCCGCCAGCCCCGCCCGCCGGAGCCGCCGCCGCCGCCGCCGGACCCTCCACCGGAGTCGCCGCAGCCTCCTTGCCCGAAGTATCCGCTGCCGTCCCACCATCACCGTTTTTTTAAACCGATCGGTTCTTTTTCGTAAACCCTAGATCCGTTTTTATAGATTAGATCGGTTTTTTCTTTTCGGTTTTGTTATTTAGCGGACGTTTGTCCGTACGTTCATTTTAACGAACGTTGTTCGCCCGTTAGCCGCAGACAGCGAACATTCGTTCGTTAGCCTGTTCGTTAGTTTTCTTTTTCGGGGTATTCATCCGCGATTATTCCGATCGCGATTTCTGCCTTGATCTTGTTTTTCGTTTTTCTTTTCGCTCGAGAGTCGGAATCAGGTGATTCAAAATCGCAGATCTTCGTCTCGACGCCCTCTTTCCGTTTAACCAACTTGAACAAAGTTTTGCTGCTGTAAAATTTGACCCTAGATCAAACTAGTAAACGGATCTCGTTTCTTTCGCAGTTTAAGTTTCGTTGCTTCTTTCGATTTGATTCTTTTTGCAAACCGGAGTTATTAAGTTGAACTTTCTGGTTAGAGCTTACCTTTTGGAGTTTTGTCTGTGCATCATTGCTTGATTGCTTATGTATGCTATTGTTTGCTTGCGATAGAATACCCGGACTGTGAAGCGTGCTACTACGAGTCCCTAGGTTTTGCGAATCGTCAGCAAGGCAAGTAACACTTTGAACATACCCTTTTATTACCCAGTTTTTATGCATTAGATCAAACCCTCACACATTGCATGAGTAGGATCTCTTAACTTGTGGGTCTGGGAAGTAGTTTGAGGTAGAACCTATTACCTGCATTATTTTCAAACCCTTGGGAGTAACTTCTACGCTATGCTTAGGTTATCATGCTACGCTCGTAGACGTGGTTTGGGTTTCAGTGAAATCCATGACAAATGTGAGTGGTTAATTAATGGTTCAACTTAAGGTGGCTACTTTAATACACATCTGGGTGGATTGGTTGCAGGGCACCTGGGGAATCCAGTGTTGTCCTAGGAAATCCCGGGGTTTTCGTGTGATTGTCCTACGGAATGCCACCCAGGCTCAAAGGGATCATAAAACTATTCATGCTAGAAACTTCTGTGTGCAGCCACAATGCCATTATGGGCTCTGGCATAGTATGAGTAACTTGTGTGAGCTCATTCATGGTGGACTAGCAGATGTAGGGGAAAGCAGGTGTACGGGTCCACCTGGGGTAAAGATTAAATGCTTCTGAAAGACTGTGTCTCGGTCATCCGTTTCTCAAACATCATGCAGTGCGAGAAATTAAATGGAGACGATCGAGTCTTGTGGGAAAAGTGCACAAACCTCTGCAGAGTGTACAAACTGATCATGATTAGCCGTGTCCCCGGTTATGGACAATCCTGAGTATCTGGTACTTGAATTATTGGTTGATCTCATCACTCTAAAATTAATTTGTTGGGTTAATTACTACTTTAATTTGGGATTGAGTTGGAGGTACCTTCTCAATGATGTTTCAACTACCATGATTGTTAAAATAAAATTTATTCCTTTGTTTTAGGAAAAAAATTGGCTTTACGCAAATACTTTAACCTTAGAGCCTCCACCAACCAAATATGCATATAGTGTTAGCCTTTATTTCTGTTACTTGCATCTTCTGTGTTATCTTGCCAGCATATTCCATGTGCTGACCCGTTTCGGGCTGCAACATGTTACGTTGCAGACTTTTCAGATGAGGAGTAAGCCATTCTAGGTCGTTTGTCATGCACTCAGCTATGCCGTTCGAGTTGATGGACTCACTTATCTTCCAAGCCTTCCGCTGTTATTTTGTTAGATGGCCTTAAGCCATAGACTTTTGTAATAAGTTCTCTTTGGAGACATCCGATGTAATAAGTGTGTGATTGCCACTCTGTTATAAATCCTTCAAGTACTGTGTGTGTCAGCATTACCGATCTAGGGATGACACTGAATCACAGAGACTTCGGTCCATTCGGATCGTGGTCGCTACACCTGTAAACCCTTCAACCTCCATGTTGCTGTATTATCAACTACATCTGACCTCCCAGGCTTATACACTCTATCTGGTATTGTAAGCTTGGGTGAATTTGGTTGTCCATTATGTGGCTCACAGACTTGCTCTCTTCGGTTGAAGGAAGGCAAGAATTTTTTCTATATGAATCTCGAAGATTTCTTGATCCAAACCAAAAGTACAAATTTGATGAGGACTCCTTTGATGGTGGTGTGGAGTTAGGGGCTGCACCTGTACCACTTACCGGAGAGGAAGTTTTGACCCTCACTAAAAATATGAAGACTGTTTTTGGAAAGAACCCTTCCGAGAAAACAACCACCAAGAAGTGCAAGGTTGGCGAACCACCAATAGTTTGGAAAAGAAAATCCATATGGTTTAGGTTGTGATACTGGAAAGACTTGCTGCAGCCTCATAATCTTGATGTAATGCATATTGAAAAGAATGTATGTGAAAACATAATTAACACACTTTTATGCATGTATAGGAAATCAAAAGATAATTATGCTTCTCGTAAAGATCTAGAGCATCTAGGAATAAGGAAAGCTCTCCAACAATTCCCAGTTGGTGAAGAATTTGATTTGCCGGCTGCACCCTATGCAATGGTCAATGAAAATAAGAAATTGTTTTGCCAATTTTTGAAGGGAGCTAGGTTACCTGATGGTTGTGCATCTGATATACGTCGCAATGTCTGTCCTTATCAAGCAGAAAAAGATCACTGGTTTGAAAAAACCACGACAATCATATTCTTTTGCAGCAATTGCTGCCGCTAGCTGTTCGGAACACATTGCCAAAGGAAGTCGACATTGCATTGGTTCATGTCAGCAGATTCTTCAAGCAAATATATTCTCCTGTCATTTCCATAAGTGATATGGAGAAGCTAGAGGGAGAAATAGCCGAGACCTTGTGCATTCTTGAGACCATACTTCTGCCATCATTTTTTGATCTTATGGTTCACTTGATGGTTCATCTTCCAACCCAAGTGAGGCTATGTGGCCCAGTAAAGTACAGTAGCATGTATCCAGTAGAAAGGTCATCCCTAAACCTATTTTCTAGGTATCATATGGTTTCTTCCCCATCTCCAACATAATCTGATATATGTTATGTATATACTACATAGGTATAATATGAAGCTAAAGGGGTTCGTTCGTACCAAGAGCCATCCCGATGGGTCAATTGCAGAGGGCTATGTGCTTGATGAGTCCCTTGCATATTGTTCTCGTTATTTAAAAGGATGTGAGACCAGATTTAATAGAAAATGCATCCCCAAGCCCAATGTGTCTACTATGCCATTCTTTACCAACAAGGGTCGGTTTTTGGCTGGAAAGGATGTAGTGACCTTGGATCACAAGTCATGGCTGCAAGCACATCGATATGTTTTGTTTAATTATGATAACATAGACCCATACTTGAGGTATATTATTCTAAGAATTGTTATCATTTGAGCCTATGAACAATATTTGTCGTAGTGCTGAATTTTCGTACTTAACTCCTGCAGCAAGTATGATGCCTATTTGTCTTCAATTGGCCATGGGACTAAGTTAGAGATTAGTCGCACTCGCTAGGTGAAATTCCATGAGTGGTTTAAGTCCCATGTGGCACAACTAATTGCGAATGGTGAAGATATTTCTGAAGAGATTCAAACTTTAGCTAATGGGCCCTTCTCTGCTGCAAGGAAATGTAATAGCTATACCATATATGGGTACAATTTCCACACGAAGTCCTATGATGAGGTTGCTCTTGTATCTCAAATTATGTCCCCCCTCATGTGAAGATAGTGAAAATTTATGGTCACAAATAAAATATATTATGGTGTGATAACCGAAATTCTTGAGTTATTATAACAACAAAGGAAGTATTGTGCTTTTCAAATGTGATTGGGTTGACAAACATGCACAAGACAAGTGGGTTCAAGTTGATGATTTGGGTGTCACGCGTGTGAAATTCAAGCATTTACTCAAGTCTGATGAACCTTTCATTTTGGCATCTCAAGCAACTCAAGTGTACTTTGTGCAAGATGATGTTGATAAAGATTGGTGTTTTGTTAGAAGTTTTCCACATCCACGAGAACTTTATGATATGTTTGGAGCGGAAGATGGTGTTTATGACCAGCATGATGCACCTAGAGTACCAATCCCTGATCTAGATGCCAATGTAGATCTCAGAGTTGATGTTAGAAATATACCTCGTAGTTGGACATATATAGATGGAACACTCGTTCGTGCAATTCAGCAACCAAAGTGTGTGTCTTTTCCTTCCATTCTTCAGTTATATGCTTACCTACTTGACATCTAATGTGCCATTAATTTTCTCTTCAGGAAAAACAAAGGAAAAATGAAGAGACGAGGACAATGTTCAAGAACGAGAGGAAGAGAGGCTAGAAAGACTTAGAGCAAGAAAGAGCCAGGATTTTGAAAGATTTGGTCGCTTTAGATTTTCAAATATAAATGAAGAAAATGGAGGCCCAACTAGTAAGCAACAAACTAAAAGGAAGAAGGTGATATATCATGCTTTTGTTTAGTTGGTGCATCTATTACCTCAATTTTGAGGCACTTTGATTCATGCTTTGAGTTCATGGTAACTTTATACATCATCTTGTTTTTTATTTGTAGAGCACTTCAGAAAAGCCTATTGTTGAAGTAACTCGAGTCCTTAGGTCCCAATCGACTAGAGATATTGAAGAGATGCCTTGTGACAACGTCCAAGAGCATGAAGGTGTGTTGCTCTAATATCTGTGCAAATAGTCTATTAGTTAAATGTATGATAGCCTAGTAACTACTGTCCATGTTTAGACCATGAGTTGGATAAAGAAACAGAAGGGAAGAAGGCCAAAAAGCGCACTAGAATGCATAATGTGTATGATAGATTGGGGACAGTGCCACCAATTCGTGTAGAGTACAATGAAGATGGAGAACCAGTTGAGGACAATGCCTCGGAGTTTTACAACTTAATCTCCACACTTGTGAAAAGTAAAATATCTCTTAGGCACAGTGATTGGAGAAAGGTTGAAGTTGAGCAAAAAATTCAATGGTGCACAACCTTAAAGGTATACTTGATAACTTGTATAATAATGTGCCCATTTATCTAATACATCGCCCTTCCATTGTATATTTACACATGCTTGATACATTTACATATGCTTGAAAACATATGTATTATGTTGTGGATGACAAACTTAAGGATTGGGTCATGGGAAGCGCTGCCAAGAAATGGAGGGATTTCAAATCAGAGTTAAAGACTTTGCATTTTGATGACAAGACCGATGAGGAACTCCAAGTTGTCCCTAATAATAGAGTTAGCCCAACAGATTGGGAAGAACTCGTTGCCTTTTGGAAAAGTGAAAGAGGGAAGAAACATAGCCAGCAAGCAAAACAAAACCGAAAGGAGATGGAACTATTGCATACATCACGCAGTAAAAGTCATGCTCGTGTTTCTCATGAAATGGTACATATAATTCTTACTTGCACAAATTATTTTGCTTTATTTATAGATTATTCTGATCTAATACTTGAAAATAAATGGCAGCATAAGAAGAATGGACATCCCCCTCATAGCCATGAAGTATTTATGGAAACACACAAGTGCAAGAAGACTGGTGCCCCTTCAAGTGTGGCTGCAACAAATATGTTTGTAAGTATTTGAAGTAGTTTTAGCAACCTATTTGCTTTGAAGTTATTAGTTGAAGAAACACTACATTATCACTATGTTAATGAATTATATGTTATGTCTTGGATATAAAATAAGGAGAATGAGCGTCCAGAACTTTTGGAAAAAACCATCCAACAAGGTGACCTCTGCTCGCATGTAACAACAAAGGAGAGGAATGGGTTGAAGGAAATATGCCCTAGAGGCAATAATAAAGTTGTTATTTATATTTCCTTATATATCATGATAAATTTCTTTTATTCATGCTAGAATTGTATTAAACGGACACTTGATACATGTGTGAATACATAGACAAAATAGAGTGTCCCTAGTATGCCTCTACTTGACTAGCTCGTTAATCAAAGATGGTTAAGTTTCCTAACCATAGACATGTGTTGTCATTTGATCAACAGGATCACATCATTAGGAGAATGATGTGATGGACAAGACCCATCCGTTAGCTTAGCACAATGATCGTTTAGTTTTATTGCTATTGCTTTCTTCATGACTTATACATGTTCCTCTGACTATGAGATTATGCAACCCCCAAATACCGGAGGAACATCTTGTGTGCTATCAAACGTCACAACGTAACTGGGTGATTATAAAGATGCTCTATAGGTGTTTCCGAAAGTGTTTGTGGTGTTGGCACAGATCAAGATTAAGATTTGTAACTCCAAGTGTCGGAGAGGTATCTATGGGCCCTCTCGGTAATACACATCATAATAAGCCTTGCAAGCAAATGACTAATGAGTTAGTCATGAGATGATGTACTATAGAATGAGTAAAGAGACTTGCTGGTAACGAGATTGCAGTAGGTATGATGATACCGACGATTGAATCTCGGGCAAGTAACATACCGATGACAAAGGGACAACGTATGTTGTTATGTGGTTCAACCGATAAAGATCTTCGTAGAATATGTAGGATCCAATATGGGCATCTAGGTTCCGCTATTAATTATTGACCAGAGAGATGTCTCAGTCATGTGTACATAGTTTTTGAACCCGTAGGGTCCGCACGCTTAATATTCATTGACAATATAGTATTGAATGAGTTATGTATGTTGGTGACCGAATGTTATTCGGAATCCCGGATATGATCACGGACATGACGAGGAACTCCGGAATGGTCCGGAGATAAAGAATGATATATGGGATAATATTGTTTGGCCTCCAGAAGGGTTCTGGAATTCATTGGAAGGGGTTCCAGATGTTTCCCGAAATGTTTGGGTACAAGGACACTTTATTTGGGCCAAAGGGGAAAGCCCACAAGGTTTTTGGAAAGCAAAAAAGGAATTTTTACGGAGTCCAGGGGCCAGACGCCAGGGTCCCTGGCGTCTGGGCCCAGACGCCGGGAACCCTGGCGTCTTGCCCTGGAGTCCGAGAAGGACTCTTGCCTTTTGGGTGAAACTGACTCTGTGGAGGCTTTTACTCCAAGATTCGGCCCCAAGGCTCAACATATAAATAGAGGGACATGGCTAGCACCCAAGAGACATCAAGATACACCAAGCCGTGTGCCGGAAACCCCGACCCTCTAGTTTATCCTCTGTCTAGTTTCTGTAGTGCTTGGCGAAGCCCTATAGAGATTGTTCATCATCACCAACCGTCACCACGCCGTCGTGCTGCCGAAACTCATCTACTACTTTGCCGTCTTGCTGGACCAAGAAGGCGAGGATGTTCATCGAGCTGAACGTGTGCTGAACGCGAAGGTGCCGTACGTTTGGTACTAGATCGGGGCAGATCGTGAAGGTGTACGACTACATCAACTGCGTTGTCAAACGCTTCCGCTTTCGGTCTACAAGGGTATGTAGACACACTCTTTCCCACTTGTTTCTATGCTTCTCCTAGATAGATCTTGCGTGTTCGTAGAAAATTTTGAAATACTACGTTCCCCAATAGTGGCATCATGAGCCAGGTCTATGCATAGATGATATGCACGAGTAGAGCACAAAGAGTTGTGGGCGATAATAGTCATACTGCTTACCAGCATGACATACTTTGATTTGGCGGTATTGTTGGATGAAGCGACCTAGACTGACATTACATGACTGCGTTTATGATACTGGTTTTACCGACGTGCTTTGCACATAGGTGGCTGGCGGGTGTCAGTTTCTCCAACTTTAGTGGAATCAACTGTGACTACACCCGGTCCTTGTTGAAGGTTAAAACAACACACTTGACGAAAAATCGTTGTGGTTTTGATGTGTAGGTAAGAACGGTTCTTGCTAAGCCCGTAGCAGCCACGTAAAACTTGTAACAACAAACTAGATGACATCTGACTTGTTTTTGTAGGGCATGTTGTGATGTGATATAGTCATGACGTGATGAGGTATACGTTATTGTATGAGATGATCATGTTTTGTAAATTATTGGCAACCAGGAGGAGCCTTATGGTTGTCTCTTTATTGTATGAATTGCGAAAGCCATGTAATTGCTTTACTTTATCACTATGAGTTAGCGATAGTAGTAGTATCAATAGTTGGCGAGACGACCACGACGCTACGATGAAGATCATGGTGTCAAGCCGGCGATGATGGAGATCATGATGATGCTTTGGAGATGGAGATCAAAAGCACAAGATGATGATGGCCATATCATGTCACATATTTTGATTGCATGTGATGTTTATCTTATTATGCTTCTTATTTTTCTTAGTACGTCGGTAGCATTATAAGATGATCCCTTACAAAATTTCAAGTTACAAGTGTTCTCCCTGAGTATGCACCATTGCGACAATTCGTCGTGCCGAGACACCACGTGATGATCGGGTGTGATAATATCTACATTCACATACAACGGGTGTAAGACAGTTTTGCACATGTAGAAATACTCGAGTTAAACTTGACGAGCCTAGCATGTATAGACATGGCCTCGGAACACTGGAGACCGAAAGGTCGAGCGTGAATCATATAGTAGATATGATCAACATAAGATGTTCGCCAATTGAAAACTACTCCATCTCACGTGATGATCAGACATGGTTTAGTTGATTTGGATCACGTGATCATTTAGATGACTAGATGGATGTCTATCTAAGTGGGATTTCTTTAGTAATATGATTAATTGAACTTTAATTTATCATGAACTTAGTCCTGATAGTTTTTGCATATCTATGTTGTCGTAGATCAATGGCCCATGCTACCGTTACTTTGAATTTTAATGCATTCCTAGAGAAAGCTAAGTTGAAAGATGATGGTAGCAACTACACGGACTGGGTCCGTAACTTGAGGATTATCCTCATTGTTGCCCATAAGAATTATGTCCTCGAAGCAGTTGCAACATCAGACGTTATGAATGTCTGGCAGAGCAAAGCTGATGACTACTCGATAGTTCAGTGTGCCATGCTTCACGGCTAAGAGTCGGGTCTTCAAAGAGGTTTTGAACATCATGGAGCATATGAGATGTTCCAAGAGTTGAAGTTAATATTTCAAGAAAATTCCTGAGTTGAGAGATATGAAGTCTCCAACAAGTTCTATAGCTGCAAGATGGAGGAGAACAGTTCTATCAGTGAACACTTACTCAGAATGTGTGGGTACTACAATCACATGACTCAACTTGCAGTCAAAGTTGATGGACATAGTGTTATTGATAGAGTTCTTCAATCACTGCCACCAAGCTATAAAGGCTTCGTGATGAACTATAATATGCAAGGGATGCAGAAGACAATTCCCAAGCTCTTCGCTATGCTCAAAGCTGCGGAGGTAGAAATAAAAAAGGAGCATCAAGTGTTGATGGTTAACAAGACCACTAGTTTCAAGAAAAGGGGCAAGGGAAAGAAGGGGTACTTCAAGAAGAATAGCAAGCCAGTTGCTACTCCCGTGAAGAAAGCTAAGTCTGGAGCCAAGCCTGAAACTGAGTGCTTCCACTTCAAAGGGACTGGACACTGGAAGCGGAACTGCCCCAAGTATTTGGCGGATAAGAAGGATGGCAAAGTAAACAAAGGTATATTTGATATACATGTTACTGATGTGTACCTTACTAATGCTCGTAGTAGCACCTGGATATTTGATACTGGTTTGGTTGCTCATATTTGTAACTCAAAACAGGGGCTACGGACTAAACGAAGATTAGCTAAGGATGAGGTGACGATGCACGTGGGAAATGGTTCCAAAGTCGATGTGATCTTTGTCGGCACGCTACCTCTACATCCACCATCGGGATTAGTTTTAGACCTAAATAATTTTGATTTGGTGCCAGCATTGAGCATGAAAATTATATATGGATCTTGTTTGTTGCGATACGGTTATTCATTTAAATCAAAGAATAATGGTTGTTCTATTTATATGAGTAATATGTTTTATGGTCATGCACCCTTGATAGTGGTCTATTTTTGTTGAATCTCGATCGTAGTGATATACATATTCATAATATTGAAGCCAAAAGAAGCAGAGTTGATAATGATCCTCCAACTTATTTGTGGCACTGCCGTTTAGGTCATATTGGTGTAAAGCGCATGAAGAAACTCCATGCTGATGGAATTTTGGAATCACTTGATTATGAATCACTTGTGGCTTGCGAACCATGCCTCATGGGCAAGATGACTAAAACTCCATTCTCTAGAACAATGGGGCGAGCAACTGACTTATTGGAAATCATACATACTGATGTATGTGGACCAATGAGTGTTGAGGCTCGTGGCAGGTATCGTTATTTTCTGACCTTCATAGATGATTTGAGCAGATATGGGTATATCTACTTGATGAAACACAAGTCTGAAACATTTGAAAAGTTCGAAGAATTTCAGAGTGAAGTAGAGAATCATCGTAACAAGAAAATAAAGTTTCTACGATATGATCACGGAGACAAATATTTGAGTTACGAGTTTGGTCTTCATTTGAAACAATGTGGAATAGTTTCACAACTCACGCCACCTGGAACACCACAGTGTAATGGTGGGTCCGAACGTCATAACCGTACTTTGTTAGATATGGTGTGATCTATGATGTCTCTTACCGATTTACCACTATCATTTTGGGGTTATGCTTTAGAGACTGCTGCATTCACGTTAAATAGGGCACCATCTAACTTCATTGAGATGACACCTTATGAACTGTGGTTTAACCCAAGTTGTTGTTTCTTAAAGTTTGGGGCTGCGATGCTTATGTGAAAAAGCTTCAACCTGATAAGCTCGAACCCAAATCGGAGAAATGTGTCTTCATAGGATACCCAAAAGAAACTGTTGGGTACACTTTTTATCACAGATCCAAAGGCAAGATATTCGTTGCTAAGAACGGATCCTTTCTAGAGATGGAGTTTCTCTCGAAAGAAGTGAGTGGGAGGAAAGTAGAACTTGATGATGTAATTGTACCTTCTCCCGAATTAGAAAGTAGTTCATCACAGAAATTAGTTCCAGTGATTTCTTCACCAATTAGTGAGGAAGCTAGTGATGATGATCATGAAACTTCAGATCATGTTACTACTGAACCTCGTAGGTCAACCAGAGTACGTTCCTCACCAGAGTGGTACGGTAACCCTGTTCTGGAAGTCATGTTACTAGACCATGATGAACCTATGAACTATGAGGAAGCGATGATGAGCCCAGATTCTGCAAAATGGCTAGAGGCCATGAAATATGATATGGGATCCATGTATGAGAACAAAGTGTGGACTTTGGTTGACTTGCACGATGGTCGGCAACCCATTGTAAATAAATGGAGTTTTAAAAGGAAGACTGACGCCGATGGTAATGTTACTGTCTACAAAGCTTGACTTGCGGACAAAGATTTTCGACAAGTTCAAGGAGTTGACTACGATGAGACTTTCTCACTGGTAGTGATGCTTAAGTCTGTCCGAATCATGTTACCAATTGCTGCATTTTATGATTATGAAATATGGCAAATGGATGTCGAAACTGCATTCCTTAATGGATATCTCAAAGAAGAGTTGTATATGATGCAACCAGAAGGTTTTGTCGATCCTAAAGGTGCTAACATAGTGTGTAAGCTCCAGCGATCCATCTATGGACTGGTGGAAGCATCTCGGAGTTGGAATATACGTTTTGATGAGGTGATCAAAGCATATGGTTTTATACAGACTTTTGGAGAAGCCTGTATTTACAAGAAAGTGAGTGGGAGCTCTGTAGCATTTTTGATATTATATGTGGATGACATATTGATTGGAAATGATGTAGAATTTCTGGATGGCATAAAAGGATACTTGAATAAGAATTTTTCTATGAAAGACCTCGGTGAAGCTGCTTATATATTGGGCATCAAGATCTACAGAGATAGATCAAGACGCTTAATTGGACTTTCACAAAGCACATACCTAGATAAAGTTTTGAAGAAGTTCAAAATGGATCAGTCAAAGAAAGGGTTCTTGCTTGTGTTACAAGGTGTGAAGTTGAGTAAGACTCATTGCCCTATCACTGCAGAAGATAGAGAGAAAATGAAAGTCATTCCCTATGCTTCAGCCATAGGTTCTATCATGTATGCATTGCTGTGCACCAGACTTGATGTGTGCCTTGCTATAAGTCTAGCAGGGAGGTAACAAAGTAATCTAGGAGTGGATCAACGGGCAGCGGTTAAGAACATCCTGAAGTACCTGAAAGGGACGAAGGATATGTTTCTCGTTTATGGAGGTGACAAAGAGCTCGTCGTAAATGGTTATGTTGATGCAAGCATTGACACTGACCCAGATGACTCTAAGTCACAAACCGGATACGTATTGTTGTTGAATGGTGGACCTGTCAGTTGGTGCAATTCCAAGCAGAGTGTCATGGGGGGATCTACGTGTGAAGCGGAGTACATAGTTGCTTCAGAAGCAGAAAATGAAGGAGTCTGGATGAAGGAGTTCATATCCGATCTAGGTGTAATACCTAGTGCATCCGGTCCAATGAAGTGTTTATGGAAACACACAAGTGCAAGAAGACTGGTGCCCCTTCAAGTGAATTTGCAGAAAATATGTTTGTAAGTATTTGAAGTAGTTTTAGCAACCTATTTTCTTTGAAGTTATTAGTTGAAGCAACACTACATTATCACTGTGTTAATGAATTATATGTTATGTCTTGTACAAAAAGATAGAAAATATGGAGAATGAGTGTCCAGAACTTTTGGAAAAAAATCATCTAACAAGGTGACCTCTTCTCGCATGTAAGTGCAAAGGAGAGGAATGGGTTGAAGGAAATATACCCTAGAGGCAATAATAAAGTTGTTATTTATATTTCCTTATATATCATGATAAATTTCTTTTATTCATGCTAGAATTGTATTACCAGGAAACTTGATACATGTGTGAATACATAGACAAAACAAAGTTTCCCTAGTATGCCTCTACTTGGCTAGCTCGTTAATCAAAGATAGTTAAGTTTCCTAACCATAGACATGTGTTGTCATTTGATCAACATGATAACATCATTTGGAGAATGATGTGATGGACAAGACCCATCCGTTAGCTTAGCACAATGATCGTTTAGTTTTATTGCGATTGCTTTCTTCATGACTTATACATGTTCCTCTGAATATGAGATTATGAAACCCCCGAATACCGGTGGAACACCTTTTGTGCTATCAAACATCACAAGGTAACTGGGTGATTATAATGATGCTCTACAAGTGTTTCCAAAAGTGTTTGTGGTGTTGGCATAGATCGAGATTAGGATTTATCACTCCGAGTGTCGGAGAGGTATCCCTGGGCCCTCTGGGTAATACACATCATAATAAGCCTTGCAAGCAAATGACTAATGAGTTAGTCACGAGATGATGTACTATGGAACGAGTAAAGAGACTTAGCGGTAACGAGATTGAACTACGTATGATGATACCGACGATCGAATATCGGGCAAGTAAGATACCGATGACAAAGGGAACAACGTATGTTGTTATGCGGTTCGACCGATAAAGATCGTCGTAGAATATGTAGGAGCCAATATGGGCATCCAGGTTCCGCTATTGGTTTTTGACCGGAGAGATGTCTTGGTCATGTCTACATAGTTATCGAACCCGTAGGGTCCGCACGCTTAATGTTCGTTGATGATATAGTATTGAATGAGTTATGTATGTTGGTGACCGAATGTTATTTGGAAGCCCGGATGTGATCATGAACATAACGAGGAACTCCGGAATGGCCGGAGATAAAGATTGATATATGGTATAATAGTGTTTGGCCTCCGGCAGGGTTGCAAAATTCACTGGAAGGGGTTCCAGATGTTTCCCGAAATGTTTGGGTACGAGGACACTTTATTTGGGCCAAAGGGGAAAGCCCACAAGGTTTTTGGAAAGCGCAAAAGGAAGTTTTGCGGAGTCCAGGGGCCAGATGCCAGGGTCCGTGGCTTCTGGGTCCAGATGCCGGGAACCATGGCGTCTGGCCCTGGAGTCTGAGAAGGACTCTTGCCTTTCGGGTGAAACTGACTTTGTGGAGGCTTTTACTCCAAGTTTTCACCCCAAGGTTCAACATATAAATAGAGGGGCAGGGCTAGCACCCAAGAGACATCAAGATACACCAAGCCGTGTGCCGGCAACCCCGACCCTCTAATTTATACTTTGTCTAGTTTTTGTAGTGCTTGGCGAAGCCCTGCAGAGATTGTTCATCAACACCAACCGTCACCACGCCATCGTGCCGCCGGAACTCATCTACTACTTCCCCTGTCTTGCTGGATCAAGCTGGCGAGGACGTCATCGAGATGAACGTGTGCTGAACGCGGAGGTGCCGTACATTCGGTACTAGATCGGGGCATATCGTGAAGGTGTACGACTACATCAACTGTGTTGTCAAACGCTTCCGCTTTCGGTCTACAAGGGTATGTAGACACACTCTTCCCCATTTGTTGCTATGCTTCTCCTAGATAGATCTTGCGTGTTTGTAGGAAATTTTTGAAATACTATGTTCCCCAACATGGGTATGTCAGGTGTAAAGGTATAGGACCAAGTGCTGCAGATTTGGGCATGCCGGGAACTAGAAAGTTGAAGTCAATGAAGCTTCAAATGACTGAGGAAGAAGCAAAATAAGCTCGACAAGCAAATGCGGTTCTACATGAGCATGTAGACCAACTCGAGAATGATTTCCAATCAGTAGTTACAAGTCTTAAGGATGAATTTCTGCAAATGAAGAGATTGTTGTTCCAATCAAATGCTAGAAAAAATGTTGAGTTCAATCCACGGTATGACTCGCCCCAGAATAGGGTAGATGCATATGCATATGGACACGAAGGTGCATATGGACAAGAAGATAGTGTAGGATCTGCCAACCCTACCTTTGAGGTGCGACGAGCGAAGGAGGCAACCATTTTGCAAAAGAAGACTGAAGGGGCACCGTTGCAAAAGAAGGTAGTAGCATTCACTCAGGAATACAATGTCCAATCCCCATTCGCTCAGGAATACAATGTCCAATCACCCTTGCTCAATATGAGGTGATGCAAGAGAGGGAAGTCGCCATTCCCCAAAAGAAGAAGGCAACAGTGCAACAAGATAAGGATGTGACCCTTCATCGCAACAAGATGGCAACATCCCTACGGAAAGAAGTTCCAATCACGCAGAAAAATCATCAGGTCAGATTTCACTATGTTTATACTTTGCCTCTTTAGTTTCTATAGGATGGAAAAGAATCACTTCCGCTTATCTAACTTCTTTTTCATGATTCCTCGGCAAGGAAGGGATGTGATACTATATAATGTTTACCGGGATCATAATAGCCCCATGGCAAAAGCTACCATTCTTTTAGTTGATAGGAGAGAGGAGGTAGGTGGTCAGGAGCTTGGCTCTTAATATTGCAAGGTTGCCGTGAACTATGTAATAAAAGGGATGCTATTCTGCCTCGTGGTGTTGGGGACATGACAACCATGGGGCAAGCTCAAGGGCGATGTATCGCATGGCCTTAAAAGCATGTAAGCTTGGGTTCTTTTGCTAAATTTACAATGACTATCATGGTTGATTGCTTAATACTCTTTTGCTTCCATGTATGTAGTTGGAAGTGGATAAGGCAACGGAAAATGCAGCAATGCGACCACAAGCAAGATGAGGAGGTAATATACATATTTCTCTTACCATTGCTACTTAACAAAAAGCAGCGAGGCTGTACTCTAGAGTGTTGTTTGAGCTGATGTGTGGGTCACTAGAAAGGCTAAGCTCACATGAGCTGTTCTTTTCGAGATAGAATTTCCCTCCATTTGATGCTTTCTTACAAAAGATATAAATGTAGGTACTTTGGTTACAATTGTGAGTCTTCTTTCTTTGTTTACATATGTGATATAATATGAGATGGTGGTTGATTTTTTTCCTGCCTGTTTAACCATTTTTGTTTTAGACCATTGTATACAAATAATCCATTTCAGGAGTCAAAATTAGATAGCTAAGAAAACAACTTTGGTAGTATATGAATATGAATCTTCCCCTTGTCGACTATTTGGGTGAGACTACATATATGGTTGACCTTTCAAACCTCCCTGTACAAAGTTTACTAGTGGCCATTCTTTATTTTCAGTGCATGTGTCCACTGTCGAGCGGCGTTCTGCTTTGCAAAGTCTAGAATACATAGTTACTTACTGGAATATAGCATCATGTACATGCCAAGTGTTTTGCATGGAAGAATATATGATTCAGTTTGTAGTACCTAAACTTGTGAAATGTAAATTGGCCTTCAAACTGTGCATTATATACTCCTTTAAAAACTCAACTCAGGTTCCCATTTTGCCATATTTGCCCATGGAAGATTTTTGAATGTGCAGGTCAAATAATTCATGTTTGATATAATTATGTATTATTCCTTGCTATGTCATAATCCTTAATGTGTCCATTTAAAATCTGGAACAAGAGCTTCATTTTGAGTTTCTGGTCCATTGCAAGTTTCCCAAAGATACACAACAAGTTGGAGGTTTCGAAGATCTACAAGCAGTTGAAGATCTAGAAGACTTTCAATTTTCAGTGCTGGGATTGTAATGTAATATGTTTGTTGAACCTGGAGACTAGCTCTGCCTATTTTGGTGGTTGTTAATCCACTGTATGGCCACTTCCCCTTTTGTAGTACAACTTCATTTTGGTCATGTGGCACATCTAGAAACTGTTTGTTGAACCTGGAGACTAGCTCTGCCCATTTTGGTGGCTAGTAAGCCATTGTATGGCCACTTCGCCTTTTGTCGCACAACTTCATTTGGTTATGTGCCACATCTCGAAACATATATATGTACTCGTTATATTTGCTTCCTATATATGTTTATCGAATGCATGTATGAGGCCTAAATGTAACTCTGATTGAAGTGTATGCATAAATTGTTTGATATGTCCTGATTGGCTAAAACATTGTGCATCTATATTAAATCAGACATTGTGAATTGTTATTAAATTATAGATATATGCTGCCCAAATTTTTAGTACATCAATGTGATGGCATACTAACTGCCGGGTCAGTAAGTTTTTACCGGTAGTCGCACTGCCGATAACTAAAATCCCTTTGCGCTAACAAACCTGCTGGGAGAAAACTAACTTCCGGCTAATATGTAGGTCCCGGCAGGTAAACTGCCGGGAGATATCTATCTGCTGGGGGAAGTAATCCCCGGCAGCCATTCTCATGGCGGTTCTACTGCCGGGAGAACAACCATCTCGGCAGTTTGTATGCCGTTTTAAGGACTTTCTCCCGGTAGATTACATGACATTGCATCGGTGTTGCGGTGTAGACAGGATGGCGCATCCATAGGACACGATGGTGATATCATGACCGTGTGTGATAGTGGGCAACACGTACATGTACATCCTAGAACAAGGGCCCATGTTTCGGGCTTCCGATGTGTGGCATACGGTTGATCCAAAAGAACTGTTTGCGATGAGGCAGAACAACAGAAACGGGGCTTTGTAGGCCCAGAACCATCAATAAATTTTGACTTTGTTTCTCATCACATTGCAGATTACAACGCAATAAGTAATAGCAAATTTGTTCATGCGGATCAAACTAATATGTGATCACACCGATCAAACTAATATGTGATCACACCGATCAAACTAATATGTGTTCACACTTAGCACCGGGCTATAAAAACTACCCACTCAAAAATTACTTCACAGTTCCTCTCCTCATCACCCACAAAACTGGTCTTTCCAGTCAAGTTCTTCCACCACGACTGGTAGGAGGAGTTTCGGGTGGACATATAACCAGGCAGCAAAGACCAAGGCCGTGGAAGCACTAGAGAGGTCTCGCCGCGAAGCGGCAGCCGTAGCAGAGATGTCCCGGCGCGCCGCAGAACCCTCGAACAAGCTCTCACGGGCACGCGAGGGCTCTCACAAGCGCACTCGCCGCATCGGCGATTGCGACAGGCTGGCGTTGCTGAAGTCCTTGGCCGGCAACAACGACATTCTAGCTGGCCTCATTAAGCTGCATGAGCTGGTCGACGGCTTGATGAAGCTGCTCGAGATCAGAGGTGCCTCGGTTGACAAGGCAACCGGCCTCTGTCGGATTTACGGGTCCACAAACCCAAGAAGTTCAAACACATGGGCGTGAATGAAGATCTCTCCCACTCACGTCTACCTAGCACCTCGCCCTCGTCCAATGGAGAGATACAAGCAAGCAACAAGTAAAGCACACACGAATTTACCCAGGTTCAGGCCACCTTGCGGTGTAAAACCCTACTTCCTACTTTGGTGGATTAGCCTCAGGGGGGCTTGAGTATGACAAGTAAAGTGGTTCCTGAGCTCAGGAGGAGAGCTCGGGAGGGTCAGGAGGCAAGAGTTCTTGCTCCTCGGTGTGAAGGCGGAGTCTCCCTGGATCCGATCCGCCTCCCCATTATGGAGACCCTAGCTAGTTATATAGGCGGCCAGGGTCCTCTTCCCCCGAAATGTTTAGGCCGGAAGGGATCCCACAACGGCCATTTTGAGTGGGAACACAAGGACGTTCCTATCCTGACAAAAGCGGTCTTCGCCTGCAAAGGGACCAGGCGGTGACGCGGTGGTGGGCTCGGTGGTGACATCCTCCCTGTCGTCCTTGCGGTCTTCGGTCTTGTTGCACCAAAGGGGAAACCTTTGTCTCGCCCCTCGGAAACCTGCGCCTGCGCTGTCTCCTTTGCAACAAAACGACAACCGCGCCGCTAGCACGTGCTGGCACCCGCTGGCGTGGTGCTTCACTACCTCCTCCTGAGGCAGGCTTGGCCTTGGATTCTCCGCCCCTCCGGAGCAAACTAGCCGAGGCCGCTCCTGAGGGGGTCTTGGTGTCATTTTCCTCGCGAGGTCTAGCCGCCTTGCGAGGGTCTTGAGCAGCTGGTCGATCAGCTGGGCCGTACCAGGCCGTAGTAGGACTGCGTCGCGGCCCGTAGACAGGCAAGTATGGGTACCCTAGTTCCCAGGACACCGACAGTAGCCCCCGGGCACAAGGCGCGCGCGGAGTTGGCTTTGAGGGGAAGCCTTAGTCGAGGACGAAGCGCCGCAGGCCCCACAATACTGCGGGCCAGGCTGGCGCATGACGGTTGGATGGGACATGGAGACTCCGCTTCCCACGCAGTCTTGGCAACCGTGCGACTTGACAACTCCCAGGCGCAGATGACGAGGTCGTTATGGCTGTGACGCCAGTGACTAGCGGTTGGGCTCCTCCGTCCTATAAATGGGACTAGGGGGGAGCCCCCAAGACATCTTCAAGCCAGCGCCGTCTGCTTCCTAGTTCGCTCCCTGCTCTTCTTCTTGCTACGATGTCTCCATGGCGCTGCTGAGTAAGCCGTCTGCCGCGGAGAAGGGGAAGGCCCCGAAGGAGTTGGCCTCGCCGCCGCCGCAGAGGGGCCATGGCCGCCCCCACAAGTATGCCGCCACGCCCATGGCGGCTCTTCGAGGAAGCGGGCGCAGCTTTCCGGGTCCCGACGCGATCGTCGGTGAAAGGCGCGGCGCCTCTTCTCGCGGCAAAGGTGGTCGTGGTCGCGGTGGGCGAGGAGGCGTGAGACAGCGTTTGGCGGCTGCGCGCCCTCCGCGCCCACAGCTCCACTCCTTCGACATGTCGTCGGAGTTCGTGGTGTGGGCGGAGAAGCCTGGCGGCTCGTGGCTCTGGCTCCCCCGCTCGTTCGGCAACGTGCTACCAGCCGGAGTCCCCGGCGGCCTCTGGCTGCAGACCCACGGTTCCTGCAGTGGTGCGTCCTGGGTGGAGGTCGACGTTGCCCCATCAGGCGACGTGTTCCTGGAGCGTGGCTGGCAGTCATTTGCGCGCGCCCGCCGGCTGCAGGGGAGGTGCACGCTCCACTTCCGATACGATGGTGCCTCAACGCTGTTCGTCAGGGCCTTCTCGGAGGAAGGGAGGCGCCTTGGGTGCTGTCCTGAGGCTGACGACGAAGAGGAGGGTGGCGACGGCGTCCGTGGGAACAGCTCTTCCTCTAGAGACGAGCTTGGCCTCGGTGGGCGCCGCGGGTCCCCCCTCTATGGCAGCAGTAGCTCCTCCAGCAGCGGCGGCTACAATGTGCCACCACGCCGCCGAGCTAGGCTCGGCGAGGGGGGAGGGTTGTTGCGCTGCCGTGCCTCGGTGAAGCGGGAGGAGCTGGAATACTCCGACTGAGTGGGGGCGACGGTGCTGAGCCGCAGCTCCGTGGAGCTATGGCTTGGCGGGTCGGCCTCTGCTTCTTCTTTTTCTTCATTTCCTTCCTGTGTCAAAATTTTAGGTTGCCTCAAGAAGGCGTGTAATGGACTACGACATATGTATGAAGCGAGAACTTGCTATCATGTTTTTGGTCTGGGTGGGATTACTTAGCTCATTTGCTGCGACGTCTTGAGGCGAAGTGCTACTGACTCATTGGCATCATGAGCCCCCGACGGGCCATGAAGATGGCTGAGTTCGGGGGGTCTTGACCTGTGGAGCCCCCGAGTATGATTGAGCCGCTGTGAGCTGCTGAGGGCTTGTGCCCTTGGGCTCACTTGAGAGCGCCGAGCGTGAATTAAGGCGCCAAGTCCTGAGCTGGCTCGGCAGAATAGGTCGTGTGGACTGACAAGCCCGATGCCACAGCCTGAGCATGCTTGGCCAGGTAAGGTCACGGGACCGCGACAGCTGAGAACCGGGGCTGACCGTGTCCCAGCCCCCAAGCGCGAGGCACGCAAAGGAGGGCAAGTGGCGCAGCCCCTGCTTGACAAGCTGAACTTAAAACCGGCGAGAAAAACTCCAAGCAAGACTCCCAACCAAATGCAAGAAACACGAGAACTTCATAGCATGGGGTAGAGGAAGGGCTGATAGCCAAGGAAGTAGAAAAGGCTGACAGCCAAACACCAAGCCAAAAAAGGGAAAAGGTCACGTCTGACCCCTACACTACGTTTTCTTCCCAGCGCGGAG
Source organism: Secale cereale (assembly GCA_902687465.1). Classification (NCBI taxonomy): domain Eukaryota; kingdom Viridiplantae; phylum Streptophyta; class Magnoliopsida; order Poales; family Poaceae; genus Secale; species Secale cereale. The sequence goes on from LR738709.1 coordinate 514,009,571, forward strand.
CTAAGGACTGCCACTGGGACTTGGGTGGGAGCCCCGTTTGATGGCCCGCAGGCAACGCTCAGGAGACTCCGAGGCGTGTACATCCCCAACTCATTATTACGTGAGAGTGTCACGAGCGGAGACCTTCACGGGCACGGAGCCTTGATTCCGGATAGAACCTCCTAAGGTGCTCCATGTTTCAGGAATTCTAGATAGATACCCCATCCTACATCTCCAGGCGCATAGCACCAGGCCTAGAGACATGGGCGATTCTGAACGGGCCCTCCCACATGGGCGAGAGCTTGTGTAACCCCTCCCTGGAGAGGACCCGCCTCAGGACCAAGTCACCAACTTCAAGTGTTCTTGTCTGGACACTGCGGCAGTGGTACCGTCGCAGCGCCTCTTGATATCGTGCCACCCTGAGGGCAGCACGGCTGCGGCCCTCCTCACCGAGCACGAGGTCCATCCGCCAGGCGGCGTCCTGGCATTCCTCATTGAAAGCCAAGACCCGTGGGGAGCGATGCTTGACCTCGTGAGGGAGGACCGCATCCGCTCCGTAAATGAGGAAGAAAGGAGTTTCTCCCATGGGTTTGGTTGCGGTGGTACGGATCGACCACAGCACGGACTGGAGCTCGTCGATCCAGCCCCTATCGCAAGCCTCGAACTTTTTCATAAAGTTGTGCGTCTTGAGGCCGCACAGGACTTCCGCATTGGCACGATCGGCCTGACCGTTGCTCCTGGGGTGAGCCACCGAGGCGTAGAAGATATGTGTTCCAAGGTTAGCACAATATGACCTGAAGAGATTGCTTGTGAACTACGAACTGTTATCCGTGATGATGCGGTTGGGGACCCCGAATCGCCTCACGAGGCCCTGGATGAACTTGACGGCCGACCCGGCACGGATCGCGCGAACATGCTCCACCTCCGCCCACTTGGTGAATTTGTCGATGGCGACGTACATGAAGCGATAGTTCCCTGCCGCCTGGTGAAATGGACCTAGGATGTCCAATCCCCAGACCGCGAAGGGCCAGGAGAGCGGGATCGTCTAGAGGCCCTGCGTTGGTTGGTGGATCTGCTTGGCGTGAAACTGGCACGCCTCACAAGCCTGCATAAGCTCTATGGCATCGTTAAGTGCCGTGGGCCAGTAAAAGCCGCTGCGGAAGTCCTTGCCCACAAGGGTGCGGGACGATGAATGGTGGCTGCAGTCCCCACCGTGGATGTCAGCCAACATCCTGCATCCTTGCTTCCTTGAGATGCACTTTAGTGAGACGTCATTGGGGTGCCTCCGGTAGAGTTTGCCATCTTGGATGCAATAAGCCGAGGCCTATCGGACCACGTGCTCCGTGTCTTCCTCCTTGTCTGGCAAGGTGTCATGTAGTAAGTACATCTTGAGCTCTTTGGTCCAGCAGCCCTCCTCGGGTTCCGCGGCGAGTAGCAGGCGGGCTCCGGAGGTCGGTCCGTAGGGCGGAGCTCCGGCTGCGAGCGCGGCAGGTAGCCCCTCCCGAGGGGACGCCAGCTCAGGAGCGGGCGGTGCTGCCGATGGCTTGAGCAGCCGCTCCTCGAAGATGCCCGACCTCTGAGGTTCCCTTTTGGAGGCCCGTTTAGCGATGTCGTCCGCCTCCTTGTTCGTGCCCCTTGGCAGGTGTTGCACCTCCAGCCCTCGGAATCGCTTTTCCATCTTGCGCACCTCCTCCAGATATGCCTCCATGTGCTCGTCCTTGGGCTTGTATTTCTTGTTGGAGAAGCTGACGAGGAGCTGTGAATCGCCTCTAATGGTGAGGCGCTGGACCCCCAGTGCAGCTGCGGCCTTGAGCCCAGCAATCAGGCTTTCATACTCTGCTATGTTTTTGGAGACCTTCTCGCCTTGCTGGAAGAAAAGCTGCATGGTGTAGTACAACTTGTCCTGTGTGGGGGATACCAACACGGCGCTAGCTCCTGCGCCAAGGCGCGTGAAGGCGCCGACGAAGTATACCACCCATCCGTCCGGGGCTTCATCGCCGAGGGCCAGCGAGCGATCCTCGCCAGCCCCCTGTTCCGGTGCGTCGGTCCATTCTGACACAAAGTCTGCCAGAGCCGCTCCTTTGATCGCTCGCGTGGTGCTGAACTCCAATTGGAACGCCTGTAGCTCGATGTTCCACTCGGCGTCCCTCCCGACGACTTTCGGGCCCCGGAGCACCTTCTCAAGAGGGTACGACGAGACAACCTTGATAGGATGGCCCTGGAAGTAATGGCACAACTTCCTGGAGGCGACAAGGAGCGCCAGGAGCAGCTTTTGAGGCATCGGGTAACGCAAGCGCGCGTCGCGTAGCACGGTGCTGATGAAGTACACAGGGTGCTCCACGAGGGTCGACGCCGCAGGGTCTTCAGGCGCTTCGGGAGTCTTGGGTGCTTCTTGCTGGACGGCGGGGCTACCAGTAACCGTGGTCGAATCTACCTCAGGAGCTGCGTCAGGGGGCGACGAAGGTCCTGAGGATGCCGACTTGCCCTGCGGCCTCGCACTTCGGGGCATCTCCTCGCGCTCCACCACTAACGCTGCACTAGCGGAGTGAGGCGTTGCGGCGAGATAGAGAGTCATGGGTTCCAGGGGTCTTGGCGCCACCATAACCGGCGGGCTGGTGAGGTATTCCTTGAGACCCCGGAAAGCGGCGTCGGCCTCCGGAGTCCACTCAAATGGCCCCTTCATCTTCATGAGCTTGAAGAACGGGAGGGCGCGTTCACCAAGTTTAGAGATGAAGCGCCCCAGGGACGTCACGCATCCCGCAAGCTTTTGCATCTCCTTCAGGGTTGTAGGCAGCTTCATTCTTTCGATGGCTTTGATCTTATCCGGATTAGCTTCAATGCCCCGATGTGAAACCAGGAACCCTAGCAACTTGCCGGAGGGTACACCAAACACGCACTTCTCCGGGTTGAGGCACAACTTCACCTTGCGCAGGTTGGCGAACAATTCTTCTAGGTCCTGGATGAGAGTCCCGGCCTCTCTAGTCTTGACCATGATGTCGTCGACGTAGGCCTTCGCATTCCTCCCGAGCTGAGAGCCGAGTGTGATGTGCATTAGGCGCTGGAAGGTGGCGCCCGCGTTTCTCAGCACGAAAGGCATGCAGGTGTAGCAGTAGACCCCGCAAGGGGTCAGGAACGCCGTCTTCTCTACATCCTCCACCGCCATCTTAATTTGGTGATACCCCGAGAAGGCGTCGAGGAAGCAGAGCAGGTCGCACTCAGCCATTGAATCCACGATGTGGTTGATGCGCGGGAGAGGGAACGGGTCCTAAGGGTAGAATTTGTTGAGGCTCGTGAAGTCGATGCACATGTGCTCCTTGCCTCCTTTCTTCGGGACTAGCCACTCCAGGTGCCGTACCTCCCGTACGGTGCCTGCTTCCTCTAGCTTCCGAACCTCCTGAATGATGAAGGATTGCTTCTCCGGGGCCTGTCTGCATGCTTTTTGCTTGATATGGCGCGCGTCGGGCACACCGCATGATGATGCTCGATGACGTGCGTAGGCACCCCGACCAAGTCAGCGGCTTTCCAAGCGAACACATCCTCGTTAGCCTTGAGGAAGCTAACCAATGTTGCCTCTTGCTTTGGGTCCATGCCCATGCCGATGGTGAAGGTGGCTCCCGAGCCCTCCTCGTTAGCGGGCCCCTGCTTCGTCTCGGCAGGGTCTTGAGAGAAGAGCTTCTTCTTCTTAGCAGGCGCGGCCTCCGATGTCTCCGGAGCCCCCTCTGTACCTGAATGGGCTGCGGCTGTAGCCTTGTAAGCACGCCCGAGGACCTAAAGGGCGGTCTTGGGGTCCCCTTCGATAGTGATGACGCCGTTGCTCCCGGGCATCTTGACGGTGTTGTAGCCCAGGTGAGTCGTCGCCATGAATTTCGCCAAAGCTGGGAAGCCAAGGACGGTGTTGTAGGGTAGGTGGATGGGCGCAACGTCAAAGTTGATGAGCTCGGTCCGGTAGTTAGCGGGTGTGCCGAAGGTGACCGGGAGGCGGATCTGGCCAAGCGCGACGGCCGAGCACACGACCCCCGAAAAGGGCTTGGTGGGGAGGAGCTGCCTGTAGGACACGGGCAGATGACCAAAAGCCTCCGCGGAGAGGATGTTGAGCCCGGCGCCGTCGTCGATGAGGGTCCTCGTAACAGCCACCCCGCAGATGGTGGGGGTGCATACCGTAGGGAGGACGTTCGTGCCGGCTGCAGCTATGGCGCGGTCGTCAGGGCCGAAGGTGATGACGTGCCCCTGCACGCCCCACGCCCTCGGTGCCTCCTGTGGCTGGGCGGCGGCCCCGATCCGCCGAAGGTGTGACTTGACGTGTCGGGCCAACGCCGGTGCTTGGGATCCTCTGATGATGCAGTCGACCTTGTGGCGGGGCAACCCCCGCCCGGCAGCACCCAGCAGCTCGCCGACGCGGGCCGCCCAAGCACCGAGCTCCTCCGTGGGTGGCCGGTGTCGGAGCAGCCTCTGCGCCACTAAGAGCGCCGCCGGCGGGGCCACAGGGAGCGGTAATGGCGGAGCAGGCCGCTCTCCGGTGGCCCAGCCGGCGAAAACGTCGTCGGGAAGGGGGTGGAGCGCCCATTGGTGGTGCGGTCCACCGATACCGCTCTGATGATGGGGACAACACCAGCCTCCAAGCGGATGCGGCAGGCCGCGGTCATCATGGCGGCGCGGAGCAGGAGAAGGGAGGCGAGGTCGTCGAAGAGGCCAGATTTCGACACGCCCCCTACTTGGCACGCCAAATGTTGGATTTACGGGCTGCACAAACCCAAGAAGTTCAAACAGAGGGGCGTGAATGAAGATCTCTCCCACTCACGTCTACCTAGCGCCTCGCCCTCGTCCAATTGAGAGATACAAGCAAGCAACAAGTAAAGCACACATGAATTTACCCAGGTTCAGGCCACCTTGTGGTGTAAAACCCTACTTCCTGCTTTGGTGGATTAGCCTCATGGGGGGCTTGAGTATGACAAGTACAGTGGTTCCTGAGCTCAGGAGGAGAGCTCAGGAGGGTCAAGAGGCATGAGTTCTTGCTCCTCGGTGTGAAGGTGGGGTCTCCCTGGATCCAATCCGCCTCCCCATTGTGGAGACCCTAGCTACTTATATAGGCGGCCACGGTCCTCTTCCCCCGAAAAGTTTAGGCGAGAAGGGATCCCACAACGGCCATTTTGAGCGGGAACACAAGGACGTTCCTATCCTGACAAAAGCGGTCTTCGCCTGCAAAGGGATCAGGCGCTGATACGGTGGTGGGCTCGGTGGTGACATCTTCCATGTCGTCCTTGCCGTCTTCGGTCTTGTTGCACCAAAGGGAAACCTTTGTCTTGCCCCTCGGGAACCTGCGCCTGCGCTGTCTCCTTTCCACCAAAACGGCAACTGCGCTGCTGGCACCCGCTGGCGCGGTGCATCACTGCTCGCGTCACTGCCTCCTCCTGAGGCAGGCTTGGCCTTGGATTCTCCGCCCCTCCGGAGCAACCTAGTCGAGGCCGCTCCTGAGGGGGTCTTGGTGTCATTCTCCTCGCGAGGGTCTTGAGCAGCTGGTCGATCAGCTGGGCCGTACCAGGCCATAGTAGGAGCGCGTCGCGGCCTGCAGACAGGCAAGTCTAGGTACCCTGGTTCCCAGGACGCCGACAGCCTCGTCGAGCAACTCATGGGTGACAATGCGAAGCTCCTCAAGGCGCTCACCAGAAGGAGGAGGAGGCCGCCGTCTGGAAGATGCTGCATGAGTAGAGCAGTGCCTCGGGGATGATGCTGACAGCAGTCGTCGAGGAACGGATGGGTGACTTGAGGAAGCTCCGGATCGAGCGCGAGCAGGAGGTGAAGGAACCCGTGGCTGCTTTGAAGCAAAGTCGCTAGGAATTGAAGAAGGAGCTGGAGGATGTCGTCGCCCGGTGATCCATCAAAGAGTATATACAAATGCGATCTAGATCGGTGTGTGTGATTTCCTTCTTCTCTTGCCCCCGTGTCTTCCGGGCATTGCCACATGTGGCATTTTAAATTGTTTTTTTTTATTTCTGTGCCCCTGGTTCCTTAGCTCTACTCATTCATCCCCACGCTCTTAACTTTTGCTCAATTTTCCCCACTCCCTTGCCCGAAACCCTCAGAACAGGTTATAGCGGACGTTGCCGTCGGGTCAATGCCTTTCACCGTTAACTGTGACAAGTGGGGCTGCTTATACATGGGCGCATGCAACTGAACGCGGTCGTGGGGTAGCACGTGTCCATGGGACGTGGGCCGAAACGTCCAATCGTATAAAGAGGGGACCACATCCCTGCGTGTCGCCCCTACCATTTCCCCCCAAATCCCCTCCCTGTCGCATCGTCTTCCTCTTCCCCACCAGCGTCGTCTCGCTCTGCTCCACTGCCTCCATCGCATCGTCTCCCTCTCTGCATCCTCTTCCTCACCTTCATCGCCTCCATCAGTCCGATGGCCGAAGCTCGTGGCGACGCCGGCGCCGCAGCCGGAGATGTGGTGAAGCAGCAGGGCGCAGTGACCATGGATGTCGGTGGCGTCCACGACGGTGCGGGGAAACTTGCAACTACTGTGGATGTGGGGAAGGAGGTGGCGGGCTCCGCTTCAGCGCTCCAGAAGGTGACGGCAAAGAGCGGCGCAGTCCATCCCGATGCCCCCCATGCGTAGCCCGGCGAGGAGCAGGAGGTATTTGCACTTGCTTTGCTTTAGATATTAGCTTGTAGAGTTAGTTGCATTGGTTAGATTGTGGATTCATACGGTAGTTCAGATGGTTAGAGTAGTTGGTTTGACGGATTGGCCGGGGTGCTAGGGGTTTTTGTACTAGGGGTTGTTGGATAAATTCGTTGCAAAAATATAGATATGTTTATTAGATGTGCTTCAATGCTACATAGATGTATGCTTATTAGATTTGTTTTTTATGCTCACAGATTGGGTTTTTTAATGCTACAGGCATGTATCTTTATTAGATTGGGTCCCTATTAGATTTGTTTTTGAATGCTACTCAGATTTGGGTTTTGTACGTCATATGCCCAAATGGAATCCATTGATTAAGAAGTTATTTGATTCATTAGTATATAAATTTGTCCACAATATGTAGTTATATTAGCTCTATTGTTCAATGTGTGTGCATGACAATGGAAAATGCAAATATGATCATAGTATATTGGGAGTATATTGATAGCCCTATGATCAATGTGTCATGTGTGCATATCTAAAATTTTCAATTGGCTACTAATGATGGTTGTAATTGTATATTCAGGAGGATGATGGTTGGGGGGAGAAAGAGGAAGCTGGCCGAGTACGACCCGTACGATCCAAAGCTTAGTTACAATGAATAATATGAGGTAAGCCTACTTGAAATTTGGATTGTTCATTTAGTTTCTTTGACATGGTGTATATATCCCATGAATCTATAATGTATTAATGCAATTCATTCATGTGTGCAGTATGATTCTGGAGATGATGTGTACAAGGGCAACATCGCGTCCTTCACAGCCAATGAGGTGGAGAAGATCAAGGCCAAGGGAGTTGCTTCCTTCTAAAACCGCACGATCAAGAAGTGGCGCTGCCTCTACTACATCACCAAGCCAAAGCCAAAGGATGGCCACTTCGATCACCTTCTGTCTCATGCGGAGGATGTATCGATTTGCGGGGAGGACTACATGATCAGGGGGTAGCATGCTGCGCTCGCGAAGGCCCTGACTCCGGCATGATGTGATGATGTGTGATGAATTGAATCTTTATCTTTTGGGTTACTTTGGGTCAGGTTACTTTTTGGTAAACTGAATGTGGTTGTTTATGGTGTCAACTGAATCTATGGTGATGCTAGTAATGTATTATTCTATCTATATTTGTTTGTCCTTATATTTTCCTGTGGTGTATGGTTAGTTCTGTTTAGATGTTGTGAACTATGAGTTTAGGTGTTGCAATGATCACACATGTTGTTTTAGTGTTCCTTCACTGATCAGACATGTTGTTTCAGTGTTGCTTCACTGATCACTTCAGTGTTGCTTCACTAATCACACATGTTGTTTCGGTGTTGCTTCACTGATCACACATGTTATTGGTCTCATGTTTATTAATCAAATAATATGCATGCTTTTTCCCACCAGCATGTTTCATTATCCGATGTTTTGAACTGACATTCGACAGGACATAATAAATTCAAGAAAATGCACAAAAAAACCTTGGCAAACTATCTATGTTTGTGTAGGAGATCATGTGTGCAAAATTTGAGGTGATTTAGAGGAGGTCAAAGAAATTTGAATTTGAGAAATGTGCTCCAAATGAGCTCCCAGTGTACGGTAAATACCTCATTTGTAATCAAGTTTTTTTGGACATACTCTAAATGAGCCAAATGTTTTTTATTAACACCTATTCAATCTATATAGTGTAGATTCAAGTCTCACTATTTTTTGAATTAATCTTCATATTTTTATATTTTCTTTTGAAAAATATTCTTTAATATAAAAACTAATAAAAACACGTATAAAATATGAAACTGGAAAACTAAGTCCAGATCCTTCTTATTCACTTTGACCAGCTCAAAACCCCTCTAGACCCCGTCCGACCATACCCTCGCGCCAAGCGACAACCCTCGGATGTGGTCTTCTAGAAGGAATTCGGTGGGCAAGCTGCGTGCAGGCTCCGTGCCATTGGATCACAAGGACAGCTCCGCTCCAACGCTGATTTTTTATATAATTTTTCTGGATTTTTTCTGGCAGTTCTCGTAATGTGAAAACCTGAAATACAAAAACAGCCGAAAACAGAAACTGGCACTGGGGTGCACTGAGTTAATAGGTTAGTCTAAATATGATCAAAAGTGTATGGAAGTGTATAAATAACATAGCAATATCACCCAAAAGAGGCATGGAGCAAGCAGAAATTATAGATACGTTTTGGACGTATCAACATCCCCAAGCTTAATTCCTGCTCGTCCTCGAGTAGGTAAATGATAACAAGAATAATTTCTGTGTTGACATGCTATTAACCATATAGGACTTTTTCATAGTCATATGACAAAAGCTTACTGAGATAATGAATCTATAGTAATTAAGTTGCCTCATGAGAAAATAACAAAGAACTGAAAGTTTTACAATATGACACTGAAACATCAAATAGATTTGTAATGAACATGATGCGCAAATATGATAAAGTGATATCTCGCTTGCCCCCTTTAGTGAAGCAAAACATAAATGCAGGGGCACCTCCAAGGTTTAAGTGATGACTAGATACAATGATTTCAAAATAAACGATATCACAATCATGCAAAAGACAATGCTACTTTGGGACAATGCACATTACACTCAGAATGACAATCATGCTCTCAGTAGTAGGTGCTTTTAAAAGAAGGTGGAGACTCTCAAACCGTGGCTTTTGTTGGCAAGGTTGAAAACCCGTAGTCGAAAACAAAGACAAAACATGTACCAGAGCTCTTGGTTTTAAAAAGCAGAGGTAACAATTATTTTTTTTATCATGCATGTTTCGTTAATGAATGTTAGCAGACAACTCAATCACTTCTTGAGATGGACAAGTTTCGAGGAACGGCTCCCGAATGAGGACGATCACATCCTCTTAATCTCCTTTGTTTATCACTGCCAAAGTTTTCTGATTTCTCATGAACAAAGCGTGAAGGAGGGTTTGTTTGTTATAGTATCTTTTTGAGCCGGGCGCACTCAATGCCAGTTCCTTCTCGTATTATGGGTTTGCACATTATACATGCAATCCCGGGGTGAAGCTTGTCCAACTTAAAAAGATCATGAATTAACTACTACTTCCTCATGAACTTTCAACAGAGGCACAAAATAGGGATGCTTTTTTTTTTCTTTGAATAATTTCAAGATGGTACATGCAAGTCTCCGTTAGGAATGGCAGGTAAATACCATGTAGGAAGGTATGGTGGACTCATATGGCATAACTGGATTAAAAGGATGTGGATGCACAAGCAGTCAGTCCGCTTAGTACAGGTGGAGGTTAGCAAAAGACTGGGAGCGACCAACTAAGAGAGCAATGACGGTCATAATCATGCAGAGCGACAAATCAACATTGAATCAGGCATGGAAGTTATATCGCTACTCAGAAACAAAAGATCATCAAGGCTTGACAGACTTTCTTTACAGTCTTAAATATGCGTGAGCATACGCCAAGTCAATCAAAATAAATTCTTTGAAGGAAGATATTACTAAACCATACCACATCATAGACAAACAAATCATGTTGGTACTCCAATAACCCATTGGGAACCCCCCAGCTATTTGGGACTAACCATAAGAAAACCTGAACTACTAAGCGCCATTATGCACGTAGCATCTTTATCATAGGCATATCGACCAATGCAACGGAAGCAAACTCTCTTAATAACATAAGCATGATAACTAAAGAGAGTTCAAGCAACCAACTAAACGAAAGCTCTTTAAAAAGATAAGCATGAAAGTTAAGAGCTAAGCATGATAGTAGCTATTGAAAGACAAAGAACACACACAACAGAGATAGACATGAAAATTCTATGTTATGTTCTAGGTAGAAGTGCAGCGTGTTTCTCTCCCACATAAAGAAAGCTGAGTTCCGACTCGTTATGAAAAGCTAAAGAAAACTAAAAGGAAAACTAAAAGCAAGACGCTCCAAGCATAGCACATAACACATGAAGTGATTAAAATATAGTGGAACGAAAGACGAACTGATAATGTTGATGGAGAAGGGGATGCACGGGGGCATCCCCAAGCTTAGATGCTTGAGTCTCCTTGAATATTTCTTGGGGGTGCACGGGGGCATTCCCAAGCTTGAGCGTTTGACACTCCTGAATCTTTTTATCATCTTCCCTCGCACACTTGAAAACTCCCTTCATACATAACTCATCATAATCTGATTAGCGAGGTTAGTACCCATAATAAAATAATTGTTCCTTGCTGGAAATAAATATATTCTTGAAGTTCTACTGTTTCTCAAGATTGCCAAAAGGTTTTTGCAAAGAAAAAGCAAGCTCTAGGTTTGCAAAATGAAGGAAAGGCAAAACAGGATAGAATCTGCGAAAAACAAAACAACAGGTAGTAAATGATTTTTCCGGGGCACTTCTGCAACTCTAATCAAAAAACTCAAAACAGATGCACGAAAGACAATTATATAGAGCACGCTGTCGAAAAATGCAGACCAAAAATATGATCTGGTGATTTTATACGATTTTTTCTATCCAAGGACAGAATTTGTTTCCTGGACAGCACGTCACAACTTTTGAACTTTCTTGCAATCAGAGGCTATACTTGGCACAAAATTGTAAAGCAAAGATACAATGATGATGCTACAGCAGTAACAACATCAAGACACAACAAAAACAAAATAAAATTTATTCATTGGGCTGCCTCCCAAAAGCGCTTTCTTTTATGCCTTTAAGCTAGGCATAATGCATAGAGATCAAGTCTTATCAAGAGTAAAAGAATAGCTAGCCCGTATAACGGACTCAAAAGGTAACTTAATCTTCTTTCTAGGGAAGGGTTCCATCCCTTTCTTGAGAGGAAACTAGAATTTTATATTACCCTCTTTCATGTCAATGATAGCACCAACGGTGCGTAGAAAAGGACGTCCCAAAATAATTGGACACGAAGGTTCACATTCAATATCCATAATAGTAAAATCAACGGGAACATAGTTGTCATTGACAATTATAAGAACATCGTCGATCCTCCCCAAAGGTTTCTTTATGGAAGAATCAACGAGACGAACACCAAAAGAACAAGAACCAAAAGGTTTCAATTTAAGCATATCATATATTCTTTTGGGCATAACAGAGGTACTAGCACCAACATCACATAAAGCATAGCAAGAGAAGTTATTCAACTTAATTTTTATCATAGGATCCCAACCATCTTCTAGCTTTCTAGGTATGGAGGCTTCTACTCTAAGTTTCTCCTCCCTAGCTTTGATAAGAGCATTAGTGATATGCTCTGTGAAGGCAAGGTTAATCGTGCTAGTGCGGGGATCTCTAGACATATTGTGAAGGAAATCAATAACTTCGGTAAGAGTGCAATTGTCAAAATCAAGGTCACTACCATCAAGTAAGGTGGTAGTGGTGTCCTTTAGGTTCACTTGTTTGGTAGTTTCTATATTCATAGCATCACCATTAATAGGTCCATCGGGACCAGGAGTGCATTGGGTGCTAAGAGTTTGGATATCCTCAACAACTTGGATAGTAGCAACAGTGTGGTGGGTAGGAAGGCTCTTAATTCTATCTTCTTCCTCCCTTTCTCTAGCCCATCTCTCTTTAAGTTTAGCCATCATCCTAATATTTTCATTAATTTGCACTTGAATAGCATTAATAGGAGTGACCTTCCTCTCCTCAAGAGGAGAAGTTTTAATTTTAAGCAATTTTACCTCATTGGCTAAATGGTCTACCTTCAAAGAGAGATTATCTAGTTTGTTTAGTTTTTCTTCTACACTCTTATTAAAGGCTTTTTGGGTAGTGATGAAATCTTTAAGCATAATCTCTAGTTCAGCAGTGGAGTTCTTGGTGCTAGGATAAGCATTGTTGTTCCCATAAGAATTAGAGGGGAACGGTCTAGGATTGCTACCAAAATTACTCCTATAAGCATTGTTGTTAAAATTGTTTCTAGAGATAAAGTTCACATCTACTTGTTCTTGAGCAATCAAAGAATTTAAAGGAACATCACGAGGATCAATAGAAGATTGCTTCGAAAGTAGAGACATGATCAAATCAACTTTTTCATTTAGGGAGGAAATCTCCTCGACAGAGTTTACCTTCCTACCTGTTGGAGCGCGTTCGGTGTGCCATTGGGAATAATTGGTCATCATCTCATCGAGAAGCTTCGTGGCAGCACCAAGTGTAGTTGACATAAAGGTTCCTCCCGCGGCCGAATCTAACAAGTTCCGCGAGGTAAAGTTCAAGCCTGCATAAAAAGTTTGGATAACCATCCAAGTAGTCAAACCATGAGTAGGGCAGTTCTTGATAAGAGATTTCATACGTTCCCAAGCTTGGGCAACGTGTTCATTATCCAATTGTTTAAAATTCATTATGTTACTTCTTAGTTGGATAATTTTAGCAGGTGGATAGTATTTTCCAATAAAAGCATCTTTGCACTTGTCCCATGAATCTATGCTATTTCTAGGCAAAGACTGAAACCAAATTTTAGCTCCTCCTCTCAAGGAGAAAGGAAAAAGCTTAAGCTTAACAATATTACCATCTATTTCTTGGTACTTTTGCATATCACAAAGTTCAACAAAGTTGTTTAAGTGTAAAACAGCATCATCTCCAGCACCGGAGAATTGATCTTTCATGACTAAGTTCAGTAAAGCAGGTTTAATTTCATATGAAGGTGCTGAAGTGGCAGGTGTAGTGATAGGTGTGCAGATAAAGTCATCGTTGTTGTGACTAGTGAAGTCACACAACTTGGTGTTCTCGGTGGAACCCATAGTAGCAAGCAAGCAAGATAACTATTTTTGTGATTTTCGATAAAAGATACTAAAGCAAAACTGAAAGGAAAACTAACAAGACTAAAAGCAAAGGTAAAAGATAGCATGCAACTCCCATATCCTGAAGAGTGGAGTCCCCGGCAATGGCGCCAGAAATTGCTTTGCTAGGTGGCTTCTCACCCCTCGTTGGTTACCCCAAGTGGAAGGTTTGAGATGCAGTGTAACAGAAGTTTTCCCTTGGCAATACCAAGGATCATTTTCCCTGAGACTCCCAGTTTCAACAAGAAGGTGTCAACTGCTAATGGCACCAGATATTAGCAATCAACATGGACCTGCACACAGATACAAATAACTTTGCTCCCAACGAGTAGAGAGAGGTTGTCAATCCCTCCGGCCTTGTAGTTTACAAAGGATCAAACGCAAGTGATAATAGTGATAGGTATAATTGCAATAGTAAGTAAAAAGCGGAAAGTAAATAGCGGATGTGATCAATGATGGTAATATGGACCGGAGTCTCATGATGTTCACCAGTGATGTCTCTCTCCCAAAAGACGATAAAACAACTATGTGAGGTAAACGAATTACAGCTGGGCAATTGACAGGACCATGTGCGCAAACCAATGCTGACTAAGTTGCAAGAAAGGTAGAGGTTCAAAGAATGGGCGATACGCCGAGGTAAGTAGACCGAAATCCATCTGCATCTACTACTAATCATCCACCTTGAGATATCTATCCAGAACATCTCGCTGGTATTAAGTTGCGAGTCCCACCCATAGTGTAAACTCAAAGCAACAGACAACTGCATTAAAAGAACTTTGCGTAAAGTAAACAATCCTTGCACCCGCGGGCACAAGCACCGTTGTTTTCCCCCTTGTGGCAACATCACATCCCCTAGACTCATGTTTCTGTCACTCAAACTAGTCATCGAGGGGCATGAACCCACAATCAAGCATAACGTTCCCTCTTGGAGTCACTACCTACTACTTGGCCAAAGCAATAAATAACAACGGAGAACATGCAAGAATTACTTACGAACATAAATATAAAAGAGGAGAATCAAATATATTACTCAAACACAATCTGAACATAATCTCACAATCCATCGGATCCCAGCAAACTCATCATAGCAACAGCATAAGGATTACATATGTGCCTCGATCATGTAGGGCAGCTCACGAGGACTAATTAGTGAAGCACAAGAACGGGAGGAGAACATCACATAGCTACTGGTCATGGACCCATGGTCCAAGGGAGACTACTCACAACTCATCCGGGAGGCGTCCATGGTGGTGGAGAAGCTCCCCGTGGTGATCCTCCCCTCCGGCAGGGTGCTCCCAATCTTGGAAGCGGCGGCGGCGGCGGAACAGAGATGAGATCGCGAAAAAGAGTTCCCCTCTCGAGGGTTTCGGGAGACGCTTTAAATATATGCCAAAGGGGGGCATCAGCATAGCCTCGGGGGGCCCAGGCGCCCCCCCGGCGCGGCCCAAGGGGGGCGCTGCTAGGGCGCCTGGGGCCCTGGTGGCCCCCCTCCGGCTGTGCTTCGGGTGCCTGGTAGGTTCTGGAACGCTGATTTTTTATATAATTTTTCTGGATTTTTTCTGGCAGTTCTCATAATGTGAAAACCTGAAATACAAAAACAGCCGAAAACAGAAACTGGCACTGGGGTGCACGGATTTAATAGGTTAGTCTAAATATGATCAAAAGTGTATGGAAGTGTATAAATAACATAGCAATATCACCCAAAAGAGGCATGGAGCAAGCAGAAATTATAGATACGTTTTGGACGTATCACTCACCCACCACTGACTCCGCGAAAAAATGGATCCTGCCCTTCGAATTGTTATTGGGCCCAAAAGGAAACCAAGCTCTAGTTGGGCAATTTTTTTGCATCGTTTTCTTTGTTTTTTGTGAACGTGATGGCTCTTTTTCTTGGTTGCATCATTTGAAATTACACAACAATTGACATTGCATAGAAAATTTAGTTCCTTTTGTTCAATACAAATGCAAAATGACCAAATTTATAAGGGCCAAATTTATTTTTATCATGCAAAATGGCCAAAAACTATTCAAAAATTGTCTCTTTTTGTTCATATAGTATATTTTTGGGATTTGTTTGACGTAGTTGTTCATGTAATATATATGACCACGATTCCCATGTGTGCAATTAGTTTCTTTTTCTTCTTCTTTTCAAACCACTGTTTCCCACGCGTGTACACTCCCGATGCTGCGGTGGGTTTGAAAATGGGCTACTTCACATTTGACCCCGTTATTAACACGGCCAAATAACACATAGCACTACGGCTATTTAAGCCACCCTATGCCTCTGCCATCCCTCATCCATCTCCCATCCTCTGCCATCTGCCCTTCTTCTCTTCGACCCCGTCTCCTTCTTCTGCACATCCCTCAGCCATGCAGTACACTGGACCAACCTACCGCTTCCCACCCACCGTGTCGGAGAGGCTCTAGCCTACCGGCGTGTACGTTGAGTGCACACTACGTGTGTGGGCGTTATCAAGGTGGAGGACCGCAAGGAACTTCACCGAGTTCTTCCTCAGGGCCGGCTACAGCCACCTCCCGCGGGGATCTCCATCGATGTTCCGCGTCGAGGAGGTCATCCAAAACGGGGTGGTGGTTGCTCTCCTTGCCCACTTCACCAACACATTCGACGCCTTCTACCTCCTCGGCCGAGTGTTTTGGTATGGCTGCGAGTTCATCGCTTTCACCGCCCATAACATGTTCACATAGTACACCAACATCTTCCCCACCGCGTCACGGATGCACACTCTTCCGTACCCCATCGACAATGCCCTGGAGGAGTAGTGAAGGGCGCCCGGAGGAGGAGTGAGGTGGAGAAGGCGGTGGCTAGGGTTCTAAACCCTCTATCTTTTTTTTTCTTTTTTTGAGTCTATGTTAAGTTAAGTTGTAATTGAACTATGTTGGAGATGTTATGGGCTTGTTGGCCCTTTTATTAAGTTCTATTATTAAGTTTTCTATCTATTCTATTATGAAGTTCTTCCTAGTTTGAACTATGTAATCGTGCTATGGGCTTGTTGGCCCTATCTACATATTTGTTGATTGTTTTCTTAGAGAGATTGCTTTGTTAGTAACCACCTAGTGCATGCAGCCACAATGAACCCTTCTCTTTTTTACACAAGCCACAAATATGTAGCCACCTAGCTAATGCATGCAGCCAAAAAAATATAAAAAATAATGTTCTATTTATTTGTCGTAGCAAAATGGGTGTAGATGTGTGTGGATCAAAAAGGCTGCAACTGATCGTACAAAAACGATGCTCTAAATCTAGGAGACAAGCATGCGAGAAGAGAGGAACCAGCGACAGCGACTGTCACTGCATCCGTGGCGACTGGCGTGCACGAAAGCGGCTCGGTCAGTGCATCGTGGCGGAACGCATCGGCACATGCAGGCTCGGTCGGCGCATCGTGGCAACGCGCATCAACGCATGCAGGCAGGCTTGCTGGGTGCAGCAGGTTTCGGTTATGGCGGCACGCGTAGGAGTTTAATGCAAGGGATGACCCAACGAAACCATGACCCAACGGTCGAACAGCGACACCGCCCAACGCAGCCCCACTCGTCAGAGTTAACGGTCAGGCCATTGACCTGACGGCAACGTCCGTTGCAACCTGTTTTGAGGGTTTCGTGCAAGGGAGTGGGGAAAACTGAGCAAAAGTTAAGAGCGCAGGGATGAGTGACTAGAGCTAAGGAAATAGGGGCACAGATGTAAAACATCCTTTTAAATTATTCAAAATATGTAAGACAATTATTATCTATGCCAATCTAAATTTGTCGTCGTACTATCCATTTCCATTTTATTTGTCATCGTATTATCCGTTTTACTATGTGGCAATTCAAATTAGGCCGGAATACGAGTTGAAAAGACGAACAAAGCAATGCTGCCACGGGATCACAAGCAAACACCCTCCGCCTAGGTGCTTTAATTAACCTATTAATGGAGAAGTTGTGAGCGAGGCGAGTGGCGGCTAGTGCATGGATGTCAAAGATCTCGCTTCCCGATGAGCATGTGCGGCCTTGCTACTCGCACGTGTCCCATTGAGCCTGCGAGGTGGACAGGATGCACGCGTCCCGTCAGCCTGCACAGCGGACTGCTCGCACGCGTCTCATGGAGCCTGCACGGCGGACTTCTCGCGCTCGTCCCATCTAATCAAACAGCTGCACGCACGCCACCGAGTATGGTTAAATTTTGACACGGTTCATATAATACAACCGTTTGCGATATTAACGTGTCAGCTTTTTGATTTAAAAAGGACTTCGTTGGCTACTAATGCGTGCGCCTCTTCTCAAACTGGACGATTTTTTTACCATGACATATATGTGCCATGTCATGAAACCATGCCAAGTTTCAATTTTTTTGGGTGAGTTTTTTGTTTACTAGGATTTAAAAACTGAGATTCTCAATGTTTCAGGACGACGCGAGTTTGTAATTCATTCCCATTCCTTAAATGAGGCCTAAACATGCTCCCAATGACACATGTACGATTTCCCACCCATTTTGCTTCACTGGAGCATGTGCTTGTAGTTCAAATTTGAATTATGGACTACATTAAATGCGTATAAAACTTAATTAGTAATATATACAATGGCCAAACGGACCCTGAACAGTTCCAAATTTCAGCACAACACTCCTGTTATTCTAGGTTGCCTGTTGAAAACAAAGTTCAAGGCGAGAAGTGGCGGCGATTATCGTTTCGCCCACCGAAACCACGAGGGTTGCGAGAAGCTTCGGTTTGTAAGAGGCTTGTAATATAGCTTCGCCCAAATTGGATAATTATATGTACCATTTAGTGACACCCTGCCAAATTTCATGATTTCCTGGTGAGTTTTGGATTTACAGAGATTTAAAAACCGAGATTCGCAATGTTTGTTGCCAAGGCAGGATGGCGAGATGGTTGAATTCATTACTATTCGTTCCATGGGAGCTAAACATGCACCCCAAAGACACATGTACATTTTTCTAGCCATTATGGTGCACTTGAGCATGTATTTGTAGTTTGGATTTGAATTATGGACATTAAATGCCTAGAAACTCAATTAATGAATAAAAAGGGTCAAAGGAACCCTGAATAATTTCAAAATTCAACACGAATCTCCCATTGTTCCGTGTTGCCTGTAGAAGAAAATAAGAGGCTAGAAGAGGGAGCGATTATCGTTTGGCCCACAAAGGGACATGTTTCCCTATCGAAACCACGAGGGTTCTTGCAACAGGCTCCGGTTTGTAAGAGGTTTGTAATAAAGCTTGGCCCAAATTGGCAATGTTTTTACCATGACAGATATGTGCCATGACGTGACACCATGCCACCTTTGATGACTTTCTGGTGAGTTTTGGATTTATGGGGATTTAAAAACTGAGATTCCAAATGTTTGAGGACGAGCCAGGACGCCGGTACGATTGTAATTCGTTCCCATTCCTGGCATGGGACCTAAACATGCACCAAAGGACATATGTACAATTTTTCTAGCCATTTTGGTTAACTTGAGCATGTATTTGTTGTTCAGATTCGAATTATGGACATTAAATGCTTAGGAAACTCAATTAGTATATAAAAGGCCAAACGAGCCCTGAATAAGTTTAAATTTCAACAGGGATATCAAGTCGTTCCATGTAGCCCGTAGAAGAAAATTGATACGTCCAAAATGCATCACTATTTTGTATCATAATTTATTCTTATTCATTGATATATTTCACATTACGATGATGTTCTTATGTTGTTTTGGCCTATTTTACACAGTTTGCAACTTTCCGGTACCGAAGCAGCAGACGCAGGATTCAGCGGTAAAAAGTGGACGCTGAGTTGCTGAAGAAGAATACCTCCAAATTACCTGAAAATCGACGGAGGGTATTTTCCAGACGAATCACGAAGGCACGCAAAAGGGCGACCAGAGGGGGCTCATAGGGTGTCCAGGCGCCCTGGGGGCGCCCCCTGGCCACGCCGGGGGGGCGCCTGGACCCCCTGGCCCACCTCCGGCTGCCCCCTTTTAACTATATACTCCCCGTTATCCGAAAACCCTAAAAACGAGAGTTTTTACGGAGTTCCGCCGCCGCTCAGTGGCGGAAACCTACAGAGGAGAAAAAGCCATCTCCGGCGGGCAGATTCCGCCGGGGAGATCACCTCCCGGAAGGGGAGATCGTCGCCATCGTCATCACCATCATCACGGGCATCATCGAGATCATCATCAACATCATCCCCAACACCAGCACCATCTCCATCTTCATCCAAATCTCATCTCACAATTGCAACTTGTGTTGTAACTCGTACTATCTATCCTCTCTACTCCATCGGTGTTGATTACTACTTTGTGGTGAATGCTATTGAGTTTTGTTGGAGAAATATCATTATGTCCAGATTGTTTATCATCCATTTATCTCCACTGATCATGATCTCTTTTATGTCTTGTGAGTAGTCACCTTAGTTCTTGAGGACATGGGAAAAGTCTTGTTGTTAGTAGTCATATGCTGTTGAAGTAATATGTATCGTTTGATACATAAGTTGTGTTGTCATTCTACTAGTGGTGTTGTGTGAGTCGAACACTCAACACTTCGCCTTATTAAGGACCTAAGAGAATACATTATGTAAAAAGAATGCTTACGCTGGGTTGCCGGAGTGACAGAAACCTGAACCCCAGTTCGCACGCTTTTGCATAAGGGAACAATGGATCCTCGATCGTATTGCTATGGTTAGGCTTTTGCCTTAAATACTATCTTGTATTTGTGGATGCTTGCAAGGTGTTTAATCATAAGAGTGCACTCATCTTAGTCTAGAGAGTGCACTAGCATAGATCCACCCACTCAACACTTATCAACACATAACATAGTATTGATACGGAATATGGCGAAAGCACATGACTACCTCTCCCGTGTGTCCTCAGGAACGCTTTAGCCTTTATAAGTTCAGTTGCTAGGCCTCTCCTTTGCTCAGAAAGGATTGGGCCACTTGTTACTCTCAGTGCCTTTTACTTTACTTGCTTTTACTTTCCTGTTGCTTATATCAAGAAAACACCTAAAAAGTTATCTTTCAGTGCTTGCAGTAGTTCCTTGCTCAGAATCGCTTATCAATACCTTCTGTTCCTTGTTGGGTTCGACACTCTTACTTATCGAAAACGCTGCAATAGATCCCTTACGGTTGTGGGTCATCAAGTACCGTTTTCTGGCGCCGTTGCCGGGGAGCGTAGGGCTGTTGGTAAAGTGAAACTGGTAAGGAAGTTTTTATAATTCTGTTTTTTATTTTTGCTGTTGGAGCTGTTTTAGGACAAAGAGTTGATAAAAAATTGAATGTTATACATTATTCTAGTAAAACCCTTGATAGTGCTCAAAGGAATTATGCTACTACTAAGAAGGAATTCTTAGCTGTAGTTTTTGCTTGTGATAAGTTTAGGCAGTATATTGTTGATTCCAAAGTTATTATTCATACTGATCATGCTGCCATTAAATACCTTATGGCAAAGAAGGATGCCAAGCCAAGGCTTATCAGATGGGTACTCCTTCTTCAAGAATTTGATTTGCAGATTGTTGATAGGAAAGGGGAAGACAATCCGGTGGCGGACAATCTTTCAAGGATGGAAGATATACCGCACGATCCCATCCCAGTCAATGATAGTTTTCCAGACGAGCAACTTGCCGTTGTAAAAGTACAATCTCTTTCCGACCCTTGGTACGCAGATTATGCTAATTTTATTGTTGCAAAGTATTTGCCTCCAGGTTTAACATTTCAGCAAAGGAAGAAGTTCTTTCATGATTTGAGGCACTACTTTTGGGATGACCCACATCTTTTCAAAGAAGGTCCTGACGGGATCGTGAGAAGATGCATACCGGAACATGAGCAGAAGGACATTCTCAGACGGTGTCATGATAGTCCCTATGGAGGA
This sequence comes from Secale cereale, assembly GCA_902687465.1. Classification (NCBI taxonomy): domain Eukaryota; kingdom Viridiplantae; phylum Streptophyta; class Magnoliopsida; order Poales; family Poaceae; genus Secale; species Secale cereale. The sequence goes on from LR738709.1 coordinate 514,030,817, forward strand.
CATCATGCCGGTGAGAGGACTGCACATAAGGTTCTTCAATCAGGTTTTTATTGGCCTACTCTCTTTAAGGATGCTAGAAATTATGTTTTAGCCTGTGATAAATGTCAGAGAGTTGGTAACATTAGTAGAAGGAATGAGATGCCTATGAATTACTCACTAGTGATTGAACCTTTTGATTGTTGGGGTTTTGATTTTATGGGTCCTTTTCCTTCTTCGCACAAGTACACTCACATTTTAGTAGCTGTTGATTATGTGACCAAGTGGGTTGAAGCAATCCCCACTGAAAGTGCTGATCACAAGACATCTTTGAAAATGCTCAAGGATGTAATTTTTCCTAGGTTTGGTGTACCTAGGTATCTCATGACTGATGGAGGATCACACTTCACGCACGGAGCTTTTAGAAAAGCTTTAGCCAAATACGATGTCAATCATAGAATTGCTTCACCATACCATCCTCAAACTAGTGGGCAAGTTGAGCTCACCAATAGAGAGATTAAGTTGATCTTGTAGAAGACAGTAAACAGAAATAGAAAGGACTGGTCAAATAAGTTAGGAGATGCTTTGTGGGCATATAGAACTGCTTACAAAAACCCCATGGGCATGTCCCCCTATAAGATGGTGTATGGCAAGGCTTGCCATTTGCCATTAGAGTTAGAGCACAAAGCTTTCTGGGCTGTTAGAGAGCTTAATGCTGACCCAAAATTAGCTGGTGAGAAGCGTCTCATGAACTTGACTTCTCTAGATGAATGGAGAAGTGAAGCTTACGAGAGCGCTAAAATGTTCAAGGAAAAGGTAAAGAAGTGGCATGATAGGAGGATTCTGAAACGTGAATTTAATGTTGGTGATAAAGTTTTGTTGTTTAGATCCCGTTTCAGGTTTTCTCCAGGCAAACTACTTTCCAGGTGGGAAGGGCCATTTCATATTGAAGAAGTTTATCGGTCTGGTGCAATTAAGATTAACAATTTTGAAGGCACCAAACCTCAAGTTGTGAATGGGAAAAGACTTAAGCATTACATAGCAGGAGACCCTGTCAATGTTGATGTGAATATAATATACACAACAACTCACGAAGAACATGTTGCAGCCCTGTTTTAGATGCCAGCAGAAGCAGAATAAAGAAAAGGTATGTATTACGGTAAGGAAACATCGCGAACCGCCATAAAAGTTCTGTATTATGAGTTTTTGCAAAATTAGTAAAATTCTGAGCCTAAGTGGAGCCGGAGACGAGCTCCAGGGGGTCTAGGCGCCCCCCTGGTGTGCCCTACCTCCTGGCCGCGTCGCCAGGGCGCCTGGACACCCGGAAGTCCGTCTCCGACCCCGCTTTAGCCTGTTACCTTCCTTTCTGTGTATAAATTTTTGCTATATATTTGCCCGGGTTGTTCCAGCAATGTATCTCGCGATTCCGTGTGTTTTCTTTTCGATCTGTTTCTGCCAGGGAATCTTTCAGCTGAATCTAGGTGCCATGGCTTCTCCAAGTTCCCCCAAGGACAAGTTCATCATCAACGTCATCAACCCTTACCTCGCTGAGGTGAAGAAGCACCCTTAGGTTGTTCGGATGGAAGACGGTGTCCTCCATCAAGAAGATCTGAAGGGACCTATCAAGGAGGGGAGCATCCAGGCCAGGCTGGAAGAAGTGGAGCAAGAAGTCTTCAAGTACAAGAAGATGATCGAGCGTGGTGTTGAAGCTAACTTTGACATCATCAACCAGCTGAAGACCTACTTCCTGAAGGAGATGAAGGAGATGTGGGAAAGCATCATCGCATCTGAAGAAAGAATTAAAGAGCTCCAAGGGCAAATTTATGATCTACATCGCCAGAACTGTGAGTATGAACTAAGGTTTATGCGCATGGGTATGGGTGCTGCATGCAGGATTCAGGAGACGAACTTCTCATATGAGACTGGAGAACCCCTTCCATGGAAGCGTTTCTCCGAGGACTACGTGATCAACGCCAACAAGGATGAGGAGTGAAATCTCCTTGGGTAACGGCATTCCCTTGGCTTGTTCCAAGCTTGGGGGAGTGCCCGGTATCTTTATCTTTACCTTTTGTCTTTTAGAGTCAAGTAGAGTCGTATCATGTCTAGGGAGGTTATTATATGAAATAGGTGTGTGCATTGAGGTCTATCACTCCTTCGGTGGAGAGTGTATCCGTGAGTGTGGAGTCGTCTATGATGGAATATTAATGAGAAGTCTATTGGTTCCTTTGCTGCACTCGGTATTCTCTTCACGCAATCGATCTTACATGATGATTCTTATGGGGAGTATTGACCTTATATCAGGTATGGCTGTGAAAACTTTATTTAATCTTGGCAAACATAGCTTTGGTCATAACAACAAGCATGATTTTCTTAAAGTATCGACATAGCCAAAGCCTTTATGTTATTATGCTTGAAGTGTTATGTTGACAAGGAAGACAACTTGATGTGTTATGATTATTTCAATGTTTATGCTTTATATTGCTTTGCATCTTAGTCGTCATCAATTATCTGTTCTCTCAAAACCTTTGCTAGCCTAACCCTGTACTAAGCGGAATTCTGCTTGTGCATCCATACCCTTAAGCCAATACCTTCCATATGAGTCCACCATACCTCCCTATTCGTGGTATTCCACTACCACCTCCTAAAGTACAGAATTTATGTGTTATCCTTAAATGTTCAAAATCTTTTATTTCGTGCCTCTGCTTTAGCTCATGAGGAAGTAATAGTTAATTCATGGTCTTTTTGAGTTGGACAAGCTTCACCCCGGGATTGCATGTGTAATGTGCAAACCCATAACACGAGAAGGATCTGGCATAGAGTGCGCCCGGCTCATTAAAAAATATTACAACAAACAAACCCTCCTTCACGCTTTGTTCATGAGAAATCAGAAAACTTTGGCAGTGATAAACAAAGGAGATTAAGAGGATGTGATCGTCCTCATGCGGGAGCCGTTCCTCGAAACTTGTCCAGCTCGAGAAGTAATTGAGTTATCTATTAGCATTCGTTGACAAATCATGCACCTCTCAAAACTTGTTTTCATTCTGTTTGATTTAAGGATAGCACATGAGTTTTCCCTACTACCCTAGAGCAGGGCCTATCTTTTAATTTTAGGTTGAGTTAGTTATTCCTACTTCCTTCTATTCTTAAAGAGAGCAGACATTTGATGTTGACAAGGATTCATTCATATAAAGTTGCATTAAGATTTGTCATATCGTATCCTTGTTGACATTATCATTTGATAAGTAAGTTGTTTGTCAAGCCCAGCTAAGGCGAATATCTTCCTTTGTGTTAACACTTTCACTTCTTGCCTGATAACATGTTCTTTCAAAAACTTCAGTTAATCTCATCAAAACATAAAGAGAAAGAGCAAAAGTAAAAGCTATTAGTTGTTCTTTGACCAAAGGACATGTTTGCCATGATTTAATGAGTTTCCTTAGCCCTACTTCCGAATATAAGTGTTACCACTCTTTTATAAGGGCCTTATGAATTGAAGATTGCTGTTGAGGATATTTGAGTTGGTGAAGAAATTGTGATGCTTCTTGTCTGTATTCTATTTATCGACACTTCACTCTCTAAAGTTGTGGACAGGTTTACCGAGCTCAGTATTCGCTTGGGGACAAGCGAGGTCTAAGCTTGGGGGTGTTGATACGTCCAAAATGCATCACTATTTTGTATCATAATTTATGCTTATTCATTGATATATTTCACATTACGATGATGTTCTTATGTTGTTTTGGCCTATGTTACACAGTTTGCAACTTTCCGGTACCGAAGCAGCAGACGTAGGATTCAGCGGTAAAAAGTGGACGCTGAGTTGCTGAAGAAGAATACCTCCAAATTACCTGAAAATCGACGGAGGGTATTTTCCAGACGAATCACGAAGGCACGCAAAAGGGCGACCAGAGGGGGGTCACAGGGTGTCCAGGCGCCCTGGGGGCGCCCCCTGGCCGCGCCGGGGGGGCGCCTGGACCCCCTGGCCCACCTCCGGCTGCCCCCTTTTGCCTATATACTCTCCGTTATCCGAAAACCCTAAAAACGAGAGTTTTTACGGAGTTCCGCCGCCGCTCCGTGGCGGAAACCTACAGAGGAGAAAAAGCCATCTCCGGCGGGCAGATTCCGCCGGGGAGATCACCTCCCGGAAGGGGAGATCGTCGCCATCGTCATCACCATCGTCACGGGCATCATCGAGATCATCATCAACATCATCCCCAACACCAGCACCATCTCCATCTTCATCCAAATCTCATCTCACAATTGCAACTTGTGTTGTAACTCGTACTATCTATCCTCTCTACTTCATCGGTGTTGATTACTACTTTGTGGTGAATGCTATTGAGTTTTGTTGGAGAAATATCATTATGTCCAGATTGTTTATCATCCATTTATCTCCACTGATCATGATCTCTTTTATGTCTTGTGAGTAGTCACCTTAGTTCTTGAGGACATGGGAAAAGTCTTGCTGTTAGTAGTCATATGTTGTTGAAGTAATATGTATTGTTTGATACTTAAGTTGTGTTGTCATTCTACTAGTGGTGTTGTGTGAGTCGAACACCCAACACTTCGCCTTATTAAGGACCTAGGAGAATACATTGTGTACAAAGAATGCTTACGGTGGGTTGCCGGAGTGATAGAAACCTGAACCCCAGTTCGCACGCTTTTGCATAAGGGAACAATGGATCCTCGATCGTATTGCTATGGTTAGGCTTTTGCCTTAAATACTATCTTGTATTTGCGGATGCTTGCAAGGTGTTTAATCATAAGAGTGCACTCATCTTAGTCTAGAGAGTGCACTAGCATAGATCCACCCACTCAACACTTATCAACACATAACATAGTATTGATACGGAATATGGCGAAAGCACATGACTACCTCTCCCGTGTGTCCTCAGGAACGCTTTAGCCTTTATAAGTTCAGTTGCTAGGCCTCTCCTTTGCTCAGAAAGGATTGGGCCACTTGTTACTCTCAGTGCCTTTTACTTTACTTGCTTTTACTTTCCTGTTGCTTATATCAAGAAAACACCTAAAAAGTTATCTTTCAGTGCTTGCAGTAGTTCCTTGCTCAGAATCGCTTATCAATACCTTCTGCTCCTTGTTGGGTTCGACACTCTTACTTATCGAAAACGCTGCAATAGATCCCTTACGGTTGTGGGTCATCAAAAATACAAGGCAAAAAGAGGGAGCGATTACGTTTTGCCACAAGGGGAACAAGTTTCCCTATCGGAACCACGAGGCTTCTTTGAGAGATGCTCCAATTTGTAAGAGGTTTGTAATAAAGCTTGGCTTGAATTGGCAATGTTTTTACCATGACATATATGTGCCACGACGTGACACCATGCCACCTTTGATGACTTTTTGGTGAGTTTTTGGATTTATGAGGATTTAAAAACCGAGATTCCAAATGTTTGAGGACGAGCCAGGATGCCGATACGGTTGTAATTCGTTCCCATTCCTGGCATGGGGCCTAAACATGCACCCAAGGACACATGTACAATTTTTATAGCCATTTTGGTGAACTTGAGCATGTATTTGTAGTTCAGATTTGAATTATGGACATTAAATGCCTAGGAAACTTAATTACTGTATAAAAAGGCCAAACGAACCCTGAATAAGTTTTAAATTCATCATGGATATCATGCCGCTCCATGTTGCCCGTAGAAGAAAATACAAGGCGAAAAGAGCCAGTGATTACGTTTCGCCACAAGGGGAACATGTTTCCCTATCATAACCACACAACTTCTTTGAGAGAAGCTCTATTTTGTAAGAGGTTTGTAATAAAGCTTGGCCCAAATTGAACAATGTTTTTACCACGACATATATGCGCCATGACGTGACAACATGCCAACTTTCATGACTTTCTGGTGAGTTTAAGATTTAAAAGGATTGAAAAATCGAGATTCTAAATGTTTGAGGACGAGCAAGGACGCCGGTATGGTTGTAATTTGTTCCCATTCCTTAGATGAGACCTAAACATGCACACATGTATAATTTTTATAGCCATTTTGGTGAACTGGAGCATGTATTTGAAGTACAGATTTGAATTATGGACATTAAATGCCTAGGAAACTCAATTAGTGTATAAAAAGGCCAAATGAACCCTGAATAAGTTTAAATTTCAACACGGATATCATGTCATCCAATGTTACCCGCAGAAGAAATTACAAGGCAAAAAGATGCAGTGAGTATGTTTCGACAACAAGGGGAACACGTTTCCCTATCAGAACCACGAGGCTTCTTTGAGAGAAGCTCTGGTTTGTAAGAGGTTTTTAAGAAAGCTTGGCCCAAATTGGACAATGTTTTTACCACGGCATATATGTGCCATAATGTGACACCATGCCTACTTTCATGACTTTCTGGTGAGTTTAGGATTTACGGGGATTTAAAAACCGAGATTCCAAATGTTTGAGGACGAGCCAGGATGCCGGTACGGTTGTAATTTGTTCCCATTCCTGCCATGGGACCGAAACATGCACCCAAGGACACATGTATAATTCTTCTAGCCATTTTAGTGAACTGGAGCATGTATTTGTCGTTTAGATTTGAATTATGGACATTAAATGCCTAGGAAACTCAATTAGTGTATAAAAAGGCCAAACAAACCCTGAATAAGTTTATATTTTAGAACATATATCTTGTCATTCCATGTTGCCGGTAGAAGAAAATACAAGGCGAAAAGAGGTAGTGATTATCATTTCCCCCACAAGGGGGACACGTTTCCCTATCGGAACCATGAGGCTTCTTTGAGAGAAGCTCCAGTTTGTAAGAGGCTTGTAATAAAACTTGCGCCAAAATGGACGAAAAAATTCCTCGACATATATGTGCCATGCCGTGACACCATGCCAAGTTTCACGATGTTCGGTTGAGTTTTGGATTTATTGGGATTTAAAAATCGAGATTATTCTCACGAAATGTTTTCAAATAGCACACGGTTCACTCACGAAAGACGTGTGCCTACCAAACCATGGACGAGAAACCCCCTCCCCCTGCTGCGCACGCGATCTGAGTCATGCGTTCTGATTGGCCAGAACCCAAAACCCATGGATCGTATGTTTGCACCGCTGGATGCTCCCAGATCGCACGCCAACCCTAAGCCCTTTCGACAACACATGTAGTACATGGGTAAGCACTGTGCGCTTGCGTCGTGCTAGCTCACACTTCCTTCACTACTACATTATCTAAACAGGCTACCATTTCCCGCCACTCCTCTCATTGGTTTCTTGCCTCTTCTCCCATCGGTTTCCCGCTACCAGTGTTAGTGCTCATTGAAGGCTAGACGGCGACACACCAACCATGTAAATATCGCACATAGTTTCTAAAAGCACAAATGTGTGTGATAGGAGGTAGTAGGTCCCATAGGGTAACCAGCATGAAATGCCTTAAAGGCAAGGAGGCAATTCCTATCAGCAAGGTGTCGCTTCCCATCCGCTAGCCTAGTCGAATAGAACGCAGAAGTTAAGCGTGCTCGGGCTGGAGTGGTCCAAAGATGGGTGACCCGGTGGGAAGTTACATATCTCAAGATTCATTTAATCGCCATGACACGGTCATTACAGAGATAAATATCTCTATAATTACCTTATCTCTATAATAACCTGACATGATGATTATATAAACCTTGGGATCCTTGTTTTGCTAATTTGTAGACTATGTTTTTATAGGTTATTTTTGCTGTAAAATCACCATGACTGCGCAAGCGCGAGCAAATGGTGCAGGTACTGGCTTAACCATGTGCGATGCAAGTGCGCTGTAAAATCACCACGACTGCGCAAGCTACAGGCGGGTAAGTTTATTTAGAAATTAGGATGAACCATGTGTCATAGACTAGCTAGCTAGAAATATAAAAACAAACTACCCGCCTTGAGCATTGCAAAAATCGGCGGTTCCGCCACTTTTCCTTTTTATCATACACACATATTTTTATTGAACCGTGCGCGATCTTGGGCACTCCCGCCCCGCATCAATTTCTTCACCGAAATTTTAGTACCCATCGGTTTCCCGCTACCAGTGTTAGTGCTCATTGAAGGCTAGACGGCGACACACCAACCATGTAAATATCGCACATAGTTTCTAAAAGCACAAATGTGTGTGATAGGAGGTAGTAGGTCCCATAGGGTAACCAGCATGAAATGCCTTAAAGGCAAGGAGGCAATTCCTATCAGCAAGGTGTCGCTTCCCATCCGCTAGCCTAGTCGAATAGAACGCAGAAGTTAAGCGTGCTCGGGCTGGAGTGGTCCAAAGATGGGTGACCCGGTGGGAAGTTACATATCTCAAGATTCATTTAATCGCCATGACACGGTCATTACAGAGATAAATATCTCTATAATTACCTTATCTCTATATAACCTGACATGATGATTATATAAACCTTGGGATCCTTGTTTTGCTAATTTGTAGACTATGTTTTTATAGGTTATTTTTGCTGTAAAATCACCATGACTGCGCAAGCGCGAGCAAATGGTGCAGGTACTGGCTTAACCGTGTGCGATGCAAGTGCGCTGTAAAATCACCACGACTGCGCAAGCTACAGGCGGGTAAGTTTTTAGAAATTAGGATGAACCATGTGTCATAGACTAGCTAGCTAGAAATATAAAAACAAACAACCCGCCTTGAGCATTGCAAAAATCGGCGGTTCCGCCACTTTTCCTTTTTATCATACACACATATTTTTATTGGACCGTGCGCGATCTTGGGCACTCCCGCCCCGCATCAATTTCTTCACCAAAATTTTAGTAACCGTCGTACTTCAACTGTCGCCCACACTCCTCCAGCACCGACCTTATAGTAAAATTGCAATAGCCGAGGCACATGAACCGTCGCCCTCCCTCGTCCACCATCTCCACCAACCATTACTCAAATTTTCAGTAGCCGCGGCGTATCCTCAAATACCACCATCTCCCCCTCCACAGTCCCCCACCCGGCCCCTCCCCCCTCGAACCCTAGCTCGCGGCCGCAGCCGGCGCCGCCGCCAACCCATGCCGGTCCGCCCGTTCCTTCTAGCTTAGATAATAAAGTTCAGGTTACCCAGCGATTCCCATACCGTCGCCCCACTCCCCTGAGTTTTTAGATGAGGCCTGAGGTGTCCCTCCTCGCCAGATCCACACCCCCTGCTCCAGAATGTCGCAACCTAAGCTCGAACACGTATCCCGGGGAGCTCGACGAGGTTCGGCCAAGAAGAGGTTTATCATGGCCTCTCCGGTGGACGTTGGCGAGGTGGCCGCCGTTCGCCTCGACCCATCGATCCCGGAGCAACACGTCACCGCGAAAGCCGGCGAAGATGTTGACTACATTTCCATACCGAAGGCTTCATGTCAGCAGGCTTGCATATTACTGTATCTCGGCAAAGCTGGCTACGACATCAAGCTCATCCACAGCAACGGCTTCACGCGGGCCATGTCACATGTTACGTGGTACATCCCCAACCCCTCTAGTTCAACCAACGTCGATCTCTTCGACAACCCTATCGCTGATCTCCTTCGCCAAGCGGTCAAGGATTTGCGATCCTTATACGCCATCGAGTCCATTTTGTCATTTATGAAGGACACGTTCTACGTCGGCGGCTTGGGATCCTCAATTGCCAAGTCACATATCACCGAGCACGACCACGAGGAGGGCACCCATAAAGGTTCTTCCAAGGTGAAACAGCCCATATGTGACATCAGAGAGCGCACCATGGGTATGTGCTCTTCCAAATGTGAGGCAACATCCTATCATCAAATCTTACCTTTTCTAGCTTGCCAACTCGTACCATTTGTTGTAGTAGCATTTGTCGTGCGGTGCTATAACTGTGTCGTGTTTAATTATTTTAGTTATGCATAAATGTATTGTTCAATAGGGCTATGTGATGTTTAAGTATGAAATATCCACTTCAGTTTCACGAATGGCCATATTTGGTTGTTTATAGTGAGTAGATGCCTTGTTTATCTATGTTTGGTTGTTAGGTTGGTTGAAGTGAGCATTTTTCAAGTTATCGAGCCGATGCCTTGTTTATATGTATTTGGTTCTTAGTTTGGTTGCAGTGAGCATTTGTCCAGTTATCAAGGAGATGCCTTGTTTATCTGTACTTGGTTGTTAGGTTGCTTTTTTAGCATTTGTCCAGTTTTCAAGCAGATGCCTTGTTTATCTACATTTTCTTGTTAGGTTGGTTGCAGTGAGTATTTGTCTAGTTTTCAAGCATATTTCATGTTTATCTGTGTTTGCTTGTTAGGTTGGTTGCATTGAGACACTGTCCAGTTTTAGATGGATATATTTGGTTGTTATACTGAGCATTTATGCCTTGTTTATTTCAGTCATTCACAATGCGTTGTTTGTTATGTGCAAGTTGGAACTGTGGCGCTCAACTGCATCAATACCGGTTTGAACGTCTATATTTGGTCCCAGTTATGCCTGGTGTAGTTAACACATGCCCTTTATTTCAGTTTTACACATTTATCCAGTGTGATGTTTAAGCATTACCTACGTTCTATTCATTTTCAACAATACAAGTTTGAATTGCAATATTTGATGGCTGTTAAGCCTACTGTCGGTAACATTGCCTTCCATTTTATATATGGTTTAACAACATGCTGAAACCAACACATTCAAGCTATCATTTGGAAATGATGTTGTCTACCTTAGCTATATGTGTTTGATGTTTAGGTTGCTGTACTTAGCGTGCCTTTCCACTACTTATGCAGGACAATAACGGGAGTGGCGACCATTTTCCGCCGAGGTTAGCTTCATCCCTCGGCTTTTACTCCCCCCCCCCCCCGTCGTTCCATAATGTAGTGCATATAGATCCAGGCATGGGCACTTGTTAGCTTCTAATATTGACTTGTTGCTTGTAGGTACCATGTATCGACCCTTTTTGCGTATGGAGCAATGAGATATTCATTAACAAGCATCAAGTGAGGAAACTGATAAGGATTATTAGCAAAAAGATACGAATGGTGGCAAGCAAACTATTTGTTTATGCTCTATCCAATACAATAGTGAGCTGTAGGATGGTAATTACAAACTCTGCAGCCTTCTCTTTTTACTGTCATAATGAGTTGTTAGACAACAATGTCTGGATCTTTTTCATTCGCAGTGGTTCCCGAAGTAGTTCACTTTAGATTACCTCACAAAGTACATGGTTGGTGGACACGCAATGAAGGTTAGAGTATTTCATCCAAACTACAATGAGCATTGAGAAGTCGTAATGAAGGCAGTGAAGGATGGATGGGCAACCATCACAAGGGGTTGGCCTAGAGTCGTGCGCCATTACGCATGGAGGAGGGCACAATATGGGCATTCCGCTTCACCTTCTCCAGCAACCAGAATGTCTTTCGCCTCTCTCTTTACAGTCTTTAGTACAATTGTGGTTCATCATTCTGTACTTGGTGCTTCTGTAGTTCTTTAGTATATGTACCTGTACATTGAATTATGCATTCCTGGTTGAACCTATATTTGTAATAAACATGGTTGGATATGAAATAAGTGATTGCCTACTATCAAATTCAAAACATATGATTTTAAATTAGGGATTAATTAGGTATTACACTGCACATCGTTGGAGAAAGCGAAACGTCTGCGATAGACGTGGAGATTAGAAACGTTTCTAGGATCTGCTATGTGTGCGATCAATCTCCACTGCACACACGATCGGCCAAGAAAAAACGTGTCCGATCAATCTCCACTTCACACATGATCATCCAAGAAAAAAAGTGTGCGATTAACAATAGCATCGCACACAATTCTTTCTTATTAAATGTTTGCGATAGTCACCTTATCACACACGGTTCGAAATTATGGACTGTTTGTGATGTTGTGCGCATTGCAAACGTTTGGTCATAGAAGAACGTGTGCGATAGGTACTTCTTGGATTAACTGTGTGGGATGTACATACTAACGGAAACGTATTCCTTGGATGGACTGTGTGGAATGTACATACAAATGGAAACGTTTAGCGAGGACTGACTGTGTGGGATGTATTTCCGACCGGAAATGATTTCGCCTATATAATTGTATTTTTTCGCACTACCGTACACATAACCGTATTTGGGCGCTCGCCGGTTGTTGGGTATACACTAGTAGAAAACAGGGCATTGGTCCAGCCCATTAGCCCCGGTTCAATCTTGAACCGGGTCCAATGGGGGTACTGGACCCATTTCGTGAGCCCAGGGGGCCGGCCGGGCCACGTGGGCCATTGGTCCCGGTTCGTCTGGACCTATTGGTCCCGGTTGGAGCTAAAAACTGGGACCAATGGCTCTTGCTCCTGGCCCACCACTATTGGTCCCGGTTGGTGTTATGAATCGGGACCAAAGGCACCCCTTTAGTCCCGGTTTGTAGCACCAACAGGGACCAGTGAGTTGCCTATATATACCCCCTCACTCAAGAGCAGAGCTCACTGCTCTGTTTTTTTTTTGTGGCCGAGGGGGAGAGGGGTTAGTGGTGTTCTAGCTCACCTCCTATGCACACAACGTGTTCGGTGGAATGCCCGAGCCACACTAGTTAATCTTTTCTCCTCTCGAAGCTCTATTTTCTCCGAGATTTGTCTAGGTTTAGCGGTCCGTCACGTCCCGTCCCCGTCTTCGCCGCCGCCCATCGCCCCCGCCGATCTCGTCACCAGCACCACCGTGGTGAGCCTCTTGTTATGTCCATGCTTTTCTTACTTTTATTATTGCTTTAGATAGATATTTGTCTAATTTTCTTACGTTTATTATTGCTTGTTATTATATAGTGCGATGGTTTTGATATCCGCCCACGTGGGCCCTCGTCCGGTCTACGATTCGGATGTGGTATATTATCTTTAATTTATAACTATTTGTTTTAGTGTTTATGATAGTTATGCCGACCAACCTGACATGCATAGATGTATTATTATGTCTAGGAGGTAGTTGAACCGGAAATTTCAACCGACCCTCTTGTGGAGAGGTTAAATTTAGTTGAAGAGGAAAACATTTCGTTAACGAAAAAATTGGAAAAAATGGAGGAGGAGAAGATGGAATTGGAGTTGCATGTTGCAGAAGTTATCGATGATCACAAGGTCAAGATGGACCCTATTGTCGAGAGGTTAAATTTAGTTGAAGAAGAAAACAAATTCTTGAAGGAAAAAATAAAAAAAATTGTGGACGAGAAGATGATATTGGAGTTGCATGTTGCGGATGTCGTCGATGATCACAAGATCAAGATGGATGCAATGCGGTTGAAGATTAAAAAGATTAGAAAATACGCCATTCATACCGAGGCTTGGTATCATTATGCCGTTGGATCAATTGTTACCTTGGTTGCGATTATGATAGCATTTGTTTTCGCGCTGAATTGTTTTACATAGTTTCGATGTGTATGGAGAGCTATATGTTGTTAGATGAGAACTATATATGTATGTACTTTGGTTTTAATGTGATGATGAACTTTTATCCATTTGGTCACTTAATTATCTATTTATGATGTTCTGTAATGGTTTTTGACACACTTAATTATATATAAATGCACACAGATGAACCGGCAATGGATGTACGGTGACAGACACACCTCCGAGTACATTAAGGGCGTGCGTGAGTTTCTAAATGCGGCTGAGGCAAACAAGCAGAATGGTTTTATGTGTTGTCCATGCACTAAATGTGTGAATACGATGTCTTACTCTAACCGGAAAATCCTTCACTCCCACCTGCTTTACAAGGGTTTCATGCCACACTATAATGTTTGGACGAGGCACGGATAAATAGGGGTTATGATGGAAGACGGCGAAGAAGAAGAGTACGATGACAACTATGTGCCCCCTGAATACGATGATGCTACAATGGGGGGGAGCTGGTGAAGATCAAGAGGAACCAGACGATGTGCCCAATGATGCTGCAATGGGTGAAGCTGCTGAAGATCAAGAGGAACCAAATGATGATCTTCGCCGGGTCATTGTCGATGCAAGGACACAATGCGATAGTCAAAAGGAGAAGCTGAAGTTCGATCGCATGTTAGAGGATCACAAAAAAGGGTTGTACCCCAATTGCGAAGATGGCAACACAAAGCTCGGTACGGTATTGGAATTGCTGCAGTGGAAGGCAGAGAATGCTGTGGCAGACAAAGGATTTGAGAAGCTACTGAAAATATTGAAGAAGAAGCTTCCGAAGGATAACGAATTGCCCAACAGTACATACGCAGCAAAGAAGGTCGTATTCCCTCTAGGATTGGAGGTGCAGAAGATACATGCATGCCCTAATGACTGCATCCTCTACCGCGGTGCATACAAGGATCTGAACGCATGCCCGGTATGCGGTGCATTGTGGTATAAGATCAGACGAGATGACCCTGGTGATGTTGATGGCGAGCCCGCCAGGAAGAGGGTTCCTGCGAAGGTGATGTGGTATGCTCCTATAATACCATGGTTGAAACGTTTGTTTAGAAACAAAGAGCATGCCAAGTTGATGCGATGGCACAGTGAGGACCGTAAGAAAGACGGGAAGTTGAGAGCACCCGCTGACGGGTCGCAGTGGAGAAAAATCAAGAGAAAGTACTGGGAGGAGTTTGCAAAGGACGCAAGGAACGTATGGTTTTCTTTAAGCGCGGATGGCATTAATCCTTTCGGGGAGCAGAGCAGCAATCACAGCACCTGGCCCGTGACTCTATGTATGTATAACCTTCCTCCTTGGATGTGCATGAAGCGGAAGTTCATTATGATGCCAGTTCTCATCCAAGGCCCTAAGCAACCTGGCAACGACATTGATGTGTACCTAAGGCCATTAGTTGAAGAACTTTTACAGCAGTGGAATGGAAACGGTGTAGTGCGTGGGATGAGCACAAACAGGAGGAATTTGACCTAAAGGCGTTGCTGTTCGTGACCATCAACGATTGGCCCGCTCTCAGTAACCTTTCAGGATAGACAAACAAAGGATACCACGCATGCACGCATTGTTTAGATGACACTGAAAGTATATACCTGGACAAGTGCAGGAAGAATGTGTACCTGGGCCATCGTCGATTTCTTCCGACCAACCATCAATGTCGAAAGAAAGGCAAGCATTTCAAAGGCGAGGCAGATCACCAGAAGAAGCCCGCCATGCATACCGGTGATCACGTACTTGCTATGGTCAATGATTTACACGTAATCTTTGGAAAGGGCCCCGGCGCACTAGCTGTTCCGAATGACGCTGAGGGACACGCACCCATGTGGAAGAAGAAATCTATATTTTTGGACCTACCCTACTGGAAAGACCTAGAGGTCCGCTCTTCAATCGACGTGATGCACGTGACGAAGAACCTTTGCGTGAACCTGCTAGGCTTCTTGGGCGTGTATGGAAAGACAAAATATACAGCTGAGGCACGGGAGGACCTGCAACGTTTGCACGAAAAAGACGGCATCCCTCCGAAGCAGTATGAAGGTGCTGCCAGCTATGCTCTTACGAAAGAAGAGAAAGAAATCTTCTTTGAATGCCTGCTCAGTATGAAGGTCCCGACTGGCTTCTCGTCGAATATAAAGGGAATAATAAATATGGCAGAGAAAAAGTTCCAGAACCTAAAGTCTCATGACTGCCATGTGATTATGACGCAACTGCTTCCGGTTGCATTGAGGGGGCTTCTACCGGAAAATGTCCGATTAGCCATTGTGAAGCTATGTGCATTCCTCAATGCAATCTCTCAGAAGGTGATCGATCCAGAAATCATACCAAGGCTAAGGAGTGATGTGGCGCAATGTCTTGTCAGTTTCGAGCTTGTGTTCCCACCATCCTTCTTCAATATCATGACACACGTCCTAGTTCATCTAGTCGACGAGATTGTCATTCTGGGGCCCGTATTTCTACACAATATGTTCCCCTTTGAGAGGTTCATGGGAGTCCTAAAGAAATATGTCCGTAACCGCGCCAGGCCAGAAGGAAGCATCTCCATGGGCCACCAAACAGAAGATGTCATCGGGTTTTGTGTTGACTTCATTCCTGGCCTTAATAAGATAGGTCTCCCTAAATCGCGGTACGAGGGGAGACTGACTGGAAAAGGCACGCTTGGAAGGGACTCAATAATATGCAGGGACGGATATTCTTGGTCTCAAGCACACTACACAGTTCTACAGAACTCTACATTGGTGACCCCGTATGTCGATGAACACAAGAACAGTCTGCGCTCCAAACACCCGGAGCAGTGCGATGACTGGATTACACGTGAACACATCAGGACTTTCAGCAGTTGGTTGGAAACACGTCTCAGAGGTGACAACACTGTTTGTGATGAGTTGTACTTGTTGTCCAGGGGACCATCTTCGACTGTATTGATTTACAAAGGATACGAGATAAATGGGAATACATTTTACACGATTGTCCAAGATCAAAAGAGCACCAACCAAAACAGCGGTGTCCGCTTTGATGCAACAACCGAGAGGGGAAAGGACACATATTATGGTTACATAGTGGACATATGGGAACTTGACTACGGACATGATTTTAAGGTCCCTTTGTTTAAGTGCAAATGGGTCAATCTGTCAGGAGGCGGGGTACAGGTAGACCCACAGTACGGAATGACAACAGTGGATCTGAAAAATCTTGGATACACTGACGAACCGTTCGTCCTAGCCAATGATGTGGCACAGGTTATCTATGTGAAGGACATGTCTACCAGACCGAGAAAAAGAAAAGATAAGGAAGCAAATACATCATACGATGAGCCAAAGCGCCACATAGTTCTTTTAGGAAAAAGGGACATCCTAGGAGTGGAGGGCAAGACAGACATGTCTGAAGATTATGAAAAGTTTCATGAAATTCCTCCCTTCAAAGTCAAGGCTGACCCAAGCATCCTGATAAACGATGAAGATTATCCATGGTTACGGCGCAATAAGCAAATGACACAAGCAAAGAAAAAGTGAAGACTTTTTTCCGCAACTATTATGATGATACCATGCCAACTTTGTAACAAACGAGTATGATACCATTGTCCGTTTGTACTATTCAAATTTCAATACTACTTGCACTAACAGAGAAAGTTTGTAATTGGTTTTACCAGAAAGAATTAAAAAAATAAAGCAAATAACAAAAGAAAATAAATAATGCAGAAAACAAAACAAAAAAAATTGAAAAAAAATAGCAACAATACGTATTTTGTTGTAAGTAGAAACAAAATAAAATAAATAAAGCAACAAAGAAAATAAATAATTTCAAATTTAAACTATTCAAATTTGAATACTACTTGCACTAACAGAAAGTTTGTAATTGGTTTTACCTAAAGCAATAATATTCACAAAGAAACTCTAAATACAGCAAAAAACAACTTAGAAAGAAATAAAGCAAAAAAGGAAAAAAAATTGGGCGCTGCCCAGTGAGCCTGCAAGGCCTATAGCACAGGATCCACCTGTACTATATGGCCCAGCAAGCTCACAGGGCAGCGCGCAAAGTTAGGCCCAGAAGCCTGCATTTGAGAGGAGCTCAAGAGGGTGGGAGCAGCAGCCCTTATAAACCACTCTCGAGCTCCCTCAGCTAGCGAGGTGGGACTAAACATCCCACCGTACCCGCGCCAGCACAGGGCCTTTGGTCCCGGTTGGTGGCTGAAACCGGGACTAAAGGGTGTATTGGACTAAAGGGTGTATTAGTCCCGGTTGGTGGCTGAAACCGGGACTAATACCCCCCTTTAGTCCCGGTTTTAGCCACCAACCAGGACTAATGCCCCTCCTATATAACCAGGACTTGCGAAAATTTCGTCAGTTTCCTTCTTCCCCACGCCCCCGACGCCTCTCTCTCCTTCCCCGCCCCCGTCGCCCCGTCGCCGTCGCCGTCGCCCCGTCGCCGTCGCCGTCGCCCCGTCGCCGTCGCCGTCGCCCCCGACGCCGCCTCGTCGCCGTCGCCCCGCCCCGCGCCCCCGTGCCGCCCCGCCCCGCGCCGTCACCGCGCCCCGTCGCCGTCGCGCCGCGCGCTTCGCCCCGCCACCGTCGCGCCGCCCCGCCCCGCCGCCGTCGCGCCGCCCAGCCCCGCCGCGCGATGTGAGGGCTTGCTGTTTTTTTATGTTTATATAATTAAATTGCTGTATATATATATATATATGTGTGTGTGTGTATATATATGTGTGTATGTGTATATATATATGTGTGTATGTATATATATGTGTATATATAGTTGCTGTATATATATGTATGTGTATATATATATTTTTTTTCTTAGGAATTTGCTAAATATATATGTTAAATATATATGTATGTGTATATATATATATTTTTTTTCTTAGGAAGTTGCTGTATGTGATGTGTGTATGTGATGTATATATATGTGTATGTGGCTATATAGTTTTTTGTTTATATATGCTAAATATATATAGAAAGTTTTATATATGCAAAAGTTACAAATTTAGAAAAAGAAGGATAGGTAAGAAGAAAATAAGAAAGAGGAAAGAAAGAAGAAGAGGAGAGGAAGAAGAGGAGAAATAAATAAGAAGAAGAAAAAAAAGAAAAAAAAGAGGAGAAGAAGAAAGGAATAGAGGAGAAGAAGAGAAA
>LR738709.1:514050238-514082150 GCA_902687465.1 Secale cereale
TTGGTACGAAGTTATGCAAAGTTGTTCTGGAACGAAGTCCCTGATAGGATAATCCGTCTTTTGTTACGAATTATCTTATCTGGGACTCCATTCCAAAACAACTTTGGAGAGCTTCGTACCATCATGCTACTGTTACTTTCGCCTAATGATGAAGTATTGGTTTTGTTGAATCCTTTGACACTAGACAAAATGTGACATGAGGGGGTCTAGGGTTGTGGATCACCGAGAAGTCGGGGTGGTCGAGAGGTTGCGTAGCTAGTGTCAAAGTATTGAAGAATTCCATGACTTCATCATTTGCCAGAAGTAACCGGGGCATGTTGGTACGAAGTTATGCAAAGTTGTTTTGGAACGGAGTTCCTGATAGGATAATCCATCTTTTGTTACGAATTATCCTATCCGGGACTCCGTTCCAAAACCACTTTGGAGAGCTTCGTACCATCATGCTACTGTTACTTTCGCCTAATGATGAAGTATTGGTTTTGTTGAATCCTTTGACACTAGACAAAATGTGACATGAGGGGGTCTAGGATTTGTGGATCGCCGAGCAGTCGAGGGTCGAAGCTAGTTCTACGTTTGCCATTAATATATCCATCTGTCATGTTTGAATAATAATTGGCATGTTGTAAATATTTGTAGAAACAATGGACGACAACACCCGAGACCTAGCACAAGAAGCGATGTTGATGGACATAATCGCAGACGGACAAAATGCCGTCTTGTCGTTTCTCAACGACACCGATGAGCAGGTCGAAAAAGAGCTGCAGCTGGAAGATCTAGGCTATGATATTGATGGATCCGGTGACCCAATGCACATGGAAGAAGTAGACCGTGAGGACGGCTCCGGTGACCCAGTGCCGGTGCAAGAAGGAGACCGTGATGCTGGCTCCGGTGACCGAACCGATTCCGGCCAGGAGGTATATATGTTAGTTAAGCATGTGCTGACTAGTTAATTGATGCATTCATTAACTCTCGTCTTTGTTCCTTTTTCTAGCCCTCCGGATCGAGCAAATCTTCGGTAAAGAGACGAGGAGCGAAGAAAAAGTTGAGGCCGGATGAAAAGTTTGAGATCTCAGAAATCTCGCGCTTCGGCGAGCCGATTGCACCCATCCGGACAAAGAACGCATTTGTTAATCAGTGCGGGGTTCTGGTTAGGGACAACATCCCGATCAGCATCCATCAATGGTTAAAGCCGGCTGCAAACGATGCTCAGGTGACTTATGTTACTGATATGCAGAAAGAAGATCTTTGGACTGAGCTGAAGTCAAATTTCGTCCTACCGCGAGAGGATGATCCGGCGAAGCCAGTTAAAGAGGAGTTAATCAAGTCTGCTGCACTTTCGAAGATGGCAAACCAATTCAGGGCATGGAAGAAAAAACTGAATACGTTTGTCAAAGATAAAAAGACTCTAGAATTCGTGGGCATATATGAGAAGATCAAAGATGACTGGCCCGCATTTGTGGCCCATAAGAAGTCGGAAAAGAGTCAGAAGATGTCGGAGACAAACCGGATAAATGCTGCGAAGAAGAAGCATCACCATCGCACGGGGTCAGGTGGCTACCTCATAGCCCGGCCTAAGTGGGCCAAGGCTGAGAATGATCTGCTTCAGAAAGGGATCGAACCAGAGACAATGCACTGGCCAGACCGTTGCCGGACTTGGTTCTTCGGGGCTGGCGGAACCTTGGACCCTGTAATAGGGTGGTGCATTTGGACGGACAAGCAATTGGAAACACCACTCAGGAAGATGCGGCAGTATTTCAAAGCAGCGCATGAAGGGACGTTCTTCCCCGACAGAGAGAACGACGAGCTGACAATGGCCCTCGGGAATCCTGAGCACCCTGGACGGACACGAGGCACGCCAGGCTCCCTTCCGTGGTGTGCTGGGTTTCCGGACGCAGGAGGCTACAAATGCCACGACAGGAGGAAGAAAATGGAGCTGACCGAAATCCAGGCGCTGCGGGCCAGAATACAAGCGATAGAGGAACGGGAAGCAAATTGGGAGAAAAGAATTGCCGAAGCTTCCCCCGAAGCTACCCCGCCATCTCAGCGAAGAAGCAGCGTGGCTTCCACCGAGCTGCTTCGGCCAGAGCCTGTCTTGACGGCTACTGCCAGGAATCCCGTGCATGCTATCACGCAGGCACAAAATTGCCACCTTATGGCGCAGTGGATGAATCTGAAGGTCAAGGCGGCTGCTGGCTCTGTTTATCCTTCTGGACCCGGCGACACTTTTCACTGCCGGCCGATTCCAGAAGGATATGCTAGGGTGATGGTCGACGAAATAACGGAGGGATTTGAGGAGCTCCAGCTTGACCACCCTACCGGTGAAGGGGAGACTCGGCTGGGTTCTTCACTGAAGACTCCATGCCTATGGCGGAAGGAGCTCATCAACATTCTCAACTGGACGCCTCCACCTCCTCCTCCTCCTCCGGCGAGTCAGGGCACTCCGCCTCCTCCACCGCCTCCTCCTCCGGCGAGTGACCTTCAGGGCACTCCGGCTCCTTCTCCGGCGCGTGGCGGCACTCCGCCTCCTTCGCCGCCGGCGCGCCCGAGCAGCCAGCCTGTTCCTCCTTCTACGCCTAGTCAGCAAGGGCGGAAGAGACCTACCGCCGCTCCGGCTGCTCCTGCTCCGGCGCGTAAGCAAGGAAAAAAGACAGCCGCTTCGTCTGGTCCGGCGACGTCTAGCAGTACAGCCAGAGGCGGGAGGCGATGCAGATTCGGTCCTTCTCTCACGCCTCTAGAGAAGTTACCATATGAGAGGTCCGACGAGGAAAACACGAAGATAGCTCAAGGCAAAGTGAAGGAATTTTTTGAAGGGTTGAAAGCACAGAGACATCCACCTCCGGAGGAGAAGATAGATGCGGTGAAAGCAAAGCGCACTCTTGCTGCCCTGAAGCAACCAGCAAAAAGTAAGCCGAAGGGCAACTATGACCGCATGATTCAAAAGTCATTTCAAGAAGCCAAGCAGTCGGGAAGTACAAAAAGTGATCAAAGGTTAGCAGAAGGACGAGCTGGGAAACAAATTGCCCAGCTCGGCAAACAAGTGGACCAATCGTGCCCCCCGCTCAAGGTGTCTAGCGACATGGTCGCTAATGATCCGAGGATGGTGCCCGGTTATGACAATCTTGGATATTACGTGTCCGACGATGTATAATATGATTTCTTGGAGGTGCAGATACAAAGATACGAGTACGGGAAGCCTCTCGTCAAAGATGAAAGATCTCTATCAACGAATATGCGAAGATTACATGATTGGTACTTGAAAATCTGCAGAGAGTCTAGGGGGAGGGATAGCTTGTATTTGAGAGTTAAACCGGAGCATGACCTTGTTGGAATTGAACTGTTGCCTGTTCCATTTGAGGAGTTCTATCGGTTTTTCAATCAATTGGCCCTCGATAAAGCAACGGTCACCTGCTACTGTCTGTAAGTAGTACTACTTCTGTCATTAAGTCTCTCTATATAGCTGATCTTCATTGCATGTATTTATGATTATCCTCACTATATTATGCAGATTGAAGATCGTCGAATTGAAGAAAAGACAAGTAGGTGATATTGGGTTCGTTAACACATACCTCATAGATGCAACCGAGGTTAAATTGCGTCCCGACGATACCGAGACCAACTTGCTACGATCGTTGGTGGTAAATGAAAACAAAGATATAATACTCTTTCCTTACAACTTCAAGTGAGTGTTACTGTCTTGTGCATATTTGGTTTCCCTTATATATCAGTTAAGGTTATAGTGATGTAATTGATGAGTTCATGCATGCGTGTGCAGCTTCCACTATATTCTCTTAGAGATTAAGCTTGAGAAGGGAGTAGTAACTGTCTTGGACTCTAGACGTAAAGATCCCGAGGAGTATGCGGACATGACTCAAATGCTCGAGAGGTAAGTTAAATCGATCAATATTATCCACCATGCATATCAGCAACTTTGTTCATTTCTGATATATATCAAGTAATTGTTTTCTTTGTCTAGCAGGGTTTGGAGAAAATTCACCAAAAAAGCTCCGGGACTGCCGAAGAAGCTAGAATTTAGACACCCGAAAGTAAGGACTATATAGTAGCATGTTCCGCGCATCTCCTATATCTTGATTCAAGCGCTAGTTTCATCAATACCATTTGTTGGCATTCTTGCTTATCAGTTTGATTGACCTCTATTTCTTGTAAAGTGGTTGTGGCAGGAACCCGGGAATAATTACTGTGGATACTACATTTGCGAGTCCATCCGCCACACGACCTGTGAGCGGGGCTACTCTGAAGCACAATTTGAAGTGCGTAAGCAATTAATTAATAATATTCACAATTTTATAGCATCATTTCATGTATTGACCCCCTACTTCAAATTAGATGTTTCGGATGCGGGATGAACTCCTAACAACAGATCGTCTGCGAGCAATTCAAGAGGAATTGGCGGCATTCTTCCTTGAACACGTGATCGCGCCAGCCGGAGAATACCATGTGGACCATGCGTCCATCCTATAGGAGATTATTTTTGTAAAAGATAATTATTGTATATATGTACCCGGTAGTGTCGGATAGATATACGAGAACTTGTTGTTCGACCGATCTCTCGGAGAAGGAGAGGTGGTCGATATTACTTCTTTCTGTATGCATATATATATATATATATATATATATATATATATATATATATATATATATATATATATATATATATATATATATATATATATATATATATATATATATATATATATATATATGTTGATTATACGATCTTCTGTTTCCTTCGTTTGCTTAGTAGCTAGCAGCTAGCTAGCTAGCTAGCGTGACTTGTCCTCTCTATATACGTATGTGTAGTACGTAGCGTCGACCAAGCACGGACATAAGAGAGGACACTTCTCTCTATTAATTAGCTAGCTAACACAATATATGAAACACCTAAATTAACCACCCAAAACCTAAAACCCCCCCTCCCCTTTAAAAAAAAACAAAAACCACAGCCACAGAAATGCTGACGCATGGATGCCTTTTGGTCCCGGTTGGTGCCACCAACCGGGACCAAAGCCCCTCCTGCCTGGGCTCGGCGCACAGGCCACGTGGACACCTATCTGCCCCAGTTCTGGATTGAACCGGGACTAAAGGGTCAGAGCATTAGTACCGACACTCTTGTCCCGGTTCAGGAACCGGGGCTAAAGGCCCAAACGAACCGGGTCTGATGACCCTTTATCTACTAGTGATATGACTATTCGATATGACCCGCCCAGGAGGGGCTGGGTTACCCCAATGCTGGTTCATGGGCCAAGCCCAGGAGCATGTTGAAGATGGCGGTTCATGTAGTAAGTTTATTAAAAGGGCCCCAAACTCAAAGTGGCTTAAGGCCCATAAGTGTAAAACCGCCATGCAAGTTTGACTTGTATGATAAGGCATGTAAGATAAGTCACCAGGCCGGACACGTTTGTATAAGCCAGCCGGGACTGTGTAAGCTGCGGGGCGTCAACCCGTGTACATAAGGGGACGACCCGGCAGCGGCTTAGGGCAAGAAACAACAGATCGCAAGCTAGGCTGGCATATTCGCTCCCTGGCAATCGAAACCCTAGCAATACCACCTCAAACTCGACTAGGCTTTTATCTTCACCGCAAGGGGCCCAACGAGTATAAACTCCCCATGTCTTTTGTCTCGTTTTAACCGCTTTAAGCTAGCTACATCGTAATGGCTCCACAACTAAGTCCTTACCCTAGGACATCTGCCGTGACAACTCCACGACAGTTGGCGCCCACCATGGGGCCTGCGCATGGTGGTTTCAAGTTCTTGAAGGGCAGCTTCAAAGGGATCAACGGATACGCTGTGGGCTGGATGACCAAGAGTCATCGCGGCAAGCCCTACATCAACGATACAGGATGGGGCCCCGAGGCCGGCTCAATTGAGTACGGGTACCGGGTCCCCTTTGGTGGAATCCATGTCTTCATCGGCAAGATCGGCGAACCGGGCCTTGAGCCGGACATCTACACCGACATCATCGAGACGGCTCAGCGTGCGTGACCTGCCCGAGTTCAGCCCGCCGTGAGGCGTGCCTTTGTCGGATATATCCATGGGGCTGAATTGGAAGGCTCTGTATCTCGCGGTGAGACGGCCATCTACTCTGATGGTGAATCATCCACGGGCGAGACCGACTCAATGTATCAGCTTCAAAACGGACGGCTTGGGGGCTGTTCCATTGGTAACCGTATTCCGGACCCCCGTGAGCCGCCGAACAGGTTGGCGATCTTCATAACAGGCACCCAACCGGTTCTCGGTTCGATAGCCGCCACGGCTATGACTCCCGGCGCATCGGCGATGACGGCAGCAGGCACAGGCGGACCAGCACGCCTGCCAGCTCAAGTTTTCACAGATTTATTGGAGGCTCTGGCGACTCTGATGGGAGTAGAGGTAACCCCGTACAACCAGGAACAACACAAAGTGGATGTGGCTAAGCCGCGTGATGAGATAGCACAAGCAAAGGAGGAGCTGGCGGCGGAGAACGCTAAGATGACCGCAGAGCGGGCTGTTTTGCACGCTCAAGCACAACAGATTCAAGCAGACTCATACCGGCTCACGGTGGATCAGAACGCTTCCAATGAAGTCTTGAGGAGAAAGCACCGGAGTTGACTGCCTTTTGTTTATGAGCCGAGGAATCTTTTTCATACAACTGGAGCAGCGACCAGTAACCCGCCGGTGATAAACCAAACGGCTGAAGCACCAGGGGGTGGGGCGCCGGTTTAGCCGCACGTGGCAGGTTCTCCACATATGAATAACACCCCAAATCATCACCCGGTAACACCGCCGGGTCATTACTCCAACCCTCTGGATAATATGATTGTTGCGGCGACGCGATTGGTGGCTCTGCCAGTCGAGGGCGATACTCCGTTGGCGGTTGAATCCCGAAGGGCCAAAGAACTTCTTCAGACAGCGCTGGCACAACAACAGGCTTATTCTTATAGTCATGACCGGATTCATTCGACCCATTGTCCAAGCCAGAGTTACAGTAGGCACATTGACTCACCAGTGGTTTCAAGTACTGAGCGGCACCATAACAAACCTCGCAGGCATGACCCAGCACGCAATGGTGCCAACACGCAAGATTTGGTGGATCAGGGCAGAACGCGCCAGGAGGCCGAGCTGGCGGCTCAACCAGCGGCTCATCAGCATGCGCCGCTTTACCCAACAACTTCAGTGGAGGCAGGTGTGGCTTCTAGAACTTGGGGTGTGCCGTGTTTAACGCCAGCTCTGCAAAGCGAGCGTTTACCCAAGGACTTCAAGGGCCCTTGTAAGGTTCTTAATTATACAGCAGATCAGCCCCCGGAGGCTTGGGTGGAGAGTTATGAGATGCCTATGGAGATGCTGGATGTTAGTGATGCTGCATATGCTAAGTATTTCATCATGATGTTGGAAGGGACAGCTCGTAATTGGTTGAAAGGACTGCTAGCCAACTCCATTTGGTCGTGGGCAGACCTGAAGGCCAAGTGTATCCGACATTTCAAGGATACATGCAAGTATCCTATGTCAATTATGGATTTAGCTTGTTGTCTTCAAGCCGAGGGTGAGTCGACGACCAGCTGGGTGCGCCAGGTCTCGACCATTATACATTCTTCAGATAAGATCAACATCAGCTCATCAGTTTTAATGTTGAAGAAGAATTGATGTTTCCTTCCACCCAAGCAGAAGCTTGGGCGGCTTACACGTCATTGCGACACTATTGGGGAGCTCATGGCGGCTATTGTCAAATATGCTGACTCTGATAGTACCAAGGACCCCGACTCTGAGGATGAAAGATCGGGAAAGGGAAAAAATAGTGGCAATATGAGGGTACAACAGTTTAACCCGGCTAATTAGGGTGGTGGCGGTAAGCGCAAAGCTGATGATTTTTTAGCTAACACCATTGCGCGGAATTATAAACAGCGTCTTAAGGGGAGGTCAGCTCAAAATTATAACCTTGAAGAAATAATGAATCAACTGTGTCCGAAGAACAGAACTGGGGAAAGGCCATCTACCCATATGTGGAAGGATTGCAGCATTATGAGACATTTCAGGGAGTCTATCCAGCACAACCATGGTCCGAACGGCAGTTCAGGGTCCGGCTCTCATGATCCGGGTCAAGGAGGCGGCGGTTCAAATTCCGGGTTTCAAGGCCAATGCAATCATGGTGGTAACAATCAATAGAGTAATCAAGGGAATTAGCATCACCAGTCTGGTTATCAGAGCAACCCGAAGCAATTGATATGTGGGCAGTACCATGTTTTTACCACAAGTTTATGCAAGCGGGATCAGAAGCTTTATAAAAGGGTCGTGAACACCATTGAACCGGCTGTTCCCCGTTACTTGCGATGGTCTGAGCAGCCCATTGTGTGGAGTCGTGAGGATCACCTTCCCCGGGTTGATAATTTGGGTCAGTTGGCTTTGGTGGTGGCACCTCAGGTTGGAGGATATAAGTTCACTAAAGTGCTCATGAATGGGGGCAACAACATCAATATCCTTTACTATGATACTTTCCGTCTCATGGGATTAACTGACAAAAATCTTAAACCATCCAATATAGTTTTCCATGGAGTGGTGCCTGATAAGTCGGCGTACCCGGTGGGCAAAATTTATTTGAAGGTGACCTTTGGGGATGAGTATGATGCTAGAACAGAAACTCTAACGTTTGAAGTTGTTAAGATCCACAGCCCGTATCATGCTCTGTTTGGACGATCGGCTTATGCTAAATTCATGGCGAGGCCGTGTTATGTTTATTTGCAGCTTAAGATGCCGGGTCACAAAGGCACTATAACGGTGCATGGGACTCGCAAGGTAGCCTTGGAGTGTGAGGAAGGCGACGCTACTTACGCGGAGTCTGTTTGTGCAACATAGGAGCTGAAATTTTACAAGGATAACGTTGACCAGACGGATATGACGTCTTTGAAGAAGCCAACCACAGAGCATGACCCTTTGTTGAAGTTTAAATCGGCAGACGACACCAAGCTAGTTGACTTTGTTCTTGGCGACTGATCTAACCAGTTCAGCATCAGTGCTAATCTGGATCCGAAATAGGAAAGCGCGCTCATCGAGTTCATCCGTGAGAACCAGGACATATTTGCATGGAAGCCTTCAGACAAGTCAAGTGTATCGAGGGAACTCACTGAGCACACTCTTAATATTGATCCGAAGTTTAAGCCGGTCAGGCAATTCCTTCGTCGTTTTAACGAGGAGAGGCGGAAGGCCATTGGTGAAGAAGTGGCCTGGCTCTTACCGGCCGGGTTTATCGTTGAAGTTTTTCATCCTGAGTAGTTGGCTAACCCGGTAATGATGCTTAAGAAGAATGGCACTTGGCGAATGTGTGTGGATTACACGAACTTAAACAAGGCTTGTCCGCCAGATCCGTTTGCTCTCCCTCATATTGATCAAATCATTGATGCTATGGCGGGTTGTGAGCGTTTCAGTTTTTTGGATGCTTATTCCGGTTATCATCAGATAGAGATGGAAGTTCAGGACCAGGAGAAGACCGCTTTCATTACTCCGTTTGGAGCCTTCTACTATGTATTTATGCCTTTCGGGCTCAAGAGTGCCCAGGCGACTTACCAGCAGTGTGTACAGAATTGCCTTCACGATCATATCGGGTGTAATGTTCATGCTTACGTGGATGACATTGTGGTGAAATCCAGGAAGAAGGAGACCATTGTCGACGATTTGAAGGAGACGTTTGACAACCTCCGGTTTTATAAGATGATGCTTAACCCGGCCAAGTGTGTCTTCGGTGTACCAGCGGGCAAGCTTTTGTGTTTTTTGGTTTCAAAACGAGGCATCAAAGCTAACCCAAAGAAAATCAAGGCTATTACTTCCCTGGCTAGGCCAAAGTGTATTAATGACGTCCAGCGCTTGGCAGGTCGGATAGCGGCTTTGAGCCGGTTCATAAGTCGCCTAGGAGAAAAGGCTATCCCTCTGTATCAGATGATCAAAAAAACAGATGATTTTGTCTGGAGTGATTCTATTGATGAGGCATTTGAGGCACTTAAGAAGCAACTGGCCGAGCCACCAATTCTTGCTGCTCCCATTGATAAGGAGCCTTTGTTGTTATATGTGGCTGCCAATTGTTGGGCTGTCAGTGTTGCCATCGTGGTGGAAAGGAAAGAGGCAGGAAAGGAGTATTTGGTTCAACGGTCGGTTTATTACATCAGCGAGGTACTTATTGAGTCCAAGCAGAGGTATCCACATTGGCAGAAGCTGGTGTATGGGGTCTCCATGGCAAGCCGAAACCTCAAGCAATATTTTCTGGGTCATCCCATTACTGTGGTGAGTTCTTCTCCCTTAGGGGATATCATCCAAAATAGAGAAGCCACAGGTTGGGTAGCCAAGTGTGCCATTGAGCTTGGACCCCATGGTTTAAAGTATGTGCCTCATATGGCCATCAAGTCTCTAGCACTCGTGGATATTATCAATGACTGGACAGAGTTGCAGATGCCTGAGGAAAAGTCGAATAACACATATTGGACTATTTACTTTGATGGATCCAGGCAGTTGGAAGGCTTGGGGGCTAGAGTTGTCTTGACTTCCCCACGAGGTGATAAATTTTCTTATGTTCTCCGGTTAATGTTCCCTTGTACTAATAATGCAGTTGAGTATGAGGCTTTGCTCCAAGGTCTTCGGATGGCTAAGGAGATGAACTTTAGCCGGGTGAGGTGCTTCGGCGACTCAGATCTGGTAGCTCAGCAAGTTTCTGGCACTTGGGATTCCAAGAATCCGCTCATGGCGGCTTATAGTCGAGGGGTTGATGTTATTGCGGGTCACTTCAAGGGTTACCAAGTTGAGAACATTGATCGAAGGAAGAATGAGGCGGCCGATGCCTTAAGTCGGTTAGGGTCTCAGCGTAAGCCGGTGCCACCTAACACGTTCTTGGATGTTCGGCTTAACCTGTCTGTCAATTTACCTGCAGAGGACGATCTTGTTGTTCCTGACCCGGAGGTACAATTGGTGGCGGCTCTTCATGTCATTCCTGACTAGACGGTTCCATATTTGGCTTACATGACCCAGGGCGAGTTACCTGAGGATGAGATCTTGGCCAGACAGATAACGCGGTGATCTAAGTCAATGATGATTGTCAATGGGGAATTGCACCATCGCAGTGTTACAAGGGCATTTCAACGTTGTGTCTCTCGTGAAGAAGGCTGTGAAATCCTGCGAGAGATCCTTGAAGGAGATTGTGGTCATCATGCCGGTTCTAAATCTCTTGTGGCTAAGGCTTTTCGTCATGGGTTCTATTGGTTAACGGCTCATGCGGATGCTGAAGATTTGGTCAGCAGATGTGATGGTTGTCAGAAGTTTTCACGATGAGCTCATGTTCCAGCTCAAGAATTGAGGATGATTCCAATTACTTGGCCATTTGCGACCTGGGGGCTTGATATGGTCGGGCCTTTGAAGAGGTCCAAGGATAAGAAAACCCACCTTTTGGTGGCGGTTGATAAGTTTACCAAGTGGGTTGAAGCCGAGCCGGTTAGCAAGTGTGATGCAGCAACGGCGGTTCAATTCATCAAGAAGGTGATCTTCCGTTTTGACTTTCCCCACATCATTATAATAGATAATGGCACTAATCCGTCTAAGGGTGCTATGAAAGAGTTTTGTCAACGAGAGCATATTCGGCTTGATGTTTCCTCCGTGGCTCACCCCCAGTCTAATGGTCAAGCGGAAGGAGCTAATCAAGAGATTCTAGGAGGCATCAAGCCCCGGCTTATGGTTCCTTTGGAAAGAACGCTGGTTTGCTGGGTGGAGGAGTTACCCTCAGTATTATGGAGTATCAATACAACCCCAACAGATCTACGGGTTATACACCTTTCTTCATGGTCTATGGACCAGAGGTGGTTCTTCCAAGTGACATCCGTCATGATTCGCCCCGTGTGGCGGCTTATGTTGAAACTGATAATGAAAGGGCGCGTCAGGATGCACTAGACCTGTTGGACGAGGAACGTGATCTCGTGGTGGCTCGTTGAGCGATTTATCAGCAAGATCTACGTCGCTATGATAGCCATCGTGCCAAAACCAGAACCTTTCAAGAAGGCGACTTAGTACTCCGGCTTATCCAACTGATATGCATAAACTATCACCGCCTTGGGAAGGACCTTTTGTTGTCAGCAAGAATCTGCATAATGGGTCATACTATCTTATCGACGTTCAAGAACACAAGGACTCACACACATCAGAGGAGGAGACCTGTCGGCCGTGGAATATTTCCCATCTTCGGCCCTACTATACTTGAGCCACCGGCTCTCATGATGTACATAGTTTGATGATGTATATATTAGCAACAATATAATAAAGCCGGCATCCCTGATAATTCAGGGCCTCTGTCGTTTCACTTCCTCGAAGATGAGTCTTTATCATCGTCTTACATGTTCACTCAAGAGGCTTGATGCCCAAATTATAGGGACCAAAGAGAGTTGGATGCACAACACAGCTCAAACATAGGTCCCCGGCGAGCACAAACTCATAAGTATGTCACTTGGGGGCTTCATGTTCAAACATAGGTGTATTCACCAAAGAGAACATAGCGTTACTACCCCTTTGACCAAGTTATCTTATTCAAACATAGGCATATTCGACCAAAGAGGACATAACCTTTCCGGGTCATCCTACATGTATACCAGCTACTTCAACTCCATTAGGTCATCCTGATTGACCGCCAAACTCTTAGCAATCAATCTTTTACGACCTATTCGACCAAAGATCCTGAGCTTGCTAAGGTTAAAACGCCGGTTTGTCATGCGAGAGCACGGCTTACAGATAGTCAGGATAGATCCAGGCTCATAAAGCCACCTTCCTTGAAACTTGGATAATTCGACCTGTGATGCATGATGCAACTCTGACCCCACGTACTCTAGATAAGTCTATCTTTAAATAAGGCCTAAACTTATTTAGGTTCAAATATTGATTGGGTACTGTGAGAGACAGCTCACAGAAAGCGCGTACCTTCCAGTGGCCAACAGGCTAATTTCATTGAAGAAGAAACTTTGGCTTGGCGGCCTGCAAAAGCCTAGGATTATTTTGACTTTCTATTTTGGTTTTATTTTTCATCGTTTTTTCTCTTGCCGTATGGTTTTTACAAATTGGGCCAAGCTTCCTCTATTTATGTCTCATATTTGAAGCATCTCTGGGTCTTTGCAACCTGACAGGATGGCAAACTCTAAGTCGCCAGAGGATAATAATCTCATATTTAGAGTTATAGCTCTAAAGACTCTAACTGCATGGAGTTGATAAATCGGCCGTCTAAGTATGTACCACATGTATGATTCTTTATTTCGCAATTGTGTTAAACATCGTGGTTAAACCGGCCCTAGTTATGGACTAACCGTCCCCAGTGGTGTCAATTGGGTATCATGACCCGCCCGGCGGTAAACCGCCAGGGCACTTGTTATCAGTTTGTGTGCAGGGTAATGATCAGCCTGATCTGCATAAATCAACACTATCGTAAGCATAAAGTGATAGTTTCTTCAACTGGCAGATCAATAGTATTGCGCAGAAACAGAACCGTGCACGATGGCACGACAGATTAAGGTTTTACTACCCTATTACATGACTCCCTGAGCCAAACAAGATCAAGTGTTTTAAAGGATCAAATATATAAACCGCCCGGCGGTTCACTCTTCCCGGCCTTGCTGACTTGAAGCTTATGGTTTATCATTCTTCGGTTCTTCGTCCTCCTCCGTATGAAAGTTTGGTGATGACCAATCAATGCCAGACGGAGCTTGAAATTCAGCTGCATCATCTATAAGTTCGGAGGGGTCAACTTCAGGGGCGAAATTATGCTTACGGATTGGAGGGATTAAATCCATCACTTTGTAAGAAAGAGTGGGCATCTTCTAGTTCTCCATGCTGTAAGCCGGCTGATATCTTGACATATTTGTTTCATTAGCAATCAAGCTGGCCAAAGGGCGTATATCTTTCACGCAGGCAGCGAAGTCCCTTTCATCAAATACCATGCCGTCTTGTTTCAAGCTTGGATAGCTAGTAGCTAAGTCAGCCGGGTCTAGCTCTGGTAACCATGCCTTGGCCCGGCTTAAAGCTGTCACGGCACCGGCTCTTGCAGACGACCGCTTCATCTTGTCTATCCTAGCAGGCAGCACAGAAATTTTTTTCAAGACATCTATCAAGAGAGTAGGTGCCTGCTTGGCCGGAGAAATTGTGACCAATGCACGCTGAGCTCTAGTGTATAGCTGTTCAACAAGTGTGTAAACAGCTTTAAGCTTCACAAGCATCTCCTGGTTAAGATTACTGCTCCTGCGGCCTGCATAAGTCATAAATTGGTTAGAGGTGGTTTATACTATCCAAGGAAAGATTCACTTTTGATGATTAGCAAGGCGACTCACCAAAGATAGCCAAAACCATCTGGGATACACGGTGTTTTAGACCGGTGAGCTCAGAGGTCACCTCTTCAAGAGCAGCCTCCGCCTTTTCAGCTCATTTCGTCAAAGCAGTCTTTTCTTCAGCCCAAGCAGCCTTCTCTGTCTCAAAGTTGGCCTTCAGTTTTTCGTTTCAGCCACGCTAAATTGGAATTTTGACTCAGCTTTCTGGGTCTCAGATTCTTGATACTTCAGCTGGGTCTTTGCATCATTCAATTGTGATTGCAGTTCAGCAGTGGTATTCTGTATAAACAAAGAGTTATAAATACATTCATATCCGGATTACAGGAATATAAGTCCCAAGCCTTTTGCAAGCAACAACACTTGGCACTTGGGGGCTAATGCCTACCGAGACATTCTTCATGCACCGGCTCATATCAATAAAGTCCCAAGCACTTTGCAAGCAAGAATACTTGGCACTTGGGGGCTAATGCATATCACTTGCATCTTCTTAATCATTTATGATAACCCGGTGGTATTGTAAACAGTCACAGACGGTTTATGGAGGCTATACAGGCAAGCTCTATATATGCACAATGGTGAATAGGACCGACTCATTCATGCTGATTAAGCTGGCCCTTGGGGGCTACGGATACAATGTTCATCAAAAACCAGGTTTCCTATAATGGTGAAAGCCGGCTTTGGATGGATTCTATTAAAGATGCTCATGTTTATTCTAAGTCTACAGCATATTCAATTCTATCATACCCAGTAGACTTGGGGGCTGGCAGGATGTACATAACTTAGTCAAGTTCATACCTCAATTTTTTTATGCATCTGCTTAAACATGTCAGCTTCAAGATCACGGCTGGTGTGTACTTGATTGAGATAGCCAGAAAGTACTTCGCTGCTGCTCAGTTGCGCAAGTGAGTGATGTCAAACCTCACTTTCTGCTTTTCAATAACTTCTTGTTTGGTGGAGTGCTTGGCCAAGACAGTCGCATTACCCAGTTCTCTAAAGCCGGTGCCAGTGATCATCACATCTTCACTATGCTCTTCTGACGGTTTAGCTGGGCTTGACGATTTAGTGTGCAAAGAGGTGACATTTGTGCGGTCAAGGGAGACATCAGGAATTTAAGGAGGAGCATCATGAGCAATTTCTTCTGGGTTTTTTAGAAGCATCCGATGCATGGACTTGCTGCTCCACATCAACGACTTTAGGATCAGCTGTCGGCTTAGTCACCTTTGCCTTCTTACTGGACTTAGCTTGGCAACTGCACAGGTTATGAAAAATAAGTACAAATTATAAAGGCATAAGGAGGAATAGAGTAAAGAGTAATTGTTGTTACCCAGGGGCAGTTTTGAAAGCCGACAGCTAGGTCTGAGATGAGTCGTCGGAGGAAGAACGAGAAGCCTCCTGGTAGTTTGAATCGGAAGAATTCAGTGGCTGGCGAATGAGACCCACCAGCGGGTAAAAAGAATTTAAGTGCGGAAGGACCTCATTTTGACGCTTCCGACGGACTGGAGTATTCGGTAAGCCGGAGGACAATTCTTCACCTTCGTTGTTCCGAGTCTGTCGCCAGTTCTCGTGTTGTTGTTGCTTCAAAAGAAAGTGAGGATCCAAATGAGCTAAAGGGTGTGAAAATCTTACTTTCCAGGTTACTCGTCGAATTTTCTGTCTTGGCAAACATTTTGCGCTGGAGGAAATAGTAATTAACTCTTCTTCAACTGCCTGGCTGGCCCCCGTATCATCCTGATAATAATCAGTGTCAATAAGATAATTGAAAAAGGAGCCAGGAGAGTCAAGGGCTACCTCCGACTCAGAGTTGTCATTTAGTTCAAACATATCAGAAGCACTTGGTTTCTTCTTTGTCTTCTTGGCAGTTTTCTTGGGGGGTTTCTTGGCAGCCCTGGCCATTTTGGGAGCTTCATGATCATATTTTTTCTTCCAGAAATACGATTTAGCCTGTGAAAGACGACAAAGTTGAGTTAGCAGGATATTGGAATGATAAGGCAAGATAAAAGTGAAGTTAAGACTCACATCCGGTGCCAGATTAAGTTTGCAGAAAGGGTTCATACTGTCACACCCCAAAAATATTTATTTGGAATTTTGAAAACTTTTCAAAATTTTAGCTAAGATTTAAAATTTTCTTGGAGGGTTCTGTTTGAAGGGTGGACTTATTTGATTTAATTGTTTTGGAGGTTTTCAAAACTTTTTCTCTCTAAAGAATCTTTGGTTTTTGGTTATTTATTTTCAAAGGCAAAAGTCCTTTCCACCTCTTCTAGCACCATAAAACCTCTCCAAATATTTTTCTGCCACTCCAAGATTTACCTCTCAAGTCTTGCACACCTTCTGTGATATTATTCAACTCCTTCCCACTCCACAAAAATATTCTTTCTATATATTTTGAATTCCAAAAATGGAATTTGAATTAATCATAGTTTCTTGACATTTACAAAGGAACTATATTTTCTATGACTCTTCTGCCTCCACCAAAATTATCCCTACATATATATGGTACCCTTAACCCATTTCTTCAAAAACCTTTGGTCCCACAGTTCAAAATTTTCAAATCAAATTCAATTCAAATTTGGTCCAGAAATCATGTTTCTGCCCCAAACCATTTCCAAACTTCACCAAAATTCTTGGCCTTCTGGCAAACTCATTTTTGAGTAACAACACACCACCACAGAAAACCCCATGATCAACCAAGTTGTTTAAAACCCCAAAGCATTTCATCAAACAGTTGGCAAGCATACTGTTAATCACTGAATGAAATTCAGTTAACTGAATTCTTCAGCCGACAGGGGCCGGCGATGCCGTGCACCCCTCATCTTCCTCTCCCGCACGGCGATGTCGCCCGCTTTCAATGCCGCAGCTTCCCCTGGCCCATCGCCAGCCTCTCCACTCCGGTGAGCTGGCTGCTGGCCGGTGCAGCCACCCCGGGCTCGTCCACGGCGGAGCCGAGCGGAACGCCTCGGCCATCGACCGCCATTTAGTCCACTGCAACGCTCCTACCTACCTCCCCGCCCACGCGTCATCCTCCTTCGCCCCTCCGCACAACGGACACACCGACCACGCCGCCCAGGGCCCGTACGGCAATCGCCGGAGCCGGCCACGCCGCCGCGCCCGTGCGGACAGCGCATCGCGGACGTGTCAAACGAGCGCGCGCCCGTCCAAACGGAAGCTTCGGGCGAACTCCACCAGCCTCATAAGTGCTCCGTCGCCCCAGACCACCGGCCAAAACCAACCCCGACGACCAAATTTACTCCGGCGAACTCCGCCCGCTTCGGCCATCCTCGACTCGCCTATAAAAGGGGTCCCCGAGCCCCTCTAGCTTCACGGCTGGCCTCCACCACCTCCCACGCTTCCTCCTGACCACCCACCAGGCCACGAGGGGGTCATCTTCTCCCTCTCCGGCCACCGCTCCGCCGCCTCTGCCTTCGAACCAAACCACGCACTCACACCACCAGAGCCGCCCAAACTCCGTCGATCCACCCCGTTCCCACCACTATGCCGAAACCCTAAGCCAATTCCTCTTCCCGAGCTCTCTCCGACGAGCTTCAACCTCGCCCGAACCACCGTCCGCCGGCGACGAGCTCACCGCCGTTCAGGTGACCGCCGGTGGCCACCTCCACCACCCCTGGATGCGGAAGTCCATGCTGGTCACCTTGTGACCAGCGCCGGGCCCTGAAACCCCGGCGATCGTCGCCGGCGATCGCCGCCGCTTCTCTGTACTCGCGCGCGAGCGCGTTCAAAATTTAAACCTGACGGGTGGCCCCCACCCGTCAGCTCTCTCTCTCTGTTTCCTGTGTTCGGCGAAGGCGCACTTTGCGCTTTACGTTTTCTGCACTGGAAGGCGCACTCGCGTCCGAAACGTTTTCTTTTAAAACAGCTCAGGGGCTTCTGTTTTGCAGAAAGACCCCTGGTTTTAAAAAGTTAATAGCTTTTAAACTATAAATCCAAATGAGCTGATTCTTTTTGCAAAAATTTTCTTTTCCACTCTAGTTTATTTTAAGATTTAATTAAAAATATTTTGAGAACTTTTTCTGTTCTGTGTTGGGTTTCTCATTCGATTTCATATTTGAAATTTTTCAGAAAAAGAAGAAGGAACTTTTGCTGGAATTTCAGAAGGGCTTTCTCCTGATTATTTTGGACAAGGCAAGCATTATTGAACCTGAGATATGATGTTTGCATTCTTGCATGGCTACATAGTTTGGTAGTGCATCACATACGTTGCATGTTATATCGCATGTGCATGCATGGTCATGTCGCATTTTCCTTGGCTTGCACAGCACATTAGCCTCTCTGACACGCATGTGGTTACGTGAGGGCAGAAATGTTGCTGCTGGTTGGAACATGCTGGTGGGCATGGTCCTTTGTTGACACAGTGGTGTCGTGCGATACTGATAGAGAATACTGGTGATATGTTAATAATACCTCCTGAGTCTGCCTAGATCGAGTCTTGCTCTATACACCTAGCTGTATACCGTGCTGCCACGGGTCCTTCCGAAAGGAGGGTACGGCCTAGTAAGTTGATAACCCCTGTACGGGTACACGCCACACAGATACTACGATGAAGGTTGTAGCCTGTCATCGGGTCAGGGGCATGGGTGTTTCCGGTTGTAGCCGAGAGGGGGGCACCCCTTGTAATCCGCGCGTTTAATAGTGATCCCATGCTTTTCGGAGGTTGTAGCCTCCCTGACTTAAGGTTTCTGGAGCGATGCTCTGGGTGAGTCCTGGCATCCGGTCGGTGCGTAGGCGTCAGGCGTGTTTTCAACCCAAAGTCCGTATTGGGTATTAGTCAGTGCACGGTACTGTCTAAGGAAAGCCCATACGCGTGGGTAAAGAGTACACCCTCTGCAGAGTTATATCTATTCGAATAGCCGCGTCCACGGTCAAGGATTTAGTTGGGTGGGTCAAGTATCGGTCTCGGTGTCAGTCTCTGGAGGAAAATAATATACTTGAGCATGTTCATGTTTTGCATGATGTTCTTGTTACAGTCAATATTATCCTGAACTTATTTATGATGAAAATTATGCTTATGGACTAACCCTATGATTTTATTGTTACCTTCAAGAGTGTCTCAGGGGCTGGCTAGACTACCCCGGACACTCGCTTTTATTTTAAAGTCCTTTTGTGGCGTCCCTCGAGTGTCAGGCGGTTTATCACGCCACTACTCTTGTGGACACCCAACTGGCATTTCTTTTAAAGTCCTTTTGTGGCGTCCCTCGAGTGTCAGGCGGTTTATCACGCCACTACTCTTGTGGACACCCAACTGGCATTTCTTTTAAAGTCCTTTTTGTGGCGTCCCTCGAGTGTCAGGCGGTTTATCACGCCACTACTCTTGTGGACACCCGACTGGCATTTCTTTTCAAGTCCTACCGTGATGTCACTTGACATCCGACCGGCATTCCTTTTATCTTTTTATATTATTGTGACTAATATTTATTTTTGTACTAACCATGTTTCACCATGCCAAGTCTTGATAATTGTTGCACGCATATAGTATATTTACCATGGCATTCGCATTCAGTATACCTTATGTTCATAATGTTTGCGAGTACATTCAAAGTACTCACTGGCTTGTCCCTGGCTATTTACTTGGCCAGACTTGGAGGAGGACGAGCTTCTGGAGGAGAATTGCGCTAGCGAGGCCGACGCTTAGAAGGTTCCCAGTCAGCACACCTGTGTCTTGGAGTCTATCACTTGTATCATCCGTCAAGCTTCCGCCACACCAATAAAATAGTCAAGCCTCACACTGACGCTTGACTCTATGCTAGTATATCAGTGTTGAGTTCCACCACCCACTGTCATATTCCGCCACCCTAGTGCGTTGAGTTGTTGTAATAAATTGTTGAGTCACCCTGACTCAACCCTGTGTAATATTATATTGTACTGGTTATCTACATCAAGGTTGTCCACTGGTTGTGCTTGGGAGCCAGTGTGACTTAAGGCTACTCTGTGATTTATTTCCCAGAAGTGAGCCTGACAGACCTTGGTATCAGAGCCAGGCTGACTGTAGGAGCCCTAGGCACGATCGCTAGTCACCGAGTCAGTGCTAACATTCTCCCAGCATGCATCTCATGCATCGTAGCAAATTTTCCTTAGTCATCATACACTTATGACGTGGCTACTTGGATTTTTGTCTACTGTTGTAGATGGCTGGTGGCAGCTGCCCATCGCAGGTTTTCGCCAACGAGCCTGCGGGATTTTCCCGCCTTCTCGCGAGCATCGCGAGGGACGCGATGGGGTCCCTCGGGCGTCCGGAGTACGTCGTTTACCCGGACAAGATCTCAGAGACCATGACTATGTACCAGGCTTCGGTATATATTCGGGGTGGTGCGTCCATGTCTTTCCGCAACTATCGCTTCATGGGGAGAGCCATGCCCACTGAGAGGCATGCTATCCAGATGGCCGCGCGTGAGGCTATCGCACGTCTCAGGGACATCCTGTCCGTTATGCAAAACCGTCCCTATTACTACCTGCCTTGCCACGTTCCATATACTAGCCACTATGCTTTTTCCTGCACCATAGGGGAAAAGGATCTGGCTATTGAGCCACTTGTCCAGTATATCATGGCCTTGGAGTCAGCTTTCACCTCCCTGGTGGATGACTACCTCACTGCGCGGATGGACTTGTCTCGTGTGAGAATTATTCGCAGGAGCGAGTACCGCTCTCCTTCGCCTCGTGCTCCACGCACTTCCACTCCACCAAATACTTCTCTGGCTAGTCCCGCGGCTCAGCGCTCAACCTCGACTGGCGATGCTAGCCGTCCGGCTGCACCCATTCCTACCAGAGCTTCTCCACTGACGAGCACGGTGCCACCTCCAGCAGGCACGGCATCAACGACCACACGACTAGAGGCGATCCTCGAGGAGGAGGAAGACGAGGGCGATATCACATCCTGGGTGCCTTGCCTGTGTCTCACTCTCAGCAGGACCTAGGATGAGCTGTGTGGACGAACGCAGTTTTCTTCGCCAGATGACTGCTTGAGAACATGGATGTAATATATTTATTTCCTGTTCTGCCTAGCCTTTGTAAAATAGCGATGTTAGGACCGCTGGTCGATGAGAGCACGGAGAGTGCGCTAGTAGAATAAATGATCTTGTATGATACAGTTTCCGCATGTATCCTGTATAATTATATCCTGTATAATTAAATCCTGCTTGTATAATTAAATCACTTGTGTAATATAACTGGCTGACTTGTCTTACCTTGTCCTGGGGGGAAAAAAATTTATTTGGGTATTTATTTTCTGCTATTTGATTATTTTCCTTGGTGTTATGCAAATACCCCAGAAAGAAAATGCATCGTCCCTGGACCCGTTCTATGCCAACTCCACCTGAGAACAACTCTGGACAGATGGGAAATAATTTTACTCAAGGACAGACAAGTCAGCAAAGCAGTGATTCAGCATTCTCGCAAGTGTGTCGCCTATACGAGCAGAGTCAGCAACAGCATCAGGAGATGATGCAGCATTTGATTAACATGGGAAATCACCATGAACAACAGCAACCCAGGTCCAAACTGTCTGAGTTACAAAAGACCCGCCCAACGGTCTTTACGC
This sequence comes from Secale cereale, assembly GCA_902687465.1. NCBI lineage: Eukaryota > Viridiplantae > Streptophyta > Magnoliopsida > Poales > Poaceae > Secale > Secale cereale. The sequence goes on from LR738709.1 coordinate 514,072,110, forward strand.
ACACTGACAAGCCACTAGAGGCAGACGACTGGCTTCGAGACATGGAAAGAAAATTGGTCATCGCCCAGTGTACTGACCAGGAAAAGGTGCTGTACACACCGCTCTATTTTTCTGGAACGGCTGCTTCGTGGTGGGAAAACTTATGTCACACCCACCCTGACGGAGCAAATATGACATGCGCACAATTCAAGGAGAATTTCCGAGGAGCGCATATCCCAAATAGCATTATGAAATTAAAGAAGAGGGAATTTGAGGATCTCAAGCAGTGGGGCTCCACAGTATCCCAATATCTGGATCAGTTTACTCAATTGGCCCGGTACGCCAACGACGAGTATATGACAGAGAACAAAAAGATGGAGAAATTTCTCGACGGACTTATTTCGTCGCTAAAATGTCAGCTGATGGTTCATACCTTTCCAGACTTTAAGACACTTGTGGATAAGGCTATTATCCTGGAAAATGAACACCGCAATATGGATGAGGCTCGCAAGCGTCGCATGAACCAGTCAGTACAGGTTCGCAACAACAGGCCCAGGAATGATGTTCAAAAGCCAGTAGTAACCCGACCAACAAATACAGCTCCACCACAGAACCGCAGTGCATTCCACAATAGGACCAAGGATACAAATTTTTATCCTGGAGTCACCTGTTACTCCTGTGGAGAAGCGGGGCATTATGCTAAACAGTGCCCAAAACAAGGAAACAACCCTCCCAAAGCCAACAACAACAACAATGGCCGTGGTGCGACCAACGCTCCGCGACGCAATAACTTCAACCCCAATAACAACCACAAGCAAGGACATATCAACCACGTGACTTTTGAGGAAGCTCAGAATGCACCGGATATCGTGTTTGGTACGTTCCCCGCCAACTCAGTAGATGCTACAATTTTATTTGATTCCGGAGCTTCCCACTCTTGCATTTCTAAAAGATTTGCCTCGAAGAATCAGTTTCCCTTTTTGCCATTACAAAATTCCATGGTTATTCAGTCCCCGGGATCAAAGCAAAATACTCAATGGTACTGCAAGGATGTAAACATCGAAATTGAAGGAATGGGATTCCTAGCCAATCTCATCGTACTGGACGCAGTTGATTTGGACATTATTCTGGGAATGGATTGGTTAACCACAAACAAAGGTTTCATAGACTGCTATAACCGCACGGTAACTCTTACCAATTGCCAAGGAAAGACAATAAAAGTGGGTACAAGGAAGATTGCCACATCCCAAGGGAAATTAAACCAAGTGGATACGGTGGAATTAAGTAAGGTTCCTGTAGTCTGTGAGTATCCTGACGTATTTCCTGAAGAGTTACCAGGAATGCCTCCGGACCGCGAAATTGAGTTCGTTATTGAACTAGCACCCGGAACGACACCCATATACAAGAAGCCGTACCGTATGGCCCCAACGGAATTGGCAGAATTGAAGAAACAAATTAAGGAGTTGATGGAAAAAGGTTACGTTCGACCCAGCTCGTCACCATGGGGGTCGCCAGTTTTATTCGCCAAAAAGAGGGATGGTACCCTACGGCTATGTATTGATTACAGGGCACTTAATATGGTCACTATCAAGAATAAATATCCACCGCCCAGAATCAACGATTTGTTTGAGCAGCTAGCAGAAGCTAAAGTTTTCTCGAAGATAGACCTGAGATCAGGTTATCATCAGTTAAAAATTCGGACGACAGACATACCTAAGACGGCGTTTACTACCAGATACGGATTATATGAATTCACAGTGATGCCATTTGGTTTAACCAATGCCCCGGCATATTTTGTGCATCTCATGAACAAGGTTTTCATGAAATATTTGGATAAATTTGTGGTGGTATTTATCGATGACATACTTATTTACTCTAAGACGCCTGAAGAACATGAGCAGCATCTTCGGATAGTACTGGAAGAGTTAAGAAAACATCAGCTATACGCCAAATTCAGTAAATGTGAATTTTGGTTGAGAGAAGTTGGTTTCCTTGGGCACGTATTGACCCAAGACGGAATCGCTGTAGACCCGGGAAAAGTAAAGGATGTGTTGGGATGGAAGCAACCCACAAACGTAACGGAAGTCAGAAGTTTTCTTGGCCTAGCGGGCTATTATCGAAGGTTTATTGAAGGGTTCTCCACTATAGCCAGACCCATGACCCAGTTACTCAAGAAAGACAAGAAGTTTGAATGGACTGAAGCTTGTGAAAAGAGTTTTCAGGAGTTGAAAAAGAGGTTAACAACATCACCAGTTCTGGTCGTGCCCGATGTGCACAAAAATTTCGATATATATTGTGACGCATCCGGGAAAGGCCTTGGATGTGTGTTAATGCAGGAAGGAAAAGTAGTGGCTTACACCTCAAGACAGCTACGGCGACATGAAGAAAATTACCCCGTTCATGATCTGGAACTCGCTGCAGTAATACACGCACTCAAAGAGTGGCGACACTATCTTCTGGGGAACCGATGTGAAATATACACGGATCATAAAAGTCTTAAATATATTTTCACGCAGCCAGAATTAAATTTGAGACAACGACGTTGGCTTGAGCTAATTAAGGATTATGACGTAGGAATTCACTATCACCCAGGTAAAGCCAATGTTGTGGCAGATGCCCTCAGCAGGAATCCATACGCCGGAAATGGCAGTGTACAACTCTCGCAACATGTGCTCAGCCAGGAATTCGCCAAGCTCAACATGGCCCTAGTCACGGAGGGGACCATTTCCCAGTTGGAAATAAAACCAACATTAGAAGACCAGATCAGAGAGGCCCAGAAGGGACACCCAAGTATTGAAGGGATTAGGAAAAAGATGAAACTGGGCAGGGCACCCGAATTTATTGAAGACAGCCAAGGAGTTATTTGGTTTGGACAAAGATTATGCGTACCAAACATTGAAGATTTAAAACAGCAAATAATGGCAGAGGCGCATACCACTCCATATTCCATTCACCTCGGAGGGACCAAAATGTATAAGGATCTACAGGAGAGATTCTGGTGGCACGGGATGAAAAGGGATATAGCCATATATGTGGCATGTTGTGATACCTGCCAACGTGTGAAAGCGGAACACCAGAGACCAGCCGGGTTGTTGCAACCAATTAAGGTGCCTGAATGGAAATGGGATAGAATTGGAATGGATTTTGTTGTTGGTTTGCCAAGGTCACGCCATGGGAATGATGCTATCTGGGTAATAACAGATTCGCTAACCAAGGTAGCACATTTCATTCCGGTAAAAACCACCTACTCAACACAGAGGCTAGCCAGGCTGTATCTATCCATGATTGTTTGCCTACACGGGGTACCCAAAATAATTGTATCTGACAGAGGCACCCAGTTTGTCTCGAGATTTTGGGAACATCTACAGCAAGCCTTAGGCACGCAACTGGCTTTCAGCACAGCATACCACCCGCAGACCGGAGGACAGACAGAGCGGGTGAATCAAATATTAGAAGACATGTTGAGAGCATGTGTGCTTACCTACGGAGTCAGTTGGGAGGATAGTTTGCCTTATGCAGAATTCTCCTACAACAACAGTTATCAAGCTAGCCTAAAAATGGCACCGTTCGAAGCATTATACGGACGACGATGCCGGACCCCACTAAATTGGTCTGAAACCGGAGACAGCCGAATTTTTGGACCAGAATTACTAATAGAGGCAGAAACCAAAGTAAAGCTTATTCAGGACCGACTCAGGGCCGCTCAAAGCCGACAAAAAAGTTATTATGATCAAAAACACCGCCAGGTCCACTTTGAGCCCAATGACTACGTATATCTTAGAGTATCTCTGACAAGGGGGCTACAGAGATTTAAGGTTAAGGGGAAATTAGCACCAAGATTTATTGGACCATTCAAAGTAACCGCAAGAAGGGGCAAGGTTGCCTATCAACTGGAATTACCAGCAGAGTTATCAGATGTTCACGACGTGTTCCATGTGTCTCAACTGAGGAAGTGTATTAGCAACACGGAAAAACAAGTGCAGCACCAAGAATTAGACCTTCAACCCGATCTTACCTATCGGGAACGTCCTATAAGAATTTTGGAGGAGTCTGAACGGAGAACCCGACAGAGCGTAATAAAATTTTGCAAAGTCCAATGGAGAAATCACACCGAGGAAGAGGCAACCTGGGAAAGAGAAGATCATTTAAGGACTGAGTATCCGTACCTGTTTGAGGGACAGCTGGAATCTCGGGGACGAGATTTTTCTTAAGGGGGTAGGTGCTGTCACACCCCAAAAATATTTATTTGGAATTTTGAAAACTTTTCAAAATTTTAGCTAAGATTTAAAATTTTCTTGGAGGGTTCTGTTTGAAGGGTGGACTTATTTGATTTAATTGTTTTGGAGGTTTTCAAAACTTTTTCTCTCTAAAGAATCTTTGGTTTTTGGTTATTTATTTTCAAAGGCAAAAGTCCTTTCCACCTCTTCTAGCACCATAAAACCTCTCCAAATATTTTTCTGCCACTCCAAGATTTACCTCTCAAGTCTTGCACACCTTATGTGATATTATTCAACTCCTTCCCACTCCACAAAAATATTCTTTCTATATATTTTGAATTCCAAAAATGGAATTTGAATTAATCATAGTTTCTTGACATTTACAAAGGAACTATATTTTCTATGACTCTTCTGCCTCCACCAAAATTATCCCTACATATATATGGTACCCTTAACCCATTTCTTCAAAAACCTTTGGTCCCACAGTTCAAAATTTTCAAATCAAATTAAATTCAAATTTGGTCCAGAAATCATGTTTCTGCCCCAAACCATTTCCAAACTTCACCAAAATTCTTGGCCTTCTGGCAAACTCATTTTTGAGTAACAACACACCACCACAGAAAACCCCATGATCAACCAAGTTGTTTAAAACCCCAAAGCATTTCATCAAACAGTTGGCAAGCATACTGTTAATCACTGAATGAAATTCAGTTAACTGAATTCTTCAGCCGACAGGGGCCGGCGATGCCGTGCACCCCTCATCTTCCTCTCCCGCACGGCGATGTCGCCCGCTTTCAATGCCGCAGCTTCCCCTGGCCCATCGCCAGCCTCTCCACTCCGGTGAGCTGGCTGCTGGCCGGTGCAGCCACCCCGGGCTCGTCCACGGCGGAGCCGAGCAGAACGCCTCGGCCATCGACCGCCATTTACTCCACTGCAACGCTCCTACCTACCTCCCCGCCCACGCGTCATCCTCCTTCGCCCCTCCGCACAACGGACACACCGACCACGCCGCCCAGGGCCCGTACGGCAGTCGCCGGAGTCGGCCACGCCGCCGCGCCCGTGCGGACAGCGCATCGCGGACGTGTCAAACGAGCGCGCGCCCGTCCAAACGGAAGCTTCAGGCGAACTCCACCAGCCTCATAAGTGCTCCGTCGCCCCAGACCACCGGCCAAAACCAACCCCGACGACCAAATTTACTCCGGCGAACTCCGCCCGCTTCGGCCATCCTCGACTCGCCTATAAAAGGGGTCCCCGAGCCCCTCTAGCTTCACGGCTGGCCTCCACCACCTCCCACGCTTCCTCCTGACCACCCACCAGGCCACGAGGGGGTCATCTTCTCCCTCTCCGGCCACCGCTCCGCCGCCTCTGCCTTCGAACCAAACCACGCACTCAAACCACCAGAGCCGCCCAAACTCCGTCGATCCACCCCGTTCCCACCACTATGCCGAAACCCTAAGCCAATTCCTCTTCCCGAGCTCTCTCCGACGAGCTTCAACTTCGCCCGAACCACCGTCCGCCGGCGACGAGCTCACCGCCGTTCAGGTGACCGCCGGTGGCCACCTCCACCACCCCTGGATGCGGAAGTCCACGCTGGTCACCTTGTGACCAGCGCCGGGCCCTGAAACCCCGGCGATCGTCGCCGGCGATCGCCGCCGCTTCTCTGTACTCGCGCGCGAGCGCGTTCAAAATTTAAACCTGACGGGTGGCCCCCACCCGTCAGCTCTCTCTCTCTGTTTCCTGTGTTCGGCGAAGGCGCACTTTGCGCTTTACGTTTTCTGCACTGGAAGGCGCACTCGCGTCCGAAACGTTTTCTTTTAAAACAGCTCAGGGGCTTCTGTTTTGCAGAAAGACCCCTGGTTTTAAAAAGTTAATAGCTTTTAAACTATAAATCCAAATGAGCTGATTCTTTTTGCAAAAATTTTCTTTTCCACTCTAGTTTATTTTAAGATTTAATTAAAAATATTTTGAGAACTTTTTCTGTTCTGTGTTGGGTTTCTCATTCGATTTCATATTTGAAATTTTTCAGAAAAAGAAGAAGGAACTTTTGCTGGAATTTCAGAAGGGTTTTCTCCTGATTATTTTGGACAAGGCAAGCATTATTGAACCTGAGATATGATGTTTGCATTCTTGCATGGCTACATAGTTTGGTAGTGCATCACATACGTTGCATGTTATATCGCATGTGCATGCATGGTCATGTCGCATTTTCCTTGGCTTGCACAGCACATTAGCCTCTCTGACACGCATGTGGTTACGTGAGGGCAGAAATGTTGCTGCTGGTTGGAACATGCTGGTGGGCATGGTCCTTTGTTGACACAGTGGTGTCGTGCGATACTGATAGAGAATACTGGTGATATGTTAATAATACCTCCTGAGTCTGCCTAGATCGAGTCTTGCTCTATACACCTAGCTGTATACCGTGCTGCCACGGGTCCTTCCGAAAGGAGGGTACGGCCTAGTAAGTTGATAACCCCTGTACGGGTACACGCCACACAGATACTACGATGAAGGTTGTAGCCTGTCATCGGGTCAGGGGCATGGGTGTTTCCGGTTGTAGCCGAGAGGGGGGCACCCCTTGTAATCCGCGCGTTTAATAGTGATCCCATGCTTTTCGGAGGTTGTAGCCTCCCTGACTTAAGGTTTCTGGAGCGATGCTCTGGGTGAGTCCTGGCATCCGGTCGGTGCGTAGGCGTCAGGCGTGTTTTCAACCCAAAGTCCGTATTGGGTATTAGTCAGTGCACGGTACTGTCTAAGGAAAGCCCATACGCGTGGGTAAAGAGTACACCCTCTGCAGAGTTATATCTATTCGAATAGCCGCGTCCACGGTCAAGGATTTAGTTGGGTGGGTCAAGTATCGGTCTCGGTGTCAGTCTCTGGAGGAAAATAATATACTTGAGCATGTTCATGTTTGCATGATGTTCTTGTTACAGTCAATATTATCCTGAACTTATTTATGATGAAAATTATGCTTATGGACTAACCCTATGATTTTATTGTTACCTTCAAGAGTGTCTCAGGGGCTGGCTAGACTACCCCGGACACTCGCTTTTATTTTAAAGTCCTTTTGTGGCGTCCCTCGAGTGTCAGGCGGTTTATCACGCCACTACTCTTGTGGACACCCAACTGGCATTTCTTTTAAAAGTCCTTTTTGTGGCGTCCCTCGAGTGTCAGGCGGTTTATCACGCCACTACTCTTGTGGACACCCAACTGGCATTTCTTTTAAAAGTCCTTTTTGTGGCGTCCCTCGAGTGTCAGGCGGTTTATCACGCCACTACTCTTGTGGACACCCGACTGGCATTTCTTTTCAAGTCCTACCGTGATGTCACTTGACATCCGACCGGCATTCCTTTTATCTTTTTATATTATTGTGACTAATATTTATTTTTGTACTAACCATGTTTCACCATGCCAAGTCTTGATAATTGTTGCACGCATATAGTATATTTACCATGGCATTCGCATTCAGTATACCTTATGTTCATAATGTTTGCGAGTACATTCAAAGTACTCACTGGCTTGTCCCTGGCTATTTACTTGGCCAGACTTGGAGGAGGACGAGCTTCTGGAGGAGAATTGCGCTAGCGAGGCCGACGCTTAGAAGGTTCCCAGTCAGCACACCTGTGTCTTGGAGTCTATCACTTGTATCATCCGTCAAGCTTCCGCCACACCAATAAAATAGTCAAGCCTCACACTGACGCTTGACTCTATGCTAGTATATCAGTGTTGAGTTCCACCACCCACTGTCATATTCCGCCACCCTAGTGCGTTGAGTTGTTGTAATAAATTGTTGAGTCACCCTGACTCAACCCTGTGTAATATTATATTGTACTGGTTATCTATATCAAGGTTGTCCACTGGTTGTGCTTGGGAGCCAGTGTGACTTAAGGCTACTCTGTGATTTATTTCCCAGAAGTGAGCCTGACACATACCCACTTTGTTGCAGTCTCCCAGACCATCATTCAGAAGGGTCTTGGTCATTTCAGTGACTGTATCATCAGTCAAGCACAAGGGGCTGTGGCATAATGGATCTTTTGTCGCACCAGTGTAAGTCCACATTAAGCCGGATCGGCGACTCAAGGATATGATCCGCCAAGAAACCCAACACTGAACCAAGTCAAATCCAGTTAGTGCTACTTCTCGAGCTTGCGTGGTTTTCCCTCGAATAGGAAAGGGTGATGCAGCACAGTAGCGTAAGTATTTCCCTCAGTTTTTGAGAACCAAGGTATCAATCCAGTAGTAGACCATGTGCGAGTCCCTCGCACCTGCACAAACAAATAAGAACTTTGCAGCCAACGCGATAATGGGTTGTTAATCCCTTCACGGTCACTTATGAAAGTGAGATATTATAGATAGGATAGTATAATTTTTTTGGTATTTTTGGTATAAGAACAGAAAGTAAATAAAGAAAAGTAAAGTAGATGGAAGATTAATATGATGAGAATAGACCCGGGGCCATAGGTTTCACTAGTGGCTTCTCTCATGATAGTAGAATTCTACGATGGGTTGATGGGCCTCTAACCCCTCGTTGGTTACCCCAAGTGGAAGGTGTGAGATGCAATGTTGTGGAAGTTTTTCCCTTAGCAAAGATGCCAAGGATCGAATCCCCAGAGACTCCTAGGTTCAACAAGTAGGTGTCAACTGCTAACGGCGCCAGATATTAGCAATCAACATGGACCTGCACACAGATACAAATAACTTTGCTCCCAACGAGTACAGAGAGGTTGTCAATCCCTCCGGCCTTGTAGTTCACAAAGGGTTAAAAGCAAATGATAGTAGTGATAGATAATGTTTGCAATAGTAAATGATAGAGAAAAGTAAATAGCGAATGTGATCAATGATGGTAATATGGACCGGAGTCTCATGATGTTCACTAGTGATGTCTCTCTCCCAAAAGATGATAAAACAGCTATGTGAGGTAAACGAATTACAGCTGGGCAATTGACAGGACCACGAACGCAAACCAATGCTGACTACATTGCAAGAAAGGTTGAGGTTCAAAGCATGGGCGGCACGCCAAAGTAAGTAGACCGAAATCCATCAATATCTACTACTAATCATCCACCTTGAGATATCTATCTAGAACATCTCGCTGGTATTAAGTTGCGAGCCCCACCCATAGTGTAAACTCAATGCAACAGACAACTGCATTAAAAGAACTTTGCGTAAAGTAAACAATCCTTGCACCGGCGGGCACAAGCACCGTTGTTTTCCCCCTTGTGGCAACCGCACATCCCCTAGACTCATGTTTCTGTCACTCAAGCTAGTCATCGAGGGGCATGAACCCACAATCGAGCATAACATTCCCTCTTGGAGTCACTACCTATTACTTGGCCAAAGCAATAAATAACAACGGAGAACATGCAAGAATTACTTATGAACATAAATATAAAAGAGGTAGATCAAATATATTACTCAATCACAATCTGAACATAATCTCATAATCCATCGGATCCCAGCAAACTCATCATAGCAACAGCATAAGGATTACATAGGTGCCTCGATCATGTAGGGCAGCTCACGAGGACTAATTAGTGAAGCACAAGAACGAGAGGAGAACATCACATAGCTACTGGTCATGGACTCATGGTCCAAGGGAGACTACTCACAACTCATCCGGGAGGCGTCCATGGTGGTGGAGAGGCTCCCGATGGTGATCCTCCCCTCCGGCAGGGTGCCGAGAAGAGTTCTCCTGGTGCTCCCGATCTTGGAAGCGGCGGCGGCGGCGGAACAGAGATGAGATCGCGAAAAAAGAGTTCTCGTCCCGAGGGTTTCGAAGGACGCTCTAAATATATGCCAAAGGGGGGCACCAGACGGGGCTCGGGGGGGCCCAGGCGCCCCCCCCGGC